>JAJEJO010053611.1:13578-61058 GCA_020662805.1 Glaucomys volans
TTTACAAGTACAAAATGAATTGCTTTGTGAAAGCATGATATAGTGAAAATAATAATAATAACAAAGGGTGCTACAGCGTACTGAGTACCCACTGTGTGCCACACACTGTGCTTTCTGGCTCAGCCATGAACTAGCAGCAGCATCTTGGCAACGTCTCCCACGTTTGCATTTGTGCCCACCAGGAAGTAAAAAGGTTGACCAGATGGCCCCTGGTTTCCCACCGATTCTCACATGCCACGGCTCTCTTTCTGAGATTGCAGAAGCCTCTGCTGCAGGACGATGGACAAGGAAGTGTCCAGGAGTGAGACATTAGGGTAAAGGAGTAAAAAGACAAGATAATTCTCAAAGTGGCGAGTCCACCTTGGGAAATTCCGTTTTGAGACATGCTGCACATGTGACAATACTGACACCACCTTATTGTGATATTTTTCCAAAGTTACATCAAGATGTGATTTCATGTGTTCTTCATAATGATGATGGAAGGAAGAAGTTAGGGAGGGACTAGTCTCCTTTGGAGGTGGGGAAACTGAGGCAGATCTAGGGTGGGCTCAGCCTAAGTCCCATGGTGAAGCAGGAGTACAACCTTGGAAAGACCCTGGACTCTTGCCCTGATACCTGACTAGCTCTGTGATTCCAAAGGGAAGGCAAAATTTTGGTTGGGAGCAATTTGAAGTTCCCATGACTCCAAGAAGACTGCACTCAGAGGGCCTTTGTGAGAGCGCCCCTGCCTCCCTTACCAGTCTCCCAGCTCCATAGTAAGCCTTTCCCTGGATGATTGAGCCAGGCCTTTTATTTCCATTAAAGGAGTCTAACAAGAGGCTTTGGTGACTCAAAGCCAATCAATCTGGCTGTTTGACCTATTCTGGCCTTTGATTCAGCTGTGGTGAGACTTCTAACTGGCTCCAATGACCAGGCTGGACTCCCTTGTTTACCTGCCATCTGAGCCAATGCCCTGCCTTGCTCTTCTGGATTCTTCCTTTCTCTTTACCCTTCCCTGGGGCAGATTCCAAAACCTCCACCCTGAGCTATTGTGCTTTGCCAGTTTCTAGATTGCTTTTGTTGTGTTCTGTTCAACAACTAGACACCAGTCACTGCCCCGCCCCCCATGCTGCCCACCAGTCAGCATATCTGTCTAGCTCCTGGACACTTTTACCAAATCAGTTTCTAGTTGGGCTGCCCGCCTGTCATTGCCACTGAGTTTGACCCTAAGTCACTGACCGATCACAAGGGAAAATATCTCAATTCTAGACCTGGACTTGGTGATCTGTACTGTACTGTAGCTGGCTGCAGGCTTCAAACTGTTTAACCAGCCCTGCTCCATCCTATCAAAGCTGGGAGCTGACAAGCTGGGTAGCCTGGAGCAACTTGCTATCCCATCCTTTCTGGGTCCTTATTGGCCCATTTGTAAAAGTGCCCCATGGGTTCCCTTTCCTCGCAGGTATGAGTAAGAACACAGCCATTTGGGGTCCCTTGAGGGAAGGCTCTGTCTGAAAACAGACGTGATTACTATTTCCATCACCTTTATAATCCTTTAATCACACATTTGCAGCAGGGATCCTGGCCAGAGTGAGTCCATTTATGTAAACAGCAGGAAAAGAGGAGGATCTGAGCTATATGCCAACCATGCTTAGTGGAAACATAGGAATTGCTGCCTTTCATGAGCAGAAAAAATGAATAATTGAGGTATTTATCCCCAAACTGCTCACATTCAAGCTGCTGGGACCTGTGTTTATATTATGAAGACTTTGAGAAAGACAGGTCACCCTTCCAGGGACACTGGGGATGCTGGCCTGGGCTCTGCTGGTGGGCTGGGAGGTAGGGAAGGGCAGCATCGGGGGCAATGACTGCCGAGGGACAGAGGCTCTCCCATGTCTCTTGTCCTTGGATCTGGGAAATAATAAACCGGAAACCTGTCTTCCTATCATGGATGAGACAAGGAGCCTAAGGTAGGTTCCACATCCATTGTTCAGAATGAGTTCCTGTGAAATACAGAATCGGTTTTCTTCTGAGACGTCAAGAAGATGGGGGCAAACAGGGACTAGGACTCTATAAGGAGAGGAGAAATGCTCTGCTAGGGCCTCTCCATGTGAAACTGAGGCTTTTAACCAGCACCCCATGTGGTAGGGGCAGAGAGGAGGCATTGCTGACAGTACCCAGGGCCCAGGCCACTCGAAGAAGGTCATCTTGATTTTAGGCAGTTCCCAACCTTTCCTTCCAGAGGACTGTTCTATTTGTACATAAGAATCTTGTTTCTGGTTTGAAGAGAGCATTGTCCTTTGCTACTGCTGTGTAACAAACCCCAGAACTCAATAGCAGACACGAGTAACCATTTATTTAGCTCACAGATCTGTGGCTCACCTGACAGTCTCTGAACTGTGAATCTCTCCTCCTCCTTCGGGACCAGTGGGGATAGCAAAAGCAGCTGCAGGTGAGCAGAATCAATGCAATGCCTCTTAAGACCTACACTCACAACTGTCACACTGTCACCTGGCCAAGGAAAAGTTAACGAATGGGGGAAGATATCCTACTCCTTTACAAGAAGAACCGCAAAGTCAAAGCCACAGAGGCAAAGGGCATAAATAGAGAGGGATGAAGAACTTGGTCTCATGACACAGCCTCCAATACTCAGAAAGAGGTCAGAGTTAGGTCCCCCCTCTGGTAGCTCTTGCAGAGGTCTCCCTTGTGCCACCCCTCCTGCCTGGTGTGGGTGAGATGATGGAGGACCCTCCAAGGGAAGACCCAGTCAGCTGGAATAACTTGGCCTCATGACTCCCTCTCTGTCTTGCCTTCCATGGTTCAAGTGTGGGCACATAAAGAATGGAAAGACAGAGAGTTTGCACCGAGCCAAATGATTATTTCAATCTTGTTAGCGGTTAGGTCCTCGTGAGTTATAGTTTTCATGTCTGAAAATTTCCCTGGGAAGATAAAGCAAGCAAAGGAGCACACAGCAAGGAGTGACAAATGAGAACCACTACAATGTCGGGTCATGTGACCTACATTACCGCTAAAGCATGAACCAGAAAGATGGGTAACATGCCCAACCCCGACCAAGGCTAGCACATGGAACTGGGATCTTGTAAATGATCTGAACAGAGATTTTACAGAATTTTGATAAAAGAACTTGTCCTTGCCAGGACCCTGCACTTTCAAGCTAACAGGTCCCAAGCAGGCTGTTGACTTTCCGTCAGTGCAGGGCGACTGCGAACCAGGCTGTGGTGGCAGCGACTCTCCCGGTTTTCCAAAAATCTGTACATGAAAATTCCCCTTTGCAGGATTGAAGCCCTTCCCACCCCCCAAATTAAACAGACCCTTCTTGTTTTGCTCCTGCCATAAAGCACATTATTCCACAGTGTCTCATTTACTAGAGTTACAAAAAAAAAGAGAAAACTAAATTGGGATTTTGTTCAGCTGCTGATGACTCCTCCCTATTACCCTAACTCATTTTCAGTGGCATTTCAACACTTTGGTAATGAATTAGCTCTACCATTTCTGGCCCAAAGAAAAGGTTTAAATTAATTTTCAGCAAAGGATGCTATTGGTCCAGGCAACTTCCCTCCCACTGTGTTAACATCAATGTCTTGTCTCGTTAAATGCCCATAAACAAGTGTAACACTCTAACAAGCCACAAATTGGCTTATTGACACCTCTGTTGGCTGCTCTCTGCTTCCCGAATCCCCTGCTTTATAGGCATATGGTGGTTATACAAAATGGGGGCTCTGATTGAACATTAGAAAGAAGAGATATTGCTGGCATCTGGGTTCCCTGACTGCTTGTTTTTGCTCTGAGTTATATCTAATGGTAGATTGTCTGACTTTGGTCTCTCTGCCCCCTGGGATTCATTTGGAGCACATGCATTCATGGCTTCTCTGCAGAGGGGGTGGATGCACTGTCCTTATCAGTCCTCCCCAGCTTTTCCAAGGAATGGCCCCATCGACTGTTATACTGAGCAGACCTCATGTCAGCAAATCAGATCATGGAGGACAAAATTGCTGATGCCCTTTAACCTGCTTACTTCATGTACTGCTGGGACCTAAGGACACCAAGACCCAGGAAAGTGGGTGATATCCAGTTTTATGCTTTACCATGAATGGCCAGGCTGCAAGGTCCAACACAGTGGAATGGCTCTTTCTATTGGAGGTCAAGGTAAGAGAGATTGGCTTTAATTCACAGTAAGAGAATCTTCATTGATAGATCAGGAAGAATTGCTGGCAAGGGGCAATAGTTAGAGCTGTAGCCAACGATTGGAATGTGGCACATGGTCAGGGCCACAAGGGCCCACTCCTTGAAACCCCAGGAACAAAATAGACAGCAACCTGGTCACCTGGGACAGGCTCAAGTGTCTGCAGAATCAGGGGGATGGAGGAGATGACTCATTACTTTCATGAAGGGTTTCATAATTTTTCTGGTATTCAAAATCACACACAATTTTTTAGTTCACATTGTTATGAATTTATTTGGGAAATTTCTTCTCTATATTCTTCCATGGGTATTGTGGTGTTATCAATAATCAGTAGAATCAACAATAGGAAAAGGATATGAAAACATCACAGGGTGCCAATCTCTGGGGAGATATCTTTCCTGGCCCTGTCCAAGCCTGCCCTTCATGCACCATGGCTGGGGAAGATGCTTCATGCAATTCCAGCCCTTCCCAGGGGCCTAAAGCCCAAAGGAGACAGGAAATTGTCTTGAGCACACACACACATCAGACATTGAATGTAGAGAGGTCTGGTATGGAAGGAGGAGGAGGGGGAAAGAGCTGGTAAAGAACTTAGTTTGGCCCACTCAGGGACCTTTGACAGTAGCTTCTTTTGGCAATTCCTTTGCCAATTCCTCCTGAGCATTGGAGGGCTCTAGGGACCCCACTTCTGCCATCTACCTATGCTTCATAGGCGATCTCATCTGGTCTTCTGGTTGTAAATACATGACCCTCCTGTATCTCCTTCCTGAACTCTTATCTCTCGTCTCTATCAGGTACCCGCTTGAGGTGGCAAACTCAACATACCCCCAAACCAGCTCCTGAAAGGTCCCTCCAACCTTCCTCTCACATGCCCTTTCCCATCTCTATTTTGACAAGATATTCAAGCCAAAAACCTGGTTGGTCCTTGGCTTCCTCTTTCTTACATACTCCACAATCAACCCATCCACAAATCCTACTAGCTGAAACTTCAAAATATAACCAGAATCCAACACTTCTCACTACCCCAGCTCCCACCATCCTTGGCTAAGTCACCTAGACCAATCTCTTCTCTATCTTCCTTTGTCCACCTTTGCACCAACCCCTCAGTCTATGCTCCACAGTCAGCCAGAGTGTTGCTTGGAAAATCCATGTCAGATCATGTTGCTTTCTCGCTCAAAATCCTCAACACCTTTGCAATGCTGTTCCCTCGGCAGGGAATGCTTTTCCTCCAGGTATGCAAAGCTTCCCTCTCAACCCTTTTAGGACTTTCACTAAGGCCTTCCCTTACTATTTCAGATAATGTTGCTCTCCCCAGTCCCAGAACTGACACTCCCTATATCCATATCCTGCTTTTTTCTTTTCTTTTCTTCTTTGTGATTTTTTTATTCAGTGCTGGCAACTGGACTCAGGACCTTGTGCATGCTAGGTGAATGTTCTACCACTGAGATGTCCTAGCTCTTTAAAAACTACTTTTTAAATTTTGAGACAGGGTATAAGTCACCCAGGGTGGCCTTGAACTTGATCATCCTCCTGCCTTAGCCTCTGGAGTAGTTGTGATAACAGGTGTACACCACCGTGCCTGGTTTCCAGATTTTTTTTCTTTCCTATATTTATCATCACCATATTTCATGCATACATTAGTCTGCATTTTCCACTAGAATGGAAGTTTCATTAGGGCAGATTTTGTAGGGAGGGCGGGAGAGGATTGTGCTTGCTCATGGCTACATCCCAGCATATAATAGGCACATAACAGCTATGAGTGAAGGAGCAAATTAATGAGCACAGTTATCCTTCTAAATCCCAGTTGCCTTCTGGAATCTCAGGTGAACACCGTGGCATGGTGGGAGGAAAGTCCACAAGAGGGTTCTACTTTCTCCTCTCATAGTTGCCTCTCTGTCCAGAATATTCTTCTCTCTTCATTTAACTCCAACTCATTCTTGAAGGGTCAATTAAAATATCACTTCTTCGGCCTGGGGGACTAAATTCAGTTCCTCTGTTAAATGCTTCGTGGTTCCTGGTATTTCTTTTTGCAGTACTTTGCATGCTCAAGATTTTATAATAAATCATTCATAGCTGTTGTTTAATGTCTCTTTTCCCCATTAGACTGTGAATGTCACTAGAAAAGGACTGCGTTGGTCTTTGTTCACAACTGGATCCCCCGCACATGGCACTTGGCTGGGCACTTGTGTGTGCTCCATTAGGACCAGTCAACAGCTGAGAGAACGTGGGATTTGAAATGTTCAAGGAAAACTTAGAGACACATGGCCTCTCCATATCGTCACAGGACAGGCCCTCACAAAGACTTATTGAAGAAATGGACATTGTTCCAAGGAGGGCCCAAGGCCAGCCTTGCCCTGAGACACCAGAGATAGCCAGGGTCTGAGTTTGACCCTCTACCCACTGAGTGGGCTGCTCCTTGTCACGGTATGGGTTCAGTTTGCAGATCTAGTTTTTAGGAGTCCCTCCATCTGCCCACAGTCAGGGTCCACCTTAGGTAGGGAGTGGCTGGCTTGCACCCTTGCTTTGAGCTCCATTCGCCCTGTCAGGCAGTCCATTGGGGTGCTAACTAAGAGAGGTGTCCACACAGATAAAAACACACACAGTTTTAGAACTGTGAGACCATTATCCCTATGCTCTCATTCCACAGAAAAGAAAACCTAAACTCAGAGAGTTGAAATGACTTACCTGAGGGTCACATGAATAAACAATGATGGAATCAATGATGGAACGGAGCTAAAGATTCAGAAACCCTGACATCGATATGCGCTCCTGTGCTATGCCACACTTGTGCTGTTTTTTTCTTCTCCTGAAATAAATCTCCTTTTTTTATTAGTATTTTTTGTTTGTTTGTTTTTCATACTGAGGATTGAACCCATGAGTGCTTCACCACTGAACTACATCCCCAGCATGCGCCCCCTACCACCCTTTTTAAAAAATTCAAGTCAGAGTCTTGCTAAGTTGTTGAGGCTGACCTTGAACTTGCAATCCTCCTACCTCAGGAATTACAGGTGTATGTCACAGCACCCAGCTTGAAATGAAATCTTTTTTTTTTAAAGTGTAACAATAATATTAAGATATGAATGAGAGGGTCTTAAAAAGTAAATTTTAAGATTTCTAAGTCCAATTTATTACCTTATTTAACCTTTAACTATGGATTTTGTGTGTGTATGTGTGGGGTGGGGTGTGGTGATTGAACCCAGAGCCTCATACATGCTAAGCAAACACTCTACGACTGGGCTGTCTCCCTAGTCTTTTTATTTTATTTTGAGACAGAGTCTCACTAAGTTGCCCAGGGTTGGCCTTAAACTCGTAATCCTCCTGCCTCTGGGATTACAGGGGTACATGCCCAGTTTCACTAACACAATTTCCTTCTGTTGTATTGAGGTAAAAGATTCCTCTGCCCACCCTGATTCCTTATTTCTCAGCTCTGCAATCCCGACCAAGATTGCAAGACCATCCTTTCCACTCCACTTTCTCACTTAACTCAAGGCTTTTCTTCATGTGTCAACAGATCATTCCTCTGCTGGATGGATGAAGTTGAACCATGTCCTCTGGTCTCTGGTCTCTCCTCTCTCTTCTTCTCTCCTTCTCCTTTTCCCTTTCTCTCTCCTGATGCTCCTTTTCCATTTGGAACCTGTGAGTCCCTTTTCTTCAAAGTTTCCACCGGCTTCATTCACACTCTCATTGCAGATATGTTGGGTTTTACTTGAAATTGCTGGTAATTTGAATACAACCAGCAAGTTTTCGGAATGATCCTTCCTTATAACTGCATCTCAAATTCAGCTTAGATGTCAACTAAATACCTGACATGTATTATTAGTGAAGAGGGCACAGGAAAGTAGGGAATGTCATTATTTGCCTAATGGACAATTACAGCCTTGGGGACATAGATGTGCCAGCTGATTGCAGGTCAGCAACAGAGATGCTGCTTCTCACACTCCTGGGCAGGATCCCAGGGCCAAGCCACGCCCTCTCCTGCCTGAGATACTGGAGTAACCTCCTGGATGCTCTCCCTACCCTGCCTGGCCCGCACCCCACATTCTGTTCTCAGTGCTGTGGCCAACAAAGTCTATTTAACATGGTCCTGTCTCTTCACTGCCCTGGCCCTGCAATATCTCCCCATCCTCAAATTAGAAACCAAAGTCTTTACACCAGCTTGAAGACCTCCATATTCTGGCTTTTGCCTCTGTTCTTTGTTTTTTTGTTCTTCCTCTTCTATTACTGACTAAACAGTCCATCTTCTATTTAACAAAACCAAGGATGGAAAATATTTGAAAAAAGAAATTGCTTCTGTATTAAACATATGCAGACTTTTCTTGCACTGTTCCCCAAATAATACCGTGTAACAACTATTTACGTAGCATTTATATTGTGTTAGGTATAGTAAGTAATCTAAAGATTTAAAGAGGATGTGATTAAGTTACATACAAATACTGCACCATTTTATATAAGGGGCTTGAGCACTCATGGATTTGGGAATCTTGGGGTCCTGGAACTGATTCCCTGCAGATACTGAAGCATGGTTATCTCATCTGCACTTTCTCTGCTCCCCTTACATTGGCACCTTTGTTATTTGCTGCAGTGGAATGTTTTTGTGTTGACTAAAATTTGTATGTTGCAACCTAATTCCTAAGGTGACGGTACTTGGAGGCCGGGCTTTGGGGGAATAATTAGGTCATGGGGCAGAGCCCTCTTGAATGGCATTAGTGCCCTTATACAAGAGGCCTCAGAGAGCTCCTTTGCCCCTTCTGCCATGTGAGAATACAGCAAAAAGATGGCTGTCTATGAACCAGAAAGTGGGCCTTCACCAGACGTCAGACCAGCCATGGACTTGATTTTGAGTTTCCCACCCTCCAGAAATGTGAGAATTAAATTTATGTTGTTTACAAGCCACAGAGTCTATACTATTCTGTTATAGCAGCCCAAATGCACTAGGACACTATTTCTCAAATGCACCAGGCACCCAGCTCCAGGGCCTTTCCACTAGTGGTTGCAACTTGACAGATCTACTTTCTTCAAGTCTTTGCTCAAATCACACCTTCTCCACAGGATGGATACCACAGACACTGTACTTAATATGCCATCTGCCCCCAGCCCTGCACTCCAATCCTCATGCTGCTCTACTTTTCCCCACATCGCACTTCCTGCCTTTGAACACTCTACAAAGCCTACACGTTTCTATTGTTTTATTATTCACTGTCTTTTCCAGGTGGATGTTAAATCTCTGAGGTTAGGGACCAGTTTTGTTTGCTTCTGTTCCTGAGCACCTACAATACCTCCTGGCACAGAGCAGGCACCCAAAAAATCTGTTGAACCAAACAGTTCAATGACTAAGGCCCTAGCAGTAACTAATAGCTTACACTTTTTTTTTTTTTTGAGGTGCTGGGGATTGAACCCAGGGCCTTGTGCATGCAAGGCAAGCACTCTACCAACTGAGCTATATCCCCAGCCCCAAGCTTATACTTTTTGAACACTAACTCTGTGCCAGGCTCCACTCTACACTCTGTAGATGTATCCACTCATTTAACAGATAGTAAGTATTAAGTTCTAATGGTTTTTATCCTCTCCAAACTGTGAAGTGCTCCTCTTTGGCTTTGTGAAAGATTCTCAACCAGGTGAAGTTTGTGCATCTAGGACTGGGGACAGAGGGAAGGGCCCAAGGGAGACGAGGAGGTGATGCATAGTTTGAAACTGATTAAGTATGCCAATTCCTTTTATGATTACAGAATTTTTACTTTAAAATAGTCTACTCTGTTAGTTGGGTCAAGATGGTGGGTAGGGGGTAGATAAACAACATAGAATAAGAAAGAATTACAGTGACTTGAGTGAAAAGGAAGTCCCAAAATATAACATTAATACTATGGGAAAACAGAAGCACAAAGGACAAGAGGGCTGATAAGATACAACTGATTCTTTCTGTGATGCTCAGGGATAAAAGAACAGCTAAGCTTATGCTAGAACATGACTTTAAAAATGCATATGTAATTCGAGTCCTCTGAGCCTCCAGAGCCCAGCATACACGAGCTCCCTCACCCCCTCCCCTCTCTCCTTCAGGTGATACCCTCTCCTCCACCTGCTCCCTGGGACCTTGGTGGTATGGCTGGAGATGCTCAGCACTGTAGCCTCTTTTTCCCGAGTGGGGTGGGATGGGGAGAACTCTCACACACAATAAATTTGTTCACTTGGGTGCTGCTGTCCCCACAGAACTGTGCTGTCCAAAAAGAGAGCCACTAGTCACAGGAGGCCATTAGGCACTTGAAATGCAGCTAATCCAAACTGAGAAATGCTGATGTGTAAAATGCTCACTGGATTTCAAAGAAAGACTCAGTAGAAAGAACCCGAAGTATCCTGGTACTATCTTTTTCATATTGATTATGTGTCAGAATGGATGTTTTGGATACTGTGCTAAATTAGTTACACCTGGTTTGTCTTTGTTTGTTTTGTTTTACTTTTCAAAATGTGGCTACTAGAAAATTGAAAGTTCCATCTGTGGCTGACACTTGTGGCTGGCATTATATTTCTGTAGGACAGCACTGCGATGGTTGCCGCCCCTTCTCCTGGGCTCCTGGGTCAGCATGTGTCCTTGTCACCATGCCATCTCTGTATTGCCAGATGCCACTGCCACTTCTGCAGAGCAGCATCTCTCTCCCCCCAGGAGGTTCTGCATTTTCTATCTGGAAACCCCCACCCAGGTGGTACCACCAACACCCCCGAGTCCTCTTGGTCTCAAAGTGGCCCGGTGCTGGGTGGCAAAGAGGAGAGAGCACCATTCTTTCTCTTTGAGGTTCCTGTTGAAAGAGCCCCCAAGCAGAGAAAGCTGTTTGTGCTCTAGTCTCTTGGAATGCCTTGAAAGGGTCTTTTTATTTATTTAGTAATTTATTTTCTGCCATTTCTGCAGGAGGAAAACCAGGAGGTTGGTCAAGGTCAGATTTTTACTTGGTTTTCTATTAATTATTTGCTTTTGTTTTGTTTACCTTTAATTCAACTTTATTATGGTATAAATTGTGTGCAATAAAAATGCATCATTTTAAGCATATAGTTCAATGAGTCTTGACAAATGACAAATCTGTGTAACATCACTCTAATCAAGATAGACTACAAGTTAATCACTACAAAACTTTCTCTTATGTGGGGCAGATTTGAGGGCCAGCGAAAAAACTGTATTTAGAAAATGTCTTTCTCAGAATTTACCAGGTGCCTCCTGTCAGACCTGGTTCTCTCTCACTGGAGATGATTCTTGGCCAAGAGACTCCTCCAATCCCCATCTGTTCTGGGCAGAGCCTCTACCAGTTCCTCAGCCTATCTGAATCCTGATCCCAGCAATACACAGATTGAAGGTGTTTTGTTTTTGCATTTGTTTATTTGTTTAGAGGAATATAAAGTGACTTCAGCAGATTGATCAACCTAAGGAAGCTTCAAGGAGGAGGTGTGTGTATGTGTGTAGTGTGTGTGTGTTTAGGCAACCTTGTATAAATGGGAGAGGAACGGTTGGTAAATCTAAGGGAGAGGTAATAAGTCAGGTCCCTGAAGAACCTGGCCCCCAAAGGCATCTTCAATCTTAGTTCACACAGTCTTACCTTGCCTTACCACACTCCAGCCATACTGGATCTCATTCCAAGTCTTCAGCCACATCAACATGGTTGCTTCTTTAGTGACTTTGCATAAACCACTCCCACTGGCTGGAAAGCCCTTTGCCCTCTGTCTCTCTTCTCAGGCTGCCCAATCGAAAATAGGACCTTCAAGTTATTCATTTCCTTTCTTTTTCTTTTTCTTCGTTGGCAGTGCTGGGAATCAAACCCAGAGCCTCACACATGCTAGGCAAGCACTCTAGCACTGAGCTACATCCCCAGTCCTATCCATTGGCTTTATAAAGTTATCCCAGTTTACTGTGTCTTAATTTGCTTGTTTGCAGGCTTCATGTCTATCTCCACACATTTGACTGTGAAATTCATGAAAGTAGAAACTGTTCTACATAATTTTGCCTTACTTGTTCCTAATGCTTCCTTCTTTCCCTGTATTGCATGACCTAACTGTGAGGGGAACAGTCTTCCCTGGCACACTGCCATTTGTGCTGGCTCTGTAGCTTGCTTCAACTAATGTATTTTAGTGGAAGTAAAGTACACTACATCTGATCAGAGACTTCAAATGTACTGGCATCCTTTGACTTGCTTTGATTTCTTGGAACTGCTTCTTTCTGCCAGGAGAAGGGCTTCCCTATGAACCTCTTGTTTCTTCTTCCTGGGGCCTAAAGAAAACCTGGGAGGCAGACCCGAATACAGTCCTGAACCCTGGAGAAGTTCTATTCTGACCAATCTGTAGCTCTGTAAGCCATAAAAACAAATATTTATTGTCAATGTGCACACTTAATTTGGGAGTAGCATTATGGTTTAGATGTGAGATATCCCCTAAAAGCTCATATATGAGCCAATGCAAGATGGTTTACAGGAGAAAGGATTGGGTTATGAGAGCCTTAACCTAATCAGTGAATTAATCCTGATGGGATTAACTGAGTGGTGATAGAAAGTGGCTGGAGGAAGTGGGCACTGGGGTGTGGCTTTGGGGTATATATTTCATATCTAGCAAGTGGACTCTGTCTGCTTTCTGATCACCATGTGAACCACTTCCCTCCACCACACTCTTCTGCTATGATGTTTTGCCTCATCTTAAGCCCCAAGGAATGGAGCTGGCTGACCTCTGAAACCTCCAAATAAACTTTTCCTCCTTAAAATTGTTCTTGTCAGGTCTTTTAGTCACAGCATCAAAAAAAAAAAAAAAAAAAAAAAGCTGACTAAGACAGGTAGTTTCCTACATAGCAAGGTGCAGTAATTACTGACATGGGCTTACTACACAAAAAGCTCTCTAAATATTTGCTGAATGAATAAGTGAAAAACATTTTCTTTGGAGAAAGTCAAAAAGTAGAGAGTGTAAGAAGTATACCATGGAAGTTTGGAAGCTCCTACCAAAGAGGAAAAGAGGTAGTGGGCTAAGGCATAGAAGGAAAGAAGAGCCCAAAGTTTCTTAGAGACAAATCTCAGGAAAGAGCTTTATGGTCTAGGGGAGAACTTCGATTTTGGTCTCCAAAATCAGAGTTACATATAAAATGTCCTAACTAAGGTTCTAGATGGAAAAGACATTTTGGGAAAGTAGAATATTGACCACAGGAGTATCAGATATGAAGTTTTAGACAAAAATAAATAAATAAAAGAAAAAGAAAAGAACTATAAAACAGAAATAGCAATCTAATCCAGTAGAGAAGAGAAAATCGCCTCCAGACAGCTGTTTAGGGATAGAGTGCAGAGATTTCTGCATCTTTTTTTTTTTTTTTTTTTTTGGCCCCCTGTCCCCTTTCCACTCCTCTGTGTTGAGTCTAATGAAGTCTGATGAGGGAAAAGAGGTGGGGGCATCTACGGGATGACACGTCAGTTCAAATGAAGATCAGAATCAGGAATTGCACCTTGTTTTACTCCTCAGGCTGTCTCTGTGGGGAGGGGTGGCCACTAAACATGAAGGACAGCAGCAAGTGTCTCCTGTGGTTTGAATCTTAAATCACTTCTTTGAAACAGGGTGAGTACTGAGGTCCCTCCAAAGACCCAGTTGCATCAACTCAAACCCAAATATTGTCAGGTGTTTAGGAAAGCAAGTTTCCTTCTTTGACCAATCCCATTCTGGCTACCCCCACCATGCACCCACAGCATTCAGGAGGGGTTCTGGGCATTTCATCAGTGCAGCTCAGAGGCATCCCTCTCCTTCCAGAGCCTGCATGTCCCTCCTGGCACCAGGCAGGACTGAAGGAGAGGGTGTGCTGGAGCTGGCTGCAGCTGTCACTGGCTGCTCTCCTTAGCACCTTGCCAGCCAGGCTGGCTGCTCCCTGGGTGTACTCATTCACTAGTAATCTTGTCAGATGTTCCCAAGAAAGGTTGTGATGGAGGGAAGTGGAAACATAAATATTTGGTCACTTTTGTAGGTTCTTCGGAGCCTGGGATCCCAAGAGACCTAGCAGTGCCTAAGAGTTAAGCTCTTCCCATTTCCATCCTCCCTCGGTAGCCCTCCCCACCATTCCTCTTGTCATGGAGAGAGAAGATGCCTATGGGGAGTTAGAACCAGGGTTCCACTGATAATTTTAGGGAGTTTCCCCCCAACTTTTGGGCATCTTGCTCTGAAGATAGTCTGATCTCCAAAAAACACCATCCAGTGTGACAGGCCAAGGCAGTGCCCAGGCCATGCTGAACAGGAGCTCGTCACGGTCATATCCAGGGACCTGTGCTAGGAACTGCAGTGGGGGAATTTGGAATGGACTAAAGTCTAGATTCAGATTCTGCTCTCTGAGGTAGGGAAGGCCTTGAGGGATCAAACAGAGGCTTGATGATCTGCCAAGTACGCTGAGGGTGCACGTCAACACTAAGGTAGATCCTGTTTAAGGAAAGGGGGTCTTCTGTGTCTCGACCTCCACTGTGTTCACACACCTCATCCTGGATGCAGTTCCAGGCTGGAAACAGAACCCCAGGAGACTGAACTAAGGCTTCACAGATCAGGCTGAGTGGGCAGCAGGGTTTCTGTCCACAGAACCAAACACGAAGTTAAGCATTGGTATCTGTTCTGTGCCTGGTACCTCTGCTTTGGAGGAATGTTGTACAATCTATGGTCCATTGATGGAGCAGGAGACTGGGAGCAAGATGGCAATGAGCAGGGGACAGCATGGTCTGTGAGGGGGCCTGCTGGTGTGTGTGTGTGCGCACGCACATATGTGTGATAAGAGTAAGGATAAGGGAAGGAGACAGAGGTGTAAGCTGGAAAGACATGTGCAGTAAGTGGCCTGAGTTTCTGGAAACTCTGTCTACTGGCTTACTCTTTGATCATTTGCCTGAGCAAATATAGGCATTATCATACTTTGCCAAGGAGGGGTTGAGTACCTCTATCCCTGGGAATATGATGATATTGCAGGCTCTCTCTCTCTCTCTCTCTCTTTCTCTCTCTCTCTAAATTGCTGGGTTTCTTGCTGTAGGCAGGAGGGGATGATCTCTGCAGAGTACAGTCTCACTGCATCCTGGCTATAGGTCGAATTTTTGGTGGAGCTTCAGCTTTTGGCATTCAAGAAAGTGAAACAGAGCAGGCTGGAGGTGGAAAAACACCACAGCTTAATACATTTTGAAGGACAGTGAAAAAAGACCTTGGCCCTAAATCAGATTGTTCCTGATCTAAAATTAAAAGCGACTTAAGCCTTAGCATTCGAGAAGAGCGACTGATAATGATTGTGAGGGTAAGGAGAGCGATTGCTTTGCTTTTCACCTCATGGCTAGGAGCAGACCTTTCCAAGATTTTTCTGGACAGGATTATTTACTGTCTTTTAAAAAAAAAACTTTACACTTTGCATGAAGATTTGCAAATGCCAGACATACGGCATGCGGGTGCCCAGCCAAACCTCTTGTGGTTAGCCTTGAAATGAGATCATTTCACAGTAAGAAGGAGGTCAGGTTGCAAAGAGGAGAATTCATTTGGCTGCATCAATATGTAGGCTGCAACACAATCACAGAGCAAAAATTTGTTGCCTTGCCATAGCAGCAAACCTTGGACACAAAGCTGAACTCCTTAAACATCTCCCATCTCCTGCAAGTCCCTCCTGTACTCTTGCTTCTTTCACCTTGCCAGCCACTCCTTAGAATGACACAAGATGATGGGATTCCACTTTGTAAGGCAGGTGGGTCCTAAACTTTAGACTTCCTAAAATTTCCAAAATTGTCCTCTATTTTCCCCTTCCAACATGCAACCAGGTGTCTTCCCTTGCCAACCCAACAATCAGAGGGAGAGCCTTATCCACCCCTTCACCCCCAAATAAGGTCAATCAAGAGTTACTGGGCACTAGGGCAGAGCCAAAAGTACATGTGGCCAGTTTCCCAACTTACATGCATTTGGATTCTTGTTGGAAAGAGAGATGGACATGAAATAATTTGAGAGCAATGAAAGAGAGTTCATGAAAATGAGTGGGAATCTGAGCTGGTACCCTTAGCAGGACACGAAGCAGTTGAGATAGGTAAAGAGCTTCATAGGCCAGGGTTGTTGAGGAGACTCAATAAAGAGGCAGAACTTAGAATAGGATCATTTCTATGTTAGTCAGCTTTCAGTTACCATAAAAAATGGTTAAGATAATTAACTTAAAAAGAAAAAATGTTTACTTTTGCTCATGGTTTGGAAGGTTTCAGTCCAGGTTCCATTGGCCTCATTGCTTTGGGTCTATAATAAAGCGTACATTATGGAAGAACTGTGTGGTGGAGCCAGGCTGCTCACTTTGTGATGGCCAGGAAAAAAGACAAAAGAGGAGGGGTCAAGGTTAAGGGAATCTTCAAAGACATGCCCCAGTGACAAGATGACCTCTTATTAGGCTCCACCTCTTAAATTTTCTACTACCTCCCAAGAGCACCAAGCTGGGCTCAAACCTTGAACATAAGGGACTTTGAGGGACATTTGAGATCAAGCTATAGGAATTTCCTTTCCTACCTCTTCTTCTGCACTGATTTCTATTTTGTTTCTGATAAAATTCCATCATGCCCATGGAATGATGCTTAATTCAGACGTTGGACTTTCTGAGGTATACCAGAAGCCTCTGATGATGCAGCTAAAGTGTGCTGGCGTCATTGGTACTCCATAAAGCAAAGTTAACAACGGCTTCTCCTGCAAGACAGGAAACCAAGCATAGCACTACCCTAAGTCAAGGGACTTTTTTAGACATCGGATAGCCCAGAGATCATCCGTTATTTAACTTCATCTCTGAGCACCTCATTGAAGTTCTGTGAGCCTCAGCTTCTCAACTATGTAATGAGGATAATAAAGCTCCTTTTGCCTAGAGCTGTTGTGAGCATTAAACAAAGTTAAGCATTTCAGGTGCATGAGCACAGGATCTGAGCCATAGTAGCTATTTACTATTGTTATTCCCCTTCCTTTTAGAATTCCAAAATCTTATTTTAGAAACAGACTGTGCCAGTGTACAGAAATGGTAATAGACAAAATAAGATATCACCAATTTACAGACTATACTCACCGGTAGATGGTCACCGAGGCCATTTGACTTCCCTATCCATGTGTATCTTGGTCAAAGATCAATTTCTGGCTGTTTCTCTAGAGAGGATGGAGGTACACAAATGACCCCCTCCAGTCATTTACCCATATTAGTCGATTCTGGCCTTTTAATGGAAAGGGCACTGAAATAAACCACACGATATATTCCCCTTCCCTTGGGTTGGTTGGTTTGTTTGTAAGCAAAAAAGAAGAGACAAGCTTGCAATGCATCTCAGATCCATAAAAGACAAATTAATTATCCCCAAGCAGAAGCTGACCTTTAGCTGGCCCCAGCCAGTGCCTGAGCCACAGCTGCACCTGCTTTGAAGATGACAATATTCACTTGCTAAATACTAATAATTAGTCACCAAAGCAGTATAAAAAATGCGGAGCAAAGTGAACCTGCAATTACTGTACTCATGTGCATCCCCTACGCCCTTGGAGGGCCAATTACCCCAGCACATTACCATAATTGGATTGACATGTTAACAGCATAGTCCATTCTTTGAAAGTGTCACTGTCCCCCTTTCCTGCCCCTCACACCCCCAAGCCTGTGAACTGTTCCACACTATGTCTTATGACTGGGGCGGGCTGAAGATGTCAAAGTTGCACATCCTCTGAGGATACCAGATGACCCGGGTACAGGTCAAGCATGTACACAGAGGATTCTGGAATGAAAGTTACTACTGCCCTCCCAGCCCCAAACTTCTTCCTCCCTCAACACCACTTTTCTCTCTTAAGGAAAAATAGCACAATTTGAAAGTGGCTCTGTTGACCAATGATGAAAACATCATTTCTCCCTTTGGAATTTCAGCTTTTCCTGGCAACGACATGTGTTACCCCTATTCCACTGTGTCCTGAGCCTTGGATGACTGTTGTGGGTTCCTGACTATGGGATCCCAGGCTGCCCAAAGTCGCAATAACAAGCAGGGACAGTTAGCTGTGGAGTTGCAGCCCCTGGAAAGAAGAGTATATAGCCTTTGTCTCCTGAGGGGTAGTAGAAGGACTTGGTCAGGGCCAGGCTCAGCCAATAGCCCTGCCCTAGGGAGCTCAGTGTGGGGACAGGCCCAGTCCCTCCAGCAGCCTCCACCCTGGCCCCTGCTGCCTCAACACCACTTTATGAGGTGATCAGTGTAATATCGATCGTGAGGAGGCTGCTGAGCAGGAGCACCAGCTTTGTGCTGGCGAGGAAGTAGGTTCCTGCTGCTGACCTTTCCAAAGCAAAAATCAGGGTTTTTTTTCAAGTTTTTTTTCCTTTCCCCTACTTTCTATTTGATTTCTGTTCCCACTGAGTGGCAAGAGCCTTTTTCTTATAAGTCACTGCAACCTTCCAAGGGAAGAGTACTTGTTTTCTGATTATGTTTCCACACCCCAGGAAGCTGAGCCTTTGGGAATGAGTCCCTGGGTTTTCTCCTGCCCAGGCTCAAGTCAGAGGGTGATAGCAAGAAAGGGCCTGGCATAGCCACCCTGGTTCAACACAGGAGCAGTATGAGTGAGATGCAAGGATAGAGGGAAGAGAAGTTGGGTGTCTACCATCCTGCCCAGGGCCTCTATGTTATCTCCACTGGATTTAGGGAGCCTCATGGAATGCCTCAGAAGATGAGCAAATGGTTCCCCTGGAGTTGGGCAGTGCGGTGGTCCTGATTGTGTATATATATATATGCATATGTGTGCGCGCACACGCACACGCGCATGCACACACACACATATGTACACCATGGGCCCTTGCCTTCTCCCAGAACTGCTCTGAACCTACAGGCCCCAGGCTTTCTGCTGTTGGTGCTGCTCATGCATGAAATGGTCCACAGGGACAACTTCTGCTCTATTAAGCACCACAGTGTACCCTTTCCAAACCCACTTTAAGCACGCACACTAACTGCTCCTTAGATGCCTCTGCCAGCATGAGGACTCCGTGTACACACCATTCCAGGGTTATGGCACGAGGGAGTATTAGTGGGTGAATCTGGTCAGTGTTCAATCTCCCATTAAAGAAAGTAGAGGATTTATTCTTAACTCATCAGATGTTTTTCCTCACCATTTTCATTAGTCATTCACACACAGAGATGCACACTAAAAGCTACACACAACACAAATCTAGCCCCCAACACAGAAAAATACTCAATGCCATGGGCACACACCCATTCCCAGAGGCAGTTGGCCCCTGTACAGAGAAACACTGATGTGTACAACAGAACCGTGTAATACCCACAAAGCACACATTTACATCACACAAACACACATTCATAAGTAAACCCAATACACACACAAAGGTAGCTAATGGAACTCATGCATATGTACAACATTTGTGGGCTATAAATGTGATCTGAATTGTGCCAGAAATCTATCCCATCATTTTATCATCACAGCTTTTGGATTGCATTCTGTGGTAGGTGGTCCCTCCTGGGTGGCCAACTATTCACTGCTAGAAATGTGCAGGGCCTGTTGAGTGCTTGTGTAGGGTGATTTATGGGGCTTTGCCTGACTCCCCACAGGGGCTCCTACTCCTATCTGCCCATCACATTCCCTTGAAGAGATCAAGAGTTTCAGTGTCTTCCTACAAACGGCTGCACACAGCTGCGGGCTCCAGGGGCCTAGGGATTCCAGGCAATCTTTTCTTTTGCCCAGAATGTGTGTTCTGGGCTTCTCAGAAAGGAGATAGGCTCAGTGCTTCGATTCTGCTGCCAGATAAGGAAGGTAGTATTCAGACCTGGGCTGCAGAAGGTAATTCTTTAGCTGAAAGGGAGAAGTGCTTGGCACTGAGGCATCACATGTGGGAGGGGAAGAGACAGCCTGCATGTCTCAAGGTGGGATCTGACTTCACAGCTTAATTGCTTTGCCTCAAACTTATTCCTAAATCAGCAGGAGACCAGCTCCTCTAAAGACAGGTATCTAAGAGCTCCCAGAAGATTATATGATGTGACTAGCCCCGGCTGAAGATGAAGCCAGTGTGGTCTTGGTCAAAGGTGAGGGAGGGAGAAAAGGAAAGATTCAGGGGAAGACGGAGGTCCTGCAGCTGTTATTTTTAAAATGTCTACACACTTGTGTTTAGATAGCAATTGTTTAGTCTGAAGTAAAGGGAAGCAGGCTCTGGAAGGGTGGCAAAACCTGAGACCAGCAGGGAAGGAGAAACAGTGCGGGTGGGGAGAAACCACCTTCTGGAAAGCACACAGATCAGGAAGGGCCCAGGAATCCACCCCAGGGCAGAGAACATGTCCTCTCTCCTCCTTTTCCCGACAGCCTCCACCACACCGAACCGCTGCTTTAGGGAGACAAATGATCCCCATTAATTCCATCAGGTAATGAGCCAGTTGGTGCCATCATTAATTAAACTAATTAAAACACACGGGCCTTTGAGGTTGGCACGCACTTCCATGCCACCTCAAACATTTCATTTCATTCCAGCTCTGCCCCGGGGTGACTGCTGAGCCAAGACACAGGCTCCTGAGATCCTGCAGAAAGAAACCTAGGCATGACCAGCCAACTTGCTGCATTCATCCTCTACCTCATTCAGTCATTTATTCACTCAGCTAACCAGCAAGGAGCACTGGCTGCACTGGGGGCTGGGACGCAAAGAGAGGTAGACCTGGTGCTCGCCATCAAATCAGAGACAGGCAACACTCAGCTCACCAAAGTGCTCAGCAATTTTTTTTTTTTTCCAGTGCTGGGGATGTACCCCAGGGCCTTGTGCATGCTGGGCAAGGCAAGTACTCTACCACTGAGCAACCACTCGGCTGCTCTCAAGTGGACAGTTGCTTTAGGATGTCTAAAGCATTGCACAAACCTCACCTTATCTAATCTTTGCAAGCCTGGGAGAAATGTGTTGTCATCTTCCCCATCTTGCAGATAAGAAATCCCAGGTTGAGAGCTGTGGTGTGGTTTTGCTGCCCAAGGAGAGCAGACTGGAACTTGTGCCCATTCCTTTGATTCTGATTCTTCCCTTTACCACCCAGGAAAGTGGAAGCAGCTCTCTGTAGCCAAGCCTGATGACTGGTTTCAGGGAAGGCTTTTCCAAGGGGGTTATTTGTGAGCTGAGGGTTAGCAGATGAGCAGGTTGAATCAGTGGGAAGGTGAGAAGGGCATTTTGTGATGAAGGGGTAGCACTCAGGAGGCCCAGGACGACAGGTATCCAGGCTATTCCATAACCTGATGCATTTGGCGGGCTGTTGTTGCAGAGTACAGAGAAGGGTGTATTTGCAAGGCAAAATGGAGGTCAATTTAAAATATCCTAAAATTCCAAAAGGCAAAAGATGATTCTGGGATATTTCTCAGAGGCCAAATGGAAAATCAGGATGGATTTAGAGGAAAGTTTATCCTCAGCATCTGTCATGCTGTCAGGGCTGTAAGCAACAGGGAAGGATTTCATTGTTCAGACCTCTTTTTCCATCGTCCACTTTATCATTCTGCACTCTGTTTTTCCATAAGCTAAATATGCCTTCTCCTGTCTAAACACTTGGTTCCAGGGCCTGAGCGACCTGTCTTCTCTATCTCCCAGGCTGTACCCTGTGTGGGGTTTTGGCCCAGCTCCAACCACATCTGCTCTTGCCTCCTCGGCTGTCTGCCACT
Source organism: Glaucomys volans (assembly GCA_020662805.1). Taxonomy (NCBI): domain Eukaryota; kingdom Metazoa; phylum Chordata; class Mammalia; order Rodentia; family Sciuridae; genus Glaucomys; species Glaucomys volans. The sequence goes on from JAJEJO010053611.1 coordinate 35,369, forward strand.
GTGGCCCTTGAAGCCTGTTGGTACACAAAGACCTCTTGCCTTGCTCAGATTTTTTAGTCCCTGGAGGTCAGGCTGCCCTGGCTCTGAGGCATACAAATGCCAAGGAGAGGGAGAGAGAGAGAGAGAGAGGGAGAGAGAGAGAGAGAGAATGAATGTATGTGTTAGGGCAGGGTGAGACTCACTGCTTCAAGCAGCAACTTGTATGTCATTACTCTCCCAAGTTTCTGTCCCCACCCTACAACACCTTATTGATCTGCTTGTTTCTTGAGAGAACTGGACACTTGGCCCATTTTGTCCTCTGCACTCATACCATGTCTCATCCACAGAGCAGAGCACACAGTTGGCTCAAGTCGTGTTTACTGACTAAATCAGGGTCTCAGGCACCAGGGCATGGGGTAAGTTATTTAACAAAGACTCGTGGATGGGGTTCTCATTGTACCCTCTGCCAGGCCATTCATATTTAATGGGACTTCAGAGCCTCTTGGCACTACTTCTTCCCACCCTCAGCCACCACTGCCACCAGATGCATGTCTGCTTAATTACAATTCATGAAGCACTCGCCTATTAATAAAGCCTAATTAATCCAGTCACGCCACCCTGCGATGTCATCGGGGATGCAAAGACCATCAGCCACTTGGATAGCAGCCCCGAACAGAAAGAAATCAAAAGAGACCTGGCTGCAGATCTGGCCTCCCTCCACCGCAGGGCTTTGGAAGCGACTCTTCTTCAGAGTACCACAGTCTTGGAGGCTGACAGGTTCTATGCCTGGCTGGTACTTGGCACTGTCGCCATGTCCTCCATGCACAGTCTTGTGTTGTTGTATTGATTGCCTCCCCATCAGATGGGACGCTTGTTTGAAAACTGGGTTGTGCTTATCAATCTTTGTGACCCCCGAGCCTGCCCTCCCCCACTTCCTCTACACTAGCTTTCCACTTTAGGATTGACCTTATGAGCAAAAGTGCATGCAAGATTGGCACGGGGAAAACTGGATGTGTGTGTGGGGTGGGGCCTTGGGGAATCACTCTCCTGTGCAGTGTGAAGGGTAGCGTGGGTGTGGAGAGGAGTTCTAGTTTTGAAGTCAGATAGATCTCAACTGTAGGCCTAGCACTGCAACTCCCAGCTGTGTGGCTTTAGACAAATTCTTTAACCTTTCTGTGTCTCAATGTTATCATCATTTGTAAAATGAGAACAACACCATATTGGAAATGATTGTGAGGACTAAATAAAGTAACTTTTTCAAAAAATTTTGGTGAATTGATATATACATGAAAGTCTCATGTCCTAACCATTCAATTGAATGAATTTTCAAAAATTAAACACAATTCTGCATCAAACAACTAGATGAGAAACAACACCGGCATCCTAAAGACCTCACTTGTAATCTCTATAATAAAGTAGCTGTGACATATTTAGTAAAGTGCTTGGCATCATGATTCTACTATGGTCTCTCCCTCATTACAGAACACCCTGTTCTACCATCATCACATTTGAGTCAGGCTTATCCTGAAAACATAACTAATAGAATAATTCACAATAAGGGGTGGTGGTTAGGGAAGAATAGAGTTACTTTATATTAGGTAGAGGGGAGTGAAGGGAGGGAAAGGAGTATGGGGGAAGGAAAGCTAGGAGAGTGAAACAGACATTATTACATCAGGTACATGTATGACTGCATGTCCCGTGTGATCCTACAATATGTGTTATCAGAAAAATGAGAGATTACATTCTATTTATGTATGATCTATCAAAATGCATAAATGCATTCTACTGTCATGTACAACTAATTAGAACAAATAAATTTTTTTTAAATAAAGATTTATCATAAGGAATTTGCTTACATGATTATGGAGACTGAAAGTCCCACAGGCTGCCATTCGCACACTGGAGATTCAGGGTGGTGTAGTTCTATCCAGGTTCAAAGACAGAAGAGCTGATGATGTAATTTATGATCTGAGTGCTGGAGAAGACCAAAGTTACAGCTCAAAAACAGGCAGAGAAAATAAATTTTCCTTTATTCCTCCTTTTTGTTGAATTTGGGTCTCCAGGGGATTGGATGAGGCCTCATACTAGAGAGGACAATATGCTTTCTTAGCCTACTTATTTGAATGTTAATCTCATCAAGAAGTACTCTCATAGATACATCAGAATAATGTTTAAATAAATATCTGGGAACCCCATGGTCCAGTCAAGTCAACACATTAGCCATCACAACAACAAAATCCCATTAAACAAAACCACCAGCATCCAGTTGGCAAGAGCCTTTAGGAACATCTACTGCTTCTATGATGACTTGCCCTTCTATCAAAGTTGGTTCCCTTGGATCAAGGTGTTTCAGATAGATGGAATGAGACCCAGGTCTCTGTCCAGGGGCATTATGGTTTAGGTATGAGGTGTCCCCCCCCTCCAAGCTCCTGTGTTAGCACAAAAATAATTAGAGGTGAAATAATCGGATTGTGAGAACTGTAACCTAATCAGTGCATTCTAGGTTGAATGGACTGACTGGGTGGGAACTGTAGGCAGGTGGGGCATGGCTGGAGAGGTGGGTCACTGGGAGCATGCCCTGTGACCTCTTTCCCCTGCCTCTGTCTCTGCTTCGTGACCCCACCATGAGCTGAGCAGCTTTTCCCCACTGGACCCTCTGTCCATGAAGCTTTTCCTCATCTAGGGCTCAGAGCAATGAACTTGGCTCACCAGGGACTGAACCTCTGAAACTGAGAGCCCCAAATAAACTTTCCCTCCTCTAATTGTTCTGGTCAGGTGTTTTCCAGTAGTCTGGAGGAGTGATTTTCAGGCTTCCAGACCAGGAAGAAGCCTGTAGTTCATCCCATGCAAGCACCTCCTGATGCACAGGTGACACCGTGTCTTTGCAATACGAACATCAAGTTTCAGTCTGATCTAATCTAGATTAGGATATGCCTAGAATCCTTCCTTCAGTCACCTACTAATTAAAGTTCCATGATGAATAGACTGTGATAGGAAAGGTTTTGCAAGAAAAACAATGAATCCCAGAAGCCAGAATAGACATTGTGGTGATAGGAACAATCTTTCTGGGGGCCAGACAATTCTGGAGCAGATGCTTGCTCCTGAAACTGGCTGGTCTTCTGGGGTCTGAAGAAAGGGGACATCTCTATACTCCTTTTTGGTAGAATAGAAGATGCCTACATGGGATGAAGTGAGGGGTTCCTCTTTCTCCATCTCAAACTGTAGAATAGTAAACCAGAAAGGGACTTCTTAGCCTACATTGCACCAAAAAAGTACAGCCATTCTTTTGGATTCAGAAGGCTTTTGAATTTGAAACCCGATGGAAAGGGAGCCTGTGAAGAAGAGTGCCTAGCATATAGTATGTCCTAAGGTGAAAATCCAATCTGATGCAGAAAATGATGTTCCACCTGTCAAAGGTACCCAGATGGGTAAGCTCTTATGGAGATGGTGAACCCCACTGCTGATGAGGCTGCATGCAAACAGGCTATATGACTACTCCTCAAAGGCATTAGAGAACCCACATTTTTGGGGGGGTACTGAGGATTGAATTCAGGGGCACTCCACCACCGAGCCACATCCCCAGCCCTATTTTGTATTTTTATTTAGAGATGGGGTCTCACTGAGTTGCTTAGGTCCTCGCTAAGTTGCTGAGGCTGACTTTGAACTCGCGACCCTCCTGCCTCAGCCTCTCAAGTGCTGGGATTACAGGGGTACACCACCATGCCTGGCTGAGAACCCACATTTTTGAGGAATGATTGACTTTCTTTACCTTAAGGTTCTCTTCCCATTGGGATCTTACATCTGTGAGCTATCCTGCCAATCCACGCACACATTTATGTGAATATACAGAGTCTGAGGGCCAAATAGAGCCTCAATGTCCATGTGACTCAAACTCCACCCAGCAGGGGACCATCCTCCACAGTCCTTCTGCACTTCTTTGACTCACTTTCTACTTTTTTATGTATGTCTTTTTTTTTTTAATTTGTTCTAATTAGTTATACATGACAGTAGAATGCATTTTGCAATATCATACATAAATGAAGTATAACATCTTATTCTTCTGGTAGAATGATATAGAATTACACCAGTCGTATAACCATGATGCACATGGGTAATAATGTCTAATTCATTCCATTGTCCTTCCCACCCAAATACCTCCTCCCCTCCCTTCACTCGCCTCTGTCTAATCCAAAGTACCTCTATTCTTCCCTAGCCACCCCTCCATTGTGAATTAGCATTTGCATATAAGAGAAAACATTCAGCCTTTGGTTCTTTGGGATTGGCTTATTTCACTTAGCATGATATTCTCCAGCTTCATCCATTTACCTGCAAATGCCATAATTTCATTCTTCTTTAAGGCTGAGTAATATTCTATTATGTATATACCACATTTTCTTTATCCATTCATTGGTTGAAGGGTGCCTAGGTTGGTTCCATAGTTTAGCAATTATGAATTGGGCTTCTATAAACATTGATGTGGCTGCATCACTGTAGTATGCCAATTTTAAGTCCTTTGGATATAAATTGAGGAGTGGGATAGCTGTTTCAAATTGTGGTTCCATTTCAAGTTTTCTGAGGAATCTCCACACTGCTTTCCAGAGTGGTTGCTTCAATTTGCAGTCCCACTCTTAACTTGCTTTCACCAGATGGGACTCCATTTCCAGAGGGGTCACTTACGTAGCAGGTATCAAAAAATGTGTGTTGACCAATGAATTTGGACCCACTTAACCTCACTGAATCTTCGCTTTTTCAGTCTAGAGGAAAATAACACCTACCTCCAGATCTTGAGGACAGCGTGAGATGGGAACCTATCTAGCTCTGACTGGCATTTGGTACAAAGGTCCTTCCTTTTCTTTTGTCCTTTGTCCCACCCACCCTTCCTTCCCATAGTCTCTCTTTTCCCTTCTTCTAGAGTCTATTTCACAACTTGTTACTGTGCTTCTGGTTGTTGATTCCTTGTTTAGTGTCTGACACCCCCACCTGACTCTCAACTCTCTGAGGGCAGTGTTGTCCACAGTGCCTACATATAATGCATACTACTCACCAAGAACTAGTTGAATAAACCAGTGAACCAGTCTCTAGAACTTCCTGAGGGTGCCTTGATGACAGCTAGACTGGTTTCACGCCTGAAAGTTGTGCCTTGGGAAGAACTAAGGCTGCCATTATCTTTTATGTCCACCAAAACAATCCTTTGGATAGTGATGGCCATCTCAGTTCTCCCATTGTGTTATAAGCTTTTCATTACCAACAAGAACAACTTAGAGGGGGAAAAGTTTTTTGGGGGCTCATGGTTTCTGAGGTTTGTCCAGTTGGTCGGCTTCATTGTTCTGTGCCTGAGGAGGAGCGGAGCATCATAACAGGAAGATGTGGCAAAGAAAGCTGTTCATTTCATGACATCTGGGAAGGAAAAAGGAAAAGAGAAAGAGCAAGGGAGAGAGACAGAGAGAAAGGGAAATGAAAGTGACAGACAGATCTAGTCCAAGGCCATGCTCCCAGTAACCAACTTCCTCCAATCAACCCTACCTGCCTACAGTTACCACCAAGTAGTCCATTCAGCTATCAACAGATTAATTCCACAAATGGATTAATCCACTGATGAGGTCAAAGCCCTAATCATTGCCTCAAAGCTGCACCTCTGAACCTTTCTATTTTGGGGCTCATGCTTTCAAACATGTTTTTGGGAGACCATTCCAGATGTAAACTCTAACACCCATCTTCTTTCCTCGGAGCTCAATGTTAGACTTTCCCTTTGCCTCTGCTTCTGCTCTTCCTTTGCCACTCATTTCTGGAGCCCTGGCTAGAAGGCTTCCTTGACTGCATGTGACCATTGCCAGTGACTGCTTAGTAATTTCTTTAAAATGGCCTGGGTTTTTGCATTATGTCAATTTGCTATCCCTACCCCCCCCACACACACACCCCAAGAGCAGCCTCTTGATGACCCTGATGCCCATATATCTCTATTTTCCAAAGAGTTTTCTGTTTGACCTTTCAAACAGAAAGGTCATATTTGTAATCATGTTTGGAAAACTATAAAGCCCTGTGCCAATGGAAAAGATTTATCTCACCATTTGGTCTGACATTTGCGATCTTTGATACATAGTAGGAGAGTGTGGGTGTTAGCTTTGCTCGGAAGAAAAGTGGAAAGTTATGAACACAACCTTCTGAATTGGGGCAGAAAGCCTGGAGGAGGAGGACAAGGGAGGAAGAAGAGATTTTATCCCTTGTGAAGTGGGCTATTTGTGTTTTACAATAACTAATAGAGTCCTGTGTTGGGGAAAGACTTCTGTTACACGCCAAGTGCTTGGAATTCACTTATTGCTTAATAAATCCCACTGAAGGGTCTCACGAATTAATATAGTGATGGGATTTCTGCCTTTTCCATATACATGACTTCAGTAATAACTGTAATTATTATGAAGTTATAATAAAACATGATGTGTTATGCTGCTAATTCAATGGCAATAAGGATGAAGTATAGGGACATTCTCATTCTGCATTCATCACTTTTTCCTCTTAATTATGAAACAAATCCCTCAGCTGAAAGGCAGGAGGAAGAAGCCTCATCCTGCCTTTTTGGGGTTTCTTCCTCAGTATCATTGCCTGGTATTGGTGGTCCCAGGCTCCCATTGCTCTTGGGCAGGAAGAAGGGGCAGTTCTCTGCACAGGAGGTCCCACCACTCTCATGAATTGAGTTAGCAATCAAGTAAAGAGATGAATGAAAAGTGTTATTTTTCTCCCTACCTGCCTTTTCTACCCCCTACTACTACACTGCCATCTGAACCACCAGTCTGTGCCCTCTTAGGCCATAGTTGATTGACCCAGGGTGGACACTTGAACCCAAGGAACCAAATATCAGGATAGATGTTCAAGTGGTTTGTATTGGGTTCTGGAACTGGGGGATCTTGAAAGGCCAGGGCAGGAGTAGAGAATGTAGGACTGCAGAGGGAAGGAGGCAATGGAGGCAGACTAGAGAGAAAAGAGGAGAAACATCACCCACCCTGGAGAGGCTGAAGAGCAGCTCTGGGGTGCAATACTGCAGATGTCAGTGTCAGTCTTTCACAGAGCTTGGATGTACTTCTTGCTCTCTGCTGGCATAAGTTATGCTTGTATTGTTTCAAAAATTCTCCTTTATTATTTATCTAGTATTGGGTGTGTTTCTAGCATTGTATCTAAACAACTCTCAAGATCTTACTGAAAATACCATACCTCTAGCACAGGTTGGGATTCCTCAGCTTGAAGGCAGGAAGAGGAGCAAGCACAGAGAAGTTCCTTCTGCCTATTCATCTGCTTCCAAACAGATGGCCATGGACTGTATCACACCTCGAGATGCTATGCTTCATTGATTTGTCCAACAATAACATCCAGCACAGCTCCAAGAAGGTGTTGACCTGCTGCTAAGATACAGAGGTGAATGTGTCAGAAACAGGCTCTGCCTTCAGGAAACTTGGAGTCCACTAGGGAAGAATTTAGAGCCTTCTTGTCTCTCAACTTTCTGGAGAATCTGACTCCAGAGCTAGGCCTCCAGAGCTTGGCCTCTTCTACCACAGGTTAGACTGACTTCTCAAAGGGGAGTGGGAATGGCAGAGGAGTACAATCCAGGGCTCTGCTTTCAAAGGTCTTCCTTTGATCTACAGCAGCAGGGGGTACTTCTATTCACTTGCCTCACATGCTCTCAGAGTCAGAAGTGGAAGGTCAGTGTCAGCAGAATAGAGAGTGTGAAGGTCTTGGAGACCATCTTCCCCAAGCAGGAACATTAACCATGAGGATATGTGAAACTCCTCTTGCTGCTACGGGCAGGGAGAGGCTGTTTCTCTGGGTGATGAATTGTCTCCACTCTTGTGAGGGTGTAATGATCTTGTTTCTCACTCCTCATGCTCACAGTTATCAGGACCTAGAGGAAGTCTTTATTGGATTCAAGTTGTGGTCAATTATGCTTCCCAAAGGAGGGGAGAAAAGCTAAGCAAGCTGGCTCCATGTCCAGAGTGGAGAGTCACAATGGAGAGTGAAGACTGGGTGAAAACTCCCAACAGCCCTGAGTTGACCTCTTTCCTTCTTCCTAGACCTGTTCTTCACCCTCCCCAATGTCAAGAATCCACTGCTCCCCATTTCCCAGCCCATTCTTCTCCCAACCTGCCCTCTCCAGCCCAGATAAATTGGCCATTCAGCTACCTTGTCACCAACACTAGTTTCCTTGCCCTTTCATATTCTGGCCCATCACCTTCCTAAACCCCCCTAAACATGGGACAAAGAAATGGTGGAAACCTTTTCTACTTTTGCTCCCAATTTATTGAAAGTTGTTGGGAACCCTTCCCCTCCACACACACACATCAATGTTTATAGCCTCCATTATGAGTTAAGGTTTTCCAATTCCTGGGCCTGAGAGGACTGAACGTAGGGGCAACCACAGCCCTTCGACATTCTTTTCTCCTCTGACATTCTTTCTACTCTTGCTCTTGGCCTTTTATTACCACATCTACTCTCTACACCTGGAGCCTAGCACCTTTTTTGGGTTTAGGAGATCCCATACCTGACCATAACTGATTGGACCAAAGGTGGTGCCTGTCTAAAGCTAAGAACCAATTAGATTCCAGCAAAGGACTGGGACACAGAGGATCCCATTTGTCCACGTTGGACCCTGGAGCCAAAGAATGGCAGACAAGCAGAGAGAGCTAGAGAGAGTCAGGTGCACAAAGAGAAGCCAAAGTGGGATTTTCTTGCCTCTCAGTAAATCCCCACTTGTACTTCGGCTACTCTGATAGATTTCTGTTCTGAACAAACACATTTGCTGACTCAGACTCAGCAAGTGAACTCACCTCCTACCTACTGATGAGCCTGACACTCAGCTTCTCTCAACTTTAATCCTTTGACCTCCAACTTCAGTCAGTTGCCCTCAAAGTGTTTTTGTCTATGCCCTCACTCATTCTCCCTACCCTCCAGGTCAGAGAAAGATGGGCCCTGACTCTTTTCCAGGTTCATCCCTAAGCCCTTGTCTCCATTCTCTCCTGCCCCTGAATCCATTGGTGATGCCTTTTTCCTTATCACCAATTCCCCGGCTCCTTCTCAAAAGCTTATAAACATGTTAAATACTTTCAATCCTAAGAACCAAAACACCGTTCTTTGAATTTGCTTTCTTCCCAAGTCACCAGCTCATCTAAGGCAACAAGGGATGGTGGAAAGAACATAAGATGGAGAATCAGGAAATGAGGATTTTGATCTTAGCTCTACAATATAATTAGAGCTGAGTAATGTTTAATAAATTCCCTAACCTCTCTGAGCTTTTTTATTTAACTGGAAAAATGGTAAAGATGAAAATCTCACCCACTTTGCAGTTATTATGAGGATTAAATACTTTTATTCATATGGGTAAAAAGAGCCTAACATAATAAATGTTAAATCAGAGGAGTAGTTTATCCTATCATTTCTACTTTCTACCTTCCATTTACCCACCAGTCATTTGCAATCTGGCCCTGTCCCCTCTTTGTATCCCATACTGCTCTGTAACCACTCAAGTCAAGGTCACCAATGGCTTCTCGTGTACCACTTCTGGTATGGCTTCTTTCCTTTTCTATTCTGCTGTTACTAATGAATGAAGGACAGTTAGATCCTTCCTCCAGCCCTCTCTTCTATTCTGAATTTCCCTTTCATCAGCATCAATTGACTGTGTCCACAAACTCATCTTTTCCTCACCTCTGCCACACAATACTACTGCCCTTTTGGTGTCTCCTACTTTAGCATCGTCAGGCAACCAGTCATGCGAACCAAAGAAACCAATGTTGACTTTTCTACTTCTCTTCTTGGCCCCAACCAGCCACTTCCTACTTGAATTTTGCAAAATATTTCTCAAATTGTTTTTCGTTCATGTCCAGTGCAGCATCCTTGTCTAACTTTCATTGGCCCTTACCTTGTCTAGTTTCCATGGGCTTCTTCTGGATCCTCCAACTGGTACTCCAATCCAATTCCACCACTCTGTTTTCTTCTCAGAACAGTTACTGATACCCCGTCCCTGCAGAGTTAATGGCCACAGACTCTAGCCCAAACCTATCTTTCTACCTCCATATTTTTACATTCCCAGAGATGAGTCTTGCCTTCCAGCTTGTGATGGATTCCCTCCTCACCTCTGAGGCTTTGCCTAAGTTGTCTTCATAGACTAGGATACTCCTCTTCCCTCTTTCATGCCTGGAGATAACCAATTCATATTCAAACCTCTATTCAAAGATCCTTACCACTGGTGAGCCTACTGTGGCACACCTACACCTGTGTCCACCTTCTCACCTAAAGGAGCACCATGGGTGTATCAGGCCCTTTAATGTCTTTTAACCATTTCCTCTGGCTGGAAAACTTTTGCTCTCGCTCTTCACAGGACCAATTCCTTCTGTGGGATCAACCGAAATGTCATCGCCATCCCACCAAGAGCAGACCCTGCTTCTTACTCTGTTCTCTCTGCATCTCCCTCTGTCACATAGTCTCATTCCCTTCCTTTTGTTATTACAAATCCTGATTATCATATACAGCCAATTGAGCTGTCTGAAAAACAAATTCTGAGATGAAGTTTAGCTTGCAGGATGTGTGCTGAAGAGGAATCAGCACCTGTGTAGGGGAGGGGAAGGAGGCAGGAGCAGGCAGGGACAAGTCTATCTTCCACACAATATCATTGACACCCTTGGTTGACCCCATAGGAAAACCTGGAGACAGAACATTCAATGTCGAGCTGAGATGGTTAGGCTTTTATACCCTGTCTCCATCAGTCCCTGAATGGGGGCCACAGTAATCTGAGCTTGACCTTGGGCAAGGCAACTCTCCGTGTCTAGTCATAGAGGTCCCCCCAGATTCCACAGAGCTTTACTCAGATCTGCAGTTAGTCCAAATTAAAAAAAAAAAAAATCTGGAGCTAAGAATAGATATGAAAGCACAAAGAAACCCCCTAATTTGGGGAGATAATTAAAACTGTGGTTTCCTTTTTCAGCAATTGTTTGAAGCTCTCGGCTCTAGGGCTTTCTTTCAAGTCCCCCATTCTCCAAAGTAGCCTCATCTTTGGCCTCCAGCCAAGGTGGAGAAAAGACAAATAGACCCTGGGCTTCCCTCCAACTCACTGCCCCTCTGGCCTGGCCAGGAGTCTGACTCCAGCTCCTTTCTCTAACTCAGAGCCCCAGCAACGCAGGGACTGGTTTGGGGGTGATCAACAGGAAGGGAAAAGACAGACCAGTGGCTCTGAGAGGACCAGAGGGTGAAGGCGTTGGCTCCGTGAAATTCTCCTTTCCCTTCCTCCCTCCCTGGCAGATGGAGTCAATAAGGATTATACTCAAACTCCGAGTGGTTCCAGTACTTATTGGAAAAAGGAGGGAGGAGAAAATCCTCTTTTCTTCTTTTCCCCTTCAAAGCTGATGAGAAATCAGCAAAGCCTGGTACAGGAGCTCTGGGCCATCTTCCCGCTCTCTCATCTCCGGCACGCCTGGCCTCCCTCTAAATCTATACTCACAACTGCCTCAGAACCTCTTCCTGGTTACTCTCCAGGAACCCCCAAAGGAGTGTGTCAGGTGGTATCCTAAAGGTGAGGTCGCAGGCAGGTGATGCTTAGAGACCTGGACAGGATAGAGCCAAGGGGGAGCCCAGGGCCTTGTGCTTGCAAGGCAGGCACTCTACCAACTGAACTATATCCCCAGCCTGAGGAGAAGCATTCTTTTATTTATTTATTTTTATTGTTTGAAAACTGGATGGGTACACAGAAGAGATTACGTTGTGCATCAAAGACCAAAATTTTCCAAATACTCCTCTTTAAAATATTTTTTAAATTGGTGCATTATATTCATACATAATAGCATGGTTAATTTTGACATCTACAGAAATACATATAACAGTTTTCTTCATTTCAATCTTCAGTACTTCCTTTTTCCCTTCCCTCCTCCCTTCCCCGATCCCCCTCTTCTAGTCTCCAAATATTCCCTTTTATGATTTCTTAACTCAGTCTCCAAATTCTCTCTCCCTATGGCAGATTCTTGGCCTCTCTCTTGGTCACTGTCACCTTCATTTTCTTTGCAACCCCTTCCAGCTACTTAGATCTTCGGTCTCCTGCCTATGCAACTTCTTAAAATCAGCTTGACTACCCTACTCAGAGAGGCCAAAGGGAGCCCAAGAGAAAACAATGCACAGATTCTGGCTTATGACCTTGAGAAACTAAACCTTCTGCCCTACAGGAAAGCTGTGTCCTGGCATTTGAAGGGCCCCCATCCTGCCTTTCTTGACTACTTACCAAGGCCTTGCCTGACGCCTCCTGGGAAAGATCTTTGGATTTAGAATCAGAAATGGAAATTTGCATCTCTGTTCCATCACATTTTTGCCATGGGATCTGGGGTAACACAAGTTTCTTGGGGTATCTCTCCTTCCAATCCCATTGAATTGTCCCAGGTGCTAGTGGGGATAAGTGATGATCCAGAAGATGCCCACATGAAGTGGGAGACATCTGAGTGGGCATGACAGAGGAGACAGAGCTCCTGCCAAGGATTTTGCTGGGCAGGAAGAACCAGATGGTGCAGGTAGAGTGGGACAGGGATGGGCAGGTCACTGGAGAGACCAGAGGAGTGGGGTCACACCTGATTTCATCCCACACTGCCACATAGAGACCAAAGGCAGGGTTTTCCCCCTTGGCCACACTGTCTGTGAGAGGGAGATAGCTGGATTAGCCTTGGGCTTGCCAGCCTGGCCCCTGACTTGAATATCAATAAAGGCAGGATGAAATCTCCCCTCAGGCCTTTCCTATCCAGTGGCTCTATACATGCTTGGACACAGGTGGGTAGCAGACTGGAGATCTAATTAGTCTGAGCACTCTGGGCTGCTGATCCAAGCTGTGTGCACCTACATGTAATTCACATTTACATGGCCCGAAACTACTCATTCTTGAGTAAGAATCCCCACTCCCTATCAGACAGAAGCTTCTGGGAGTCTTCTTGGTCTAGGAGATTCCAGAGCACAGAGAGGAGGAGGGGACACTGGGGTATAGGGCAGTTCTAGTGCTGGGTACCTTTGCTGAGCCCCCACTTCCTGGTTGCATCGCGGGGTGTTTACATCTCTAGGATGTTACACTGCCCACCGGGGTCTGCAGGAGGCTGAGGGAAAGGGCCCACTTGGAAAAGTTATGGCTCCCAGCGGATGCCACTGCATACAGTTCCCCTTTCATGATGTCACCTCTACTCCTCATTCCCCAGGGCCATCTGACTCTTCCTTCCCTATCTGCTCAGGCCTACTTGATATTAACAACTAGTAGACCTATTAATATATTTTGGGGGGAAAGGAAAGAAAGGCCCTCATTTGCAAGTAGTATTGAATGTGCTTCTCACCCCAGGGATACTGCATTGAGCCTGCCTCTCACTATGAAGGGAAGAGCACCAGCCCAGTGAAACAAACCTCAGGCTCCAGTGGTGGAAGGAGAAGCAAATTTTCAGCTATGGGTATCATTCATTCCAGTGCCCTGCCTCTGAGGAGGCGCCTGCAGCAGCTGTGCTGGCCCCAGGGAGAAATACCCTCTTGTGGTCAGCAGAAAGGACCAGGGGTAAGGAATGAGCTTAAGCAGAAATGTCTAAAAAAACTAGGTAATAAAGCCACAGAGGTAGCAGAAAAGGCACAGGCCAGTCAACAGGCCTGATTTCTGGGCCCAGCTGAGCCATTTTGTGGGTCTTCGATGACTGGTATTAAAAAATAGGAATATTTTTTAGATTGTTTTATACCTAACACTTTTGTTACTCAGAAGGGAAGTAAGTCAAGGTCATCTGGGATAGGTAGGGATCTGTGGGCACTGTGTTAGGATGTAACAGAAGTAGAACAGGGCCCAGACCACAGAGGACCAGGGGTGGACATCTGGGTGCTCAGGATTGCAGCTCATCCTTCCTGGGACACTGCATGAGCCAGGCCAGTATCACCCAGGAAAACCCCAGCACTGAGGGCCTCCAAAGAGGGGGACCATGCAGGGTGAGCCAAAGTTTCCTCCTTTCAGGAGTGCTATGACTGGGGAGCTCCTAATGATGCCGAGTGATTCCATCTAGATGAAATTCAAGAAAAAAGTAGAAGTCAGAAGAGTGGTTATCCATTCAGTGAGGGAAGGAGTCCAAGGGGGATTTGCTAGAGGTGCTCTGATTCTTGTCTGGGGGGTGGTTCCATGGATGTATACATATATCAAAATGCATCAGGCTGTCCAGGAAGACTTGTGTGTGCTCTTCTGTGTATAAAGTATAACTCAGGGGGAAAAAAATTAGCAACAGAAGAGACCAGGGAGAGCAGGGCCAGGGGAGAGCAGAGTGGCAGATGAGCAGGAAGTGAGCAGCCACAAGCAAAGGGCTAGATAGGTAAGAGAGGTGAAAGTGAGAAGGCAGGCATGGGGAAGAGATAAATCAACAGAAAGGGAAAGGACAGGAGGAGAGCATGGGAGAAGGAAGAGTAACAGTAAATCTTCCTTGGGGGCAGAGTGGCATGGCTGGGGGAGATGGTGGCTTGGCCTCTAGATGTCAGTTGGCCTGAATCGAGATCCTTGAAACAACCCTGGCATCTTTCAAAGATGAGAAACAAGTAATAAAGCAATCGAGATGGAACTGTTTTTGCAAGCTGCAGGGCCATCCCTTTGGTGGTCATGCAGGAAGACAGGAGTGAGTTCTCTGATACCCCTGTAATGGAGCACCCTGAGACTCAACTCCTTGCAGAAATTCTGGGAAGGACAGGCCTTCCTGTTGAATTTTCTGTCTTCTGCTGCTCAGAGGAACCAAGCTCCTCTAACATTTAGAGTTTGCAGACCAGCTGAAATGTGACAGGCACCACTTAGAGGCAGAAGGACATTGATGTACAGTGTTAATATAACCTCGAAGTGGCTTCTGTGTGTCATACAAAAGCGAGGAAGAAAATGGAACAAATTCGTTTCTTCTTTTAAAAAGTGGGTGGTTTTTCTTAAAACTCATGATTCCAAGCCCCAGAGTCATAGAATGGATCCAACATCATTGGTGTGAGCAGCCTTGTCATGTGTGGGATGAGTACTTCAAGTCTGTGTCCTCATTCTTTGAAAAGTCAGGAAGATGAAACTCCTTGAGAACTCCCTCTGGGCAGCCTCTTCTGCTCCTTGTACCCCCACCCCCACCCCCTTGCCTGCTCAAGCACAATGAGATTTGGGGCTCCAGCCAGCCCACCTCCAATTTCCATTTGACTTGCTGGCTAAGGGCAAGTGGTTTGAGTCCAGCTTGCAGTGGTGCCATGGTGCCTCAGAGTTTCCTCATCTGTAAAATGGAACACCAGGGTCTATTTTTGAGGGTTACAATAAAGATCAAATGGCTTAAAATATGTAAAGTTCTTAGACACTCACATGCCTGGGACATCTTCATTGCTTAGTGCTTGTTATTGTTTTTTTCTCATTATCCTGAGCATGCCTATTCCTTGGCAGCCCTGGTCTTCTTTGCTTCTCTAGCCCAAGCAGCCTGAGATATCTTCTCTCCTCATCTCTGTAGGAAATGCTTCCCATCCTGTGATGGGACTCAGCTTGGGTCCACTCCAACCTCCCTTACTTGTCCTCTAATAGGACAAAACATTGAGAGCAGGTTCAGTGAAATGTAGATCTTTTTATGGAATGCCTTCTATTGTTCTTTCTTTAAATATACACTGACTTCTTAAGGGCAGCTCCTGAGTCTCATTTATATAACAACTAGCCTGTGATGCTGGGTACTCCATGACCCAAGGCATTTGCTGACTTCTCCCAACTGGCCCTGTTATGGTTTGGATGTGAGGTATCCCCCAAAAGCTTATGTGTGGAGACAATGCAAGAATGTTTAGAGGACAAATGATTGGGTTATAGCCTTAACTCAATCAGTGAATAAATCCCTGATGGAGATTAACTGAGTGGTAACTGAAATGGTAGGGTGTGGCTGGAGGAGGTGAGCAGTGGGGGTATGCCTTTGGGGTGTATATTTTGTATCTGACCAGTGGAGTCTCTCTCTGCTTTCTGATCATCATGTGAGCTGCTTCCCTCCACCATACTCTTCCACCATGATGTTCTGCCTCACATTGAGCCCTGAGGAATGGAGCTTACTGTCTCTGGACTGGGACCTCTGAAACCATGAGCCTCCAAATAAACTTTTCCTCCTTAAAATTGTTATTGTCAGGTATTTTAGTCACAGCAGCAAAAAAAAAAAAAAAAAAAAAATCTGACTAAAACAGGCCATTAAAAAAAATCCCAGCCCCAGATAGAAGCTCCAAACTAGAGCTTCTCTGTGCCAGAAAATATGGTGGAAAGGAATCCACTGTGTAAAAACTAGGCACTGAGAGCCCTCTGGGGAACGGATAAGAGTCTTCCTTTCATATGCTGCCCAGAGGTCTCCCTCAAACTCTGCCTGCTAGACAACTTCACTGTATGCCCAATTGGCACCTCAAACATAGCATGTCCAAAACAGAACTCTGAAGTTTATACCCAAACCTCTACATCTCAGTAAAGAGAGCTTTATCCTCCCATTTGTTCAGGTCAAAAATCCTGGAGCCAAGTCAGGATCCTTTTTTTCTTTCACAGCCCACGTTGAATCCTTCTACAACCCACATTGAATCCTTCCACAATCGTGATATCTCTATTGTCAAACTATGCACTCACTCAACCACGTCCCACAGTGATGTGCTGAGAGTCAATTGTTAAATATTCATGTATGAGCAAGCTAGTTGTTAAACTGTAAGTACTTGAAGTCAGCTTTGGTGGGACTATTTATACCACAGAAATAAGCAACTGCTGTGAATTGGAGCTCCCCCCCCCATTTTTTATTTAAATAATTTTTTTCATATATGTATATAGGGTAATAATGTCTGTATCATCCTACCATCCTTCCCATCCCCACCACCCCACCCATCCCCTCACACCCCTATGCATAATCCAAAGTTCCTTCATTCTTCCTTACCCACCCCCAACTATGGATCAGCACCCACTGAGAAAACTTTGATCTTTAGTTTTTGGGGGTTGGTTTATTTCACTTAGCATGATCTTCTCCAGTTCCATTCATTTACCTGCAAATGCCATAATTTCATTCTTCTTTAAGGCTGAGTAATATTTCATTGTGTGTATGTACCACATTTTCTTTATCCATCTGTTGAAGGGCATCTAGGCTGGTTCCACCATCTAGCTACTGTGAATTGAGCTGCTGTAAACATTGATGTGGCTGCATCACTGTAGTATGCTGATTTTAAGTGGTTTGGGCATAAACTGAGGAGTGGGATAGCTGAATCAAATGGTGGTTCCATTCCAAGTGTTTTTAGGAATCTCTGTGCTGCTTTCAAAAGTGGTTGCGCCAATGTGCAATTCCACCAACGATGTATGAATGTGCCTTTTTTCCCACATCCTCTCCAACACTTATTATTGCTTGTATTCTTGATAATTGTCATTCTGATTGGAGTGAGATGAAATCTTAGAGTAGTTTTGATTTGCATTTCTCTAATTGCAAGAGATAATAAACATTTTTTCATGTTTGTTGATCTATTATATTTCTTCTTCTGTGAAGTGTCTGTTCAGTTCCTTAGCCCATTTATTGATTGGGTTGTTTTGTTGGTGTTGTTTTTTGAGTTCTTTATATATTCTGGAGATTACTGCTCTATCTAAGGTGTGTGTGGTAAAGATTTTTCCCATTCTGTATGCTCTCTCTTCACATTCCTGATTGTTTCCTTTGCTGAGAAGAAGCTTTTCAGTTTGAATCCATTCCATTTATTGATTCTTAATTTTACTTCTTGCACTTCAGGAGTCTTGTTAAGGAATTCAGGTCCTAAGCCGACATGATGAAGATTTGGGCATACTTTTTCTTCTATTAGATGCAGTGCCTCTGTCCTAGTGCCTAAGTCTTTGATTCATTTTGAGTTGATTTTTGCACAGGGCAAGAAATAGGGGTTTAATTTCATTTTGTTACATATGGATTTCCAGTTTTCCCAGCACCACTGGTTGAATAGACTATCTTTTCTCCAATGTATATTTTTGGCAACTTTGTCTAGAATGAGATAACCATATTTATGTGGGTTTGTCTCTGTGTCCTCTCTTTTGTTCCATTGGTCTATTTGTCTGTTTTGGTGCCAATACCATTCTGTTTTGTTACTATTGCTCTGTAGTATAGTTTAAGTTCTGGTATTGTGATGTCTCCTGCTTCACTCTTCTTGCTGAGGATTACCTTGGCTATTCTGGGTCTCTTATTTTTCCAGATGAATTTCATGATTGCTTTTTCTATTTCTATGAAAAATGTCATTGGGATTTTAATAGAAATTTCATTGAATTTGTTTAACACTTTTGGTAGTGTGATCATTTTTACAATATTAATTCTGCCTATCCAAGAGCATGGGAAATCTTTCCATCTTCTAATGTCTTCTTCAATTTCTTTCTTTAGTGTTCTGTAGTTTTCATTGTAAAGGTCTTTCACCTCTTTTGTTAGATTGATTCTCTAGTATTTTTTTTTTGAGGCTATTGTGAATGGAGCAGTTTTCCTAATTTCTCTTGCGGTGGATTCATCGCTTATGTATAGAAATGCATTTGATTTATGGGTATTGATTTTATATCTTGCTACTTTCCTGAATTCATTTATGAGTTCTAGAAGTTTTCTGGTGAATTTTGGATCTTCTAAATATAGAATCATGGCATTGGCAAAGAGTGAATAGTTTGTGTTCTTTTCCTATTTGTATCTCTTTAATTTCTTTCAACTGTCTGATTGTTCTGGCTTGAGTTTCAAGGACAGTGTTGAATAGAAGTGTGAAAGAGGGCATCCCTGACTTGTCCCAGTTTTTAGGGGGAAAGCTTTCAATGTTTCTCCACTTAGAATGATGTTGGCTTTGGGTTTAGCATAGATAGCTTTTACAATGTTGAGGTAGGTTTCTACTATCCCTAGTTTTTCTAATATTTTGAACATGAAGAGCCACTGTATTTTGTCAGATGTTTTTTCTGCATCTATTGAGATGATCACATGATTCTTGTCTTGAAGACTATTGATGTGATAAATTACATTTATTGATTTCTGATGTTGAACCAATCTTGCATCTCTGGGATAAACCCCACTTGATCATGGTGCACTATCTTTTTAGTATGTTTTTGTATGCAATTTGCCAGAATTTTTTTGAGAATTTTTGCATCTATGTTCATCAGTGATATTGGTCTGAAGTTTTCTTTCCTTAATGTGTCTTTGTCTGGTTTGGATACAAACCTCATAGAATGAGTTTGGAAGACTATTATACCATAATGAAACATCAGCTTGTCTTGTTTCTCAAGTCTGTTAGCCCTTAGACAAGACCTTATACCATCATCTGTCCTGATTCTCAGACCTTCAGACTCAGGCTAGAACTACTCACTTCCTCTCATGGATCTCCAGCTTACAGACTGTGGACCTTGGCACTTCTCAGACTCTTTGACCTTAATCAACTTCTAACAGTAAATCTTTATGCACATACATATTTATGTATACACATGCAGCCTATTGGTTTGGTTTCTCTGGCAAACCCTAATACTATGTATTTGTGCACAAAATGTGTGTGATATATGTACATATGTATTTGTGTGTGTGTGTGTGTGTGTGTGTGTGTGTGAATTGGGCTTTGCCTCCAGGGTGACACATGACCCTCTAGGTCTTTGTTCCCTCTCTAGATTCAGAGTCATTTCAATTGAGAAGACACTGTGTGGGGTGAGGCAAGGTGAAGTTACTGGCATGGCCCTTTTTCTATACGGATGGCATACAGTGTGAGAACCCATAGAAGAAGGGAAAGAAGTCTGAACAATGCAGAATACATTGCTTCACTGACCCCCACAGAGGGGAGAGTCTCTTTAATAACTGGGTCTTCATCTGCAGCTCACCCAGGGTGGAAGCTGGAAGGGCATTTTTCACACACACACACACACACACATACCATGCACCCTCCTCTGTCACCAAGTTCTACAAATATCAGTATTTTCTTCACAAGTTTACAACAAAGTGTTAACCATGGCCACCTTTGGACAGAGGAGGGAGACTTTTTATTTTAGATTTTTTTCTATTCTTTCAGTTTTCTAAGCCTCTACATAAATTATTCTCTTAGATGTCAGCAATATCAAAAAGTCATCAGAATAAATGCTTTTATATATGCGCATATATATATACACACATACCCATGCCTGCATATATACGATGTGTTTATATAAACAACCGTGTATATTAAACACCTTCTTTTCCTTTTTAATGTCCTTCAAATCTGCTTTCTGTTGTGGGCAGGGCCCACATCACTTCTTGTTTCCTTGCCAGTCTCCTTTCCGCAGGTCTCTCCCTCCCAATCCATCCTGCACACTATTTCTAAAATAACCTCTCTCAAACACTTATTAAGTGATTCTGGGTCACTTTTTTTTTCTTGAAATAATACAAAGAGATGACTATCAAACATGAACTTTCCCAGCTTGGTGCCTGGTGCTTGGGAAGCACTAAATGAACACTAGTTTCCTCTTTTCTTTACAGTCCTAGTATCTGGAGGCAGAGTGTCCCAGCAGTTGAGGAGCCCAGGGAATGAGCTTGGTGCATCCAGAAGAGCAGAGGCCAGCATGATGAGAGTGGCCAAGAAGGTGAGGGTATAGGCCAGACAGGTGGTCAGGGCCAGTCGTGAGAGAGGAATAATGTCCTGACCTCATTTTCTGACACTCATTTCATGACACTCCTCATGAGTTAAGTCATCACCTGGGGTTCTGAATGAAGAGTAGACCTTGGAATTTGGGGACAAAAATGGAATCAGGGGATCAATAAGAAGGTGAGGTAAAAGACAATGGAACCTCAGGCCAGAATGGAATTGGAAGAGGCAGATTTGAGGTACTCCTTGAAAGAAACCCAACAAGTAGGGTTTTTTTTTTTAACTATTTAGTCTATGTTTTATACATTTTATTTATTTATTTATTTATTTATTTATTTATTGATTGATTGATTTATTTACTTTTATGTGGTGCTGAAGATCAAACCCAGTGTCTCACACATGCTAGGGAAGTGCCCTACCACTGAAGCAAAACCCAGCCCAAGGTGTGTTTTTGACTATAACAAAGAAGAGGAATCAGGAAATACTCTACACTTTTTTACCCTAATAATAATGCCATTTACTGAGTAAGGCATGCACTGGAGGGCAGAGTTACATTTTGGACACATTGAGCTCAAGATGTCTGTTAGGCACCCAGGAGGAAACTTCACAAAGGCAGCTGAATATGTAAGGTTGACTCACCATAAGGAGACTCAGACTGCAATTAGTTGACTCAACCAATAAAATAAAAATTTTAAATAAATGCAAAGTCCTTATCATTTGCTTAACAAACATTATTGAATACATACCATTAGGTTGGTTGACCCTGTGAAATAACCATCCTCTTATGTCAAAAATAGATAAATATTGGCCGGTTTCATATCATTCAAGCTAGCATAGCCAAGTGCCATGCCAAGTAGGCCTTGTAAAGGATAAAGATGTTTTAAGTTCAATACCTGCTCTCCAGGAGCTGAAAGCCTAGAATGGGAAATAACATTTTAATTTAAATCTAGTAATAATAATAGACACTTATATGTCAGTGACTGTTCAGGCACCATCATAGGCAGTTTGCATGGATAAAGTAATTTAATCATCTTAACTCTTCGAGGTAGCTACTATTATTATTTCTTAAACAAGGTGAAGTAACTTCCTTAGTCAAACTGTGGTGGGTTAAAGATGGCTATAAATTATTTACCACTTACTCTATGGAAAGGTGGAGCCTATTCCCTCATCCTACACCACCCGAATCCTGTGACTGGCTTCCACCAGTAGGATGAGTTACAAGGGGTTTCATGAGGTCTCTAAGGTCAGGCCTTTGTAGATCTGAAGTGTTTACTTTTGACCTCTTAGAGAATTCCCTTGTGAAAACCAGCTCCCATGCTAGAATTCCAACCAGCCTGAGACCACCAGGGTATGAGGAAGCCCAAACTCACTACATGCAGAAAGAGACACCTCATGGAGGAAACAAGGTTCCTGAATGACCCCAGCCACCACCTCCTAGGAGAGTAACCACCTCACTGAAAATTATAAGCAAATTATCAGCTATTCGAAGGCATTATGTTTTAGGGTTGTTTCCTATGTAGCAATAGATAGCCAGAACACAACCAAAAAGTAGCTGATCTGGGATCTGAACTCAGGCTGTCTGATTCCACAATTCACGCTGTGAGCTATTATACTACACTACCTCTGCAATGCGGGAGGTGCATATAATAAACACCACTGCGTGATTATACTGTGAAATCTAGGCTGTTGGTTTTTTATTTTCCTGGAGTGATATTGATACACATGGAGTCAAATAAATTAATATCCACTCTAGCAGACACATTTGGAACATGTTTATATGCCAATGTATGCATAAATCCACATAACCTCATCTCTGAAACAACATACATGATTGTATCTTATCATTAACATCTAGTGAGAAGTGGTTGCATATTCACTTTCTATTGCATAACAAATAACCTAAAAAAAACTCACCTGAAACACATGTATTTATTTCACAGCTGTTTCCATGGGTATAGAATCCATGCATCGATTGAATGGATCCTCTGCTTAAGGTTTCTAAGCAAAGTGTTGGGGGGACTACATTCCTCTCAGAGGCTTGGGATCCTTTCTCAAACTCACATGACAGATTTCATTTTCTTAAAGATGTAAGACTGACGTCCCTATCCTCTCACTGGCTGTCAACCCAGGGCCTGCGCATAGCTTCTAGAGGCTGCCAGCAGTATCCTTCCACATGGCCCGCTCATGGGCTGTAGGCTCTCTCAAAATGGTGGATTCCTTCCTCAGGTTCAGCAGAAGACTCTGTCACTCCAGGCTGCTAACACAATCTTATATAGCATGATGATGTCATAATGGGAGTGACATGTCACTTGCAGTGTCATATTAGCTAGAAGCCAGTCACAGGTGTTGCTTATATGCATGGAGACAGTATGTAACTCACTGGAGATCACCTTAGAGTGTGTCTGCTATAGTGAAGTTTTCTTACCCCTTTTCATGATTTTTATGCTTGGATCTACTACCTGTCTTCAGTATTCTGCATAACCCACAAATGCCAGGATTGCATAATGAAAAAAAAAAGTCAAACTAATGAACAATCTGTATGGTGGAGGAGGTGACAAATATTAACTAGTGCCACAAGCTCTAGGGCTGGTGTGTGATGGTCTTTTACAGGTAGAATCAATCCTGGATTGTACATCAGAGGTCCTGGTTTTAGTTTGAGTTTAGCCATCCACAATTTATGCAACATTGGGTAAGTAATTTAATCTTTGTTATGGTTTGGATGTGAGATGTCCCCCAAAAGCTCATATGTGAGACAATGCAAGAAGGTTTAAAGAAGAAATCATTGGGTTATGAGAGCCTTAACTCAATCAGTGAATTAATCACCTGATGGAATAAATTGAGTGGTAACTGAAGGCAGGTGGGGTGTGGCTGGAGGAAGCGGAGCATGGGAGTGTGGCTTTGGGGGTATGTATTTGTACTTGGCAAGTGGAGATCTCTCTGCTTCCTGTTCATCATGTGAGCTGCTTCCCTCTGTCACACTCTTCTGCTGTGATATTCAGCCTCAGCTTGAGCCCTGAGGAAGGGAGTCTGCTGTCTATAAATTGAGACCTCTGAAACTGTGAGCCCCCAAATAAACTTTTCCCTCTCTGCAATTGTTCTGGTCAGGTCTTTTAGTCAAAGTGGTGAAAAAGCTGACGAAAATCATCTTTGAAATGATTATTTTTTTATGCTTCCTCATTTATGAAATGTGGTTTAGGTGGCATAGCGTGTACAAAAGGGCATAATAAGCAGTAAGTTTCCAGTCCTAAGCTTGCTCAAGCACTAAGCAATGATAAAGGCATAATCAACCCTTCCCATCCTCCCTTCCTTTCCAGTGGTCCCTTCCCTTCTCAGCACAGAGCAGTCATGGTCTGTTAACATCACATGGTGGTACAGGAAGCGAGAGAGAGAGGAACTAAAAAAGACCTGTTGAGCTGAGTTTCCTCTGACCCCCAGGGATGAGATGGGTGTGAGTAGCAGGCAGATGAGAGGTCCACTTGTTTGGGAGATGGGCTTCATTTAGCTAATGTGCAAATTTATTGAGCAAATAAATTCATAGATTAAGGATAATGAAAACAAGTTTCTCAATTTTGAAGACACTAACAAACATGAAAAAAGAAGCTAGAAAGAACCCTAAAGGGTTGGATTGGAATTCAAATCAATACAAACGGATGGTTTTTATACAGAAATATACAAACAGTATGTGTGTGTGTGTGCGTGGTTGTACACATATACATAAGTACATTTCCTGGCTCTATCTACTGGACAGGCCTAGAAACATAGCATAGCAAAAATGAGAATAGCATATACTCAAATCTTGGTGTCTAACTATCACCCACCATTGAAAGGAACCAGCACTCCTTAGAGAAAGAATTGGCTGGGTCAGGGAAAATGTAAGATGGAGCCATAAAGAAAAGAGATGCTCACGTAATGATGACTGCTTTGGTCAGCTTTTTCACTGCTGTGACTAAAAGATCTGACCAGAACAATTGTAGAGGAGGATAGTTTATTTTGGGGCTCACGGTTTCAGAGGTCTCAGTCTGTAGACGGTAGGCTCCATTCCTCAGGGCTCAAGGTAAGGCTGAACATCAGAGCAGAAGAGTGTGGTGGAGGGAAGCAGCTCACATGATGATCAGGAAGCAGAGACTCCACTGGCCAGATACAAAATACATACCCCAAAGGCACACCTTCAGTGCCCACCTCCTCCAGTCACACCCTGCCACTTCAGTTATCACTCAGTTAACCTCCATCAGGATTAATTCAGTGATTGGGTTAAGGCTATCACTCAGTCATTTCTCCTCTAAACTTTCTTGCATTGTCTCACAGATGAGCTTTTGGGGGACACCTCACATCCAAACCATAACAGGGACACCTCAAAAGGACATAGAAACCACCTTTGAAGGGGTTCTCACCAACTACATCTGGGATAATTTGAGCATCAAAACAAATAATGATAGTAACAGATAGAACCCAAGGAACAAAATAGGAATCCATAAGTTCACACTGATAGGAATAAATAAGAGAGGGGGGAAAAAGAAGCTCGTTTAAAGTATAATGCCAAATAAATGAGGGTGGGGTGGTGGAAACAGAAAACCATCCTTTGGCACCATAATAGCAGAGTCTGATTCAGAAAGGAGTCATCAGCAGAGGCTGAGCCTGGTGGGCAGAGTAACAGGTGGGCAGAGTAGAGGAACAGGATATTGGCATCATGTAATAGTAATCAATTACAGGACAGAAAGTGGTGACTTCAAGGTGGAGGACTTGGCAGCATGACCAGGGAGCCTGCCAGTGCTGGGACGAGTTGACATCAGGTGCTGCCAGGGAAATGTGCTGATAGGAGTATGGTGGCACTTTGCAGTGCTCCTTCCAGAATATTCTGACCTGATGCTGCCTGAAAGAAACATCCTAACCAGGGTGAGGGGCCTCCTGGAGCATGGAAGGCCTATACACTTTAAAATGGTGAGGACATGAAATATGGGAAGACTGGGGAACTCTCCCAGACAGAGCAGACTAGAGAGACAGCCGCCAAATACAACACATCCTTGGTGGTCCTGGACCCCGAAGGGGAGAGTCATTGCAGAATGGACTTCATGAAGTGGGTGCTGGTTGCTGTTTGGACATGACTTGAGTGTGTCTCCCTCAGGGTTCATGTGTTGAAATGTAATCCCCGTGGTGA
>JAJEJO010053612.1:0-59178 GCA_020662805.1 Glaucomys volans
TTTTTTTCATCGAGGATGGGATAAATTACTGAATCTAAATAGTATATGCCGCATGAAGAAAGCTGCTCTGATGAGTTTAGGTATGTCACATTTGGGATGTCCTCGAGAGAGGGAGAAGACGCCACACAGAAAAATTCACACTAGTATCAGCATCCTAGTAGGACTGACAGCTTCATGGAAAGTATCCAAAACTACGTGGAGGAAACTCTAATCCACAAGTAGAGAGCATGTCATGAGAACATTTAGAAGTGACTTCACATGAAGAATCTGGCCCCAGTGTACGTGGTTTGAGAATAAAGAATAAAATTGAAGAAGGACAATAAAAAGGGGAGGAAGAAGAGGATGAGATGGAAGAGGAAAAGGAGGAGGAAGAGGAGGAAGAAATACCACAAAAACACTAGCAGTATTTAATCTGAACTGTATTTGACCCCATTTACCTAGTTAGTTACCTAAAGTCATTATTTCTCCAGGTTAGCTTACTAGATTCAAAGAAATGTATTTAAAAAAAAAAACTAGATTTAGATATAACCAAGTAAACAGATGCTTTTAAAAAAATCTGAAGGTAATAAATCTGAAGATAATAATCTGAAGGTAATAAAATAATAAGATATTGTAGACATTAAAGGAACTTTTATGAAGTCTTGGTTTATATAGGAGGAAGGTAGGTTCGTGGTACAATTTGTAAGATAATGAATCTATATATAATTATTTGAGGAACTCACTTGGAATAAATGACCCTGCAGACTTTCACTGAGGTAAATCTAATTGTTTATTGAAAAAATAGAAATATAATGAATAAAGTCATAATTCAGAACAGAGATAATGAAATCATGGAAAACAAGCAGCATGAGACTATAGCTAATAAATCAAGTTTATACCAACTTCATAATAATACTATAAAAATTAACAAGATAATAAATACAAGAAAGAATGAAGTTAATCCTGCATGCTCTCTTTGCAATTTAGGAAGGAATTTGAAGTTGCTTGAGTATATTTTAATTTTATCATATTATTGGAGCAAGTGATGAGTTTCTATCTGGTTGCTAGTTTGTGTGACATGTATGGAAGTTGAATGAAAGAAAAACACACACAATATGTTCATGAAAATAGCCTCACTTCAATGCATTCACGTGTCACCGTGGAACCAGAACATCACTCATTTCAGTTCCTCTGACCATTCATAAAACATGGGTATATGATGTTATCAAAGAACCTTCTGCACTAGTTGGAGTGCTAGTCTACAATGTTGTACCCATTCTTTAATTTCTAGCATCTGTGCCCACTCTTCCATCAATCTCACATCTACCCATGACAAACATACATCAGATAATTGACCTTACACAATGTGAAGTTCAAATCCACAGAGTGTGAAGATACTTTCAACTCACTGACAGCCTACAACTCCTCAGTTGTGCTTTTGATTCTTGTCTCTCAAAATGCCTTTCTGTTTCACAAAAAGTTATGACATCACTGTTGTTCATGTTAATAGATGAGTTCAACTTTTAAATCTATTTTATAACAGTTTTATTGCAATAAGATTCTCATGCCATACCATTCACTCTTGGAAGTACCCACTTCAGTGGTGTTTTACGTACATAGTGTTGTATGACCATCAACATTATCTATTTTTAAAATATCATCCCATAATGAGATCCTGCACTCAACAGCCATCACCGTCATTACCCTCTGCCTACAGTTCCTGGCAAATGCTGTCCTGTTTCCTCTCCCTATGGATTTGCCTAATATGACAAATAGAATCATATAATTATGGCCTTTTATGAATGACTCATTTCCCATTTCCCTTAGCATAATATTTTCAAAGTTCAAATGTATGGTAACATGTATCATTCATTTTCTTTTTTACCAAATAATATTATATTGACTAGATATGTTTGACTAATCTGTTCATCATTGATAGACATTTGAGCTGTTTTCACATTTTGTCTATTAACCATAATGCTACCATGAACATAATTGTATTTTTTTTTCTGAACACAGGTTTTCATTCTCTTGGTTTTAAACCTTGGAGTATAATTTCTAGACCATACGGTGAATTCTTGTTGAATAGTTGAGTAACTGTCCAACTACTTTTAATAGTGATTACAACATTGCATAATCTAACCAGCAGCAATATGTGAGTATTCTAGGTACTTTCCATCCTCAACACTACTTACTTTAGCCCAGTCATAGTTAGGGAGATGGCAAATATGTCCTTAAGCTTTCAATTTGCATTTCTCTAAGATCAATGTCCCTGAGCATCATTTCATGGACTATTGGTCTTTTGAATATCTTATTTGGAGATATATCTCTTCAAATTCTTTGTCTCAGTTTTAATCTTTTTGTCTTTTTATTTTTTGAGTCAGATTCTTTATATATCCTGAGATGGTTTCCTTCTAAGATAAGTGATTTGCAAATATTGTCTACAATTCTGTAGGCAGTCCCTTCATTTTCTTAATGGTGACTCTTGAAGCACAAAAATTTTAAAATATTTATACTATAATTTACCTAATTTGTCTTTTGGTTTTTTGCACTTTTATTACTATGGAAATTGCTGTCTAAACCCAAGACTGACTTGACTGACTTCTGTTCTTTATTCTAAGGAGTTTTATAGTTTTACCTTTCACCTTTAGACTATGGCCCATCTTGAGTTAGTATTAACATGTTCTTAGGTAAGAGTCTATTTAAATTTTTTTTTCTTGTTTTGACACCATTTAATGAAGAGACTATTCATTTGCCCATTAAATTGTCTTGGTGCCCTTGTATAAAACACCTGATCTTAAATGGAGGCTTTTAAAAAATGTACTATCAATATGAGTCCAGAAAGTCTTTATTCCTATCCTTACATCATCTTGATTACTGTAACTTTGTAATAAGTTCTGAAATCAGGAATTTTGGCTTCCCCAACTGTGTTCTTTTTCAACAACATTTTGGCTATTGTGACCCCTTTCATTTTGTTCCAATTTCAAAGTCAGTTTGTCAATTTCTGCAAAAAGGAAACTGATATTTTGACAGGGATGTTGAATTTGTTGATCAATTTGGGGACACTTAAAATTTTAACAATATGAGATATTTTAATCCATGAATGTGGAATGATTTTTCCATTTATTTCTTTAATTCTTTGATTACTTTCAACAAAGCTTTATAGTTTTCAACATACAAGTCCTGCACTTCTTTTCAGAGATTGATTCCTAAGTATTTTAACATTTTGATTCTCTTAGAAATGGAGTTCTTTTCTAAATTCCATTTTCAGAGGGTAAGATTGATTTAATTTGATAATAGTCTACAGTTTTGAAAAATTCTGAAGTAATTACAAATATGTAACTCACACTGTTCCTTAATTTAATTGTAATAGCTAATAAACATAACATTTGTTATGTACTGATATTATTCTAAGTATGTTACATCCCCTTGTTAATATGATCTTTATAACTACTCTATGAGGTACCATTTGACAAATGGGATATAAGGAAGTTAATTGATCCTTTCTTATTAAAACAATAATAACTAAAACAGCCTAGTTCCTAATACATCTCATATCAGTTGCAATTTCAATGACTTTTGTTCCCGTTTCCTGGATCCTTTTTCCTGTGAGGTCTCATTTTCATGTTAGTTGTGCAGGTTTTTCTCATATCTTATGAGGCTTGAGTGTAGGTTGGAATTCTTTGTCCATGTGAAGGACTTATGGTTTGGGCTTTATTTTAGGGAGATCCTAGATCTCTACTGGGAAAGTTCCCTGCCCCAGACACAAGACTTACAGGAGAGTATGTGAACCTGCTGCAGGAATTGAGGGAAAGAATAGGGGAAGGGCTTATAAGCTGTTCCTTTCAGTGGTTTGGAAGTTTTAATTAAACTTCTGTTTTTTGTGTGGAACCCATCACCAGCACCTGTTCTAGTATCTCTGCATTTGAAAGTGCTAGTATATATATATGTGTGTGTATATATATATAGTATATATATATATATATATATGTATATACTATATAGTATATTTATATATATAAATAAGTACATACTATATATATAAAAATATATATTATATATATTTAGCAGATAACTATATTCCCAGGGATAGCTAACTAACTGGGAGGAAAGGGAGACAATGTGAGAGATCCCCTGTGGAAAGTTTTACATCACTCACTGTTAATGGCCTAAGCCGTCTCCCCCACCTTCCAAAGGGCCTTTGATTCTAAGCTCCCTTGGTGTATCAACAGTGTTCTAAGTAGAGTCTTGTGTTCCATCATTTTTGGGAGTATTGTCAGTTGCTATACTTCTGTGTATTTCCATTTTTACAGAAACAATCTCACATCCATCATTCAGTGTTTTCCCCTTTCCATTCCATACATCCTAGTGGATTCATCTATTTTACTCTTATTTACTCTTATTGGAGAGGTGTTGGGAGTGGTCTTAGAGACTAATATTTGTAATCCATCCACCATGATTAACTACAGATGTTCCAGGTATACACACTTTCTTTCCCATGAAATCATCACAAAGCATAGTATATAATAGATAGCTAATAAAATATTAATAAATCCAATTAAACATAAAATTAACTTTAACATAGTTTGGAAAAGGATATGTAACCAATGTAACCCAAAATCAAATATAGTGAAATCAATATAGAATGACTTTTTCTTGAACTGTATAAATTTACTGCTAATGCAGTCAACACATATGGAGTAAGAAATTGCTGGAAATAAAGATAGTAGTTAAAAAATTTAGAATTTTGTAGTAGTAATGACTAGATATTTGCTGACCATTCATATTTCCTTTCTTGTGTTAAAGTTGTTACTTGCCAGTTTCAGCCCAGCCACTGAACACATTTCAGCGTTCCTCCTGTATCCCTATTAGGACATTGTGACTTAGCTCTAAGCAATGAAATACAGGGTTAATGCAAATACAGCACTACCAGTCTTGGACCAAATAAAAAATTCATCCTTTAGTTTCACTAGAAAATCATGAGCCTACATCAGGCTTAGTCCCTGGATGATACCCAGGAAGAGTGTTCGCGCATCCCTGACTTCTTAGCCAACTGGACATAATAAGAATAAGAAATTAACTGCTGCTATTGCATGACATTAGGGCTTGAGGGTTTATTTGTTACTAGCATTGCCCTAATATTAAAAATATAAGCAGATATAACACCATCAGTATGTCGTTAATAGGAAATGAAAAAGAAAATCATTTTAAAATATGTTTGTATAAAGCATAATCTATGGACACTGAGCAAAGCCCTTCTACATTCTATAATATTACTTTTACTGGGAAATCCTAGGAAAGACAGCATTTTGGTCAAAATATTTAAAGTACTCATTTCTGTTTATCTTCCTCAGTGTGTGGTTGCTTTTCACAATATAGTTTTTCACAACTTAAAACATTAAGAAAAATCCAAGTCTTTCTTTGAGAAAAAAGTCACAAATTACTGGGCCAAATCCAAATGCTCTAAATTTTGTTTAATTGAGTTAAAATGGGAAGTATTTGAAGATCTTAAAAATCTGGAATGCCCAGGTGTTACTGAAATGGGAAGATCTGATAAGTACATGGCTCCCCTGTGGCCACAGTCAGGTGAGGCTAACTGGCTGCCATGGATGGGCATCTGTTTCCAGCTCCTCTTGGGAGCAGTGACTGTTTCAGTGTCCTACTCCTTTATATGGGCTTCACTTAGGATACCTGTCTGGTCCTAACTTGCACCGTAACCAACATTTCAATGACACTAGAAAGCCAGAACATTTAGTCACACATCAAATATATTGTTTGCTCTGTGGCCCTTAAATTTTATAATTTGTATGTATAATTGTTAACATTGCCTGGAGTCCTTGAATCTTTGATTATCTTAGCTGAGTATCAGCAACTCATAAGGCAAGGTATTTTTATCTTACCTTGGTTTGTTCATTCATATTAATAAAAGAAAACATCTGTTAGTTACATTCCATCTTATCTACTTATTTTTAAGGAAAAACATGAAGCAGTGGTTGTGTGCCATCTTGAAATGGATAGTAAATTTAGGAAACACAAACTGTTAACCATATGTTACCTACATGATTCTGATAGGAAGAACATGTATATTATAGGTCAGACTTTCAAGGGTATGTGGAAAAAGTTGTCATTAACTCACACACCATGCGGCCAAATTTCTAAATATTCTTAATAACTATTTCAGATGTGAATGTGGTGAGATTAGTGTCTGTGTACTTTTATTTAGTGTTTAAAATAGAGGTGACTTTTATTTATTTTACTTTATCTATTTTTTTTTTTATTTTTGGCTGCTCAGGATCTGGAGAATTCTCTATTATACTAGTTACAATGTGTTAAGCTTTAAGTAATAGAAAACGAGTTCAAAGGCCTAAACAAACAAGGGTTTATTTTTCCTACATTGCAAAGAGTCTGGATCTTGTTTTTGCTGGCATTGATTCAGTGGTTCAATTTTATCAAAGTTTACATCTCTGTAATTTTCCAATTCCTGTCACAGTCAAAAGATGATTGCTACAGCTCTAGATCTGATGCCCATGTTCATAGCAGGACAAGGGGAGGAAGAGATAAAACCAGTTGAAAGTGTCAGTAACCCAAAACAGCACCAGATATTCATCAGTGTAATTCAACATGTCTCCTTGGCTCAAATATTTAAGATAGTCAGTGCTACTCAAAATGAAGACTGTAGTGAAACTACTTAGTGGTTAAGGAAAAAGACAAAGGAATGAATGTTCAGTTCCCCTACTTGAATATGCCCATAAACTCATGGATGCTGACGGGGAGGCACAGTCCACTTATTATGAGACCACTGGAAAACTCCAGATTCTACCTTACCCGATCACTTTTGCCAAGCTGATATTCCCCTACAGACTTCTGATTGGCTTTTTGCTAAGGAGAAGACATGAAGCATCTATTCTAGGACTAGCAGTCACACTGAAATTCTAGAACCAGCAGCATCATAATTACAATAGCAAAGTCTAATGACCAGGGAGCTTTAAAAGTTGCTTAAGCAGTAATGGCCTATTATCTGGATAATTTACAATGGTTTGGGGCATGATTTCTGTCATCCTGGCTGCTGCCCACATTTCTTTACCTCTTCCCATTTCTCATGGCTAATTCTGTAGACTTTCTGGATATACTCTGAATTACAAATATTGTTTTGATTTAAAACATTTGTGTTTCATATATTCAAGAATGCTAATACAGAAATTGACACTTTTGGTAGTTACAAGCCAAAAATAATCAGAAAAAAAGAAGTTGTTGGGTTTGTTATTTGGAACTGGTTGAAATTAAGGCAATTTTCTAAATATGATGAGAGTTAAGGGGTGAGTGTATGGCATCACAGGGCATGCAATGTCACATAATAAACCAATGATTTTATTAAAATTGGCCATCTGGGAGAATGCGCCTTTGTAGGCAAGTTTTAGACCACTAATGAACATGAGAAATAGAATTCAAGATGGCAGGGTGAGTTTTATATATCAATCATATCTGAATAAAAAGTGTTTAAAAAACTGTAGGGTAGGATGATTTACTTCAATGGGAACAGTAAAAAAATAGATGGAGTACATAATTACCATGCACAAATAAAATTAAAATAAAATGTCAATAAATAAATTAATATGTTCAGATGTCTTTGTTGTTGCTCTGTTGTTGGTTAGATGTAGACAAAAAATTACAAAACTCCTGTGACCTTTATGAATCCCTGTGGCCTTTGGCCACTGGACTGAGATTGTCAAAACCCAGACATGGAGTGTGCTTCTGTAGGTTGCCAAATTATGATGGTAATTAAATTTGTAACCCATCATAGGAAATTTAAAACATTCATTAAGAGAAAATGCACCTCTAATCTTTAAGAAATTTGCTTATATAACCTTATGTAATAATTTAGAGTCTTGTGAACACTAAAACACGATCCACTTTTACAATTATTTTATGATGAAAATAGTCTCTCTTACAAATTTATTGAGGCTGGTCCTTGGCTCAGTTAAAAGTTAAAAAATATATGATGATTCTTGGTTTCAACAAATGATGAGGGAATTAACAAAGAATCCATTTGGATTGCTGATGGTAGAATTATGTAAAAGGAACTTTCAGAATTGACCCAGATTGTAAGAAAATTCTGTCCTATAATAACATTACAAAAATAGCCCCACTTAAAAGAAGGTTCTTAATAATCAGGAAGTAAAAAAAAAGAAAAAGAAAAAGAAAAAAAAGAAAAAAACATTTACAGTAATATCAATTAGTATCCTGTCCTTCTACCCTAGAAATTGATTAATAGAATCATGGACAAATAGTTATGGTAAAAAATGTCTACACGATCTATGGGTCCAGCTGTTTCAACAGTAGTGAAGATCCACATGACCAAAAGTACTACTGACTGATCTCTTTCCAGGTACAATGGGAAACCATGACCTTGTGTTCCCACGTACATCAAAGGACACCAGACAATTACCCAATGGTATTTGGACTTCTCTATCCATAGTGGAGACAACAGTTTATGCTTAGCACAAGAATCACATTCCAAATTTCATTTTGCTTATTCCACTTTACAAGTGCACTACATGTTTTCAAAACACCTTAAGAGCATGCCACACAACATTATTGTTGACCTACCAATTCTCCATACCAGTGAACAAACATGAACATGAACAAATAAAATGATCCACACATAAAGACAACATAGTGATACACATTGGTGCTGTGGGACCTTTCATGTACCTGTGACTCAGAACCAGTCAAACATTCAGAAGGGCAGAATAATTTTTAATCCCTTTGTTACGCATGAGCATTAGGTATCACCTCATGATGAAGGTGATATGCTCTGAACCTCAACTGATTGATGGTGCTGTTTTCTCCACATTCAGTCTTCATAGACACAGGAGCCAAGGGCTTGAAGTGGGAGTGCCTCCTCTTTTTGTATATAAGGATCTACCCACAAAGTGTTTGCTTTTATATCTCCATGACTCTGGACTTCTATGGTTTGAAAGTTTTATTACATGAGAGATAAAACTATCCTTTGGTGGACACAACAGGGACCACTTCTCTTAAATTGGAAACTATAAATTATCACTTGTCATTTAGGGCTCTTTATGCCAACAGGTGAACAGAACCAAAAAGACCTGAACAGTGTTGTCTGACCTGATAGATTCTGAATGTCTGGCTGAGATAGGATTGCTGCTCTACAGGGAGACAGGAAAGACTGTGGATACAACCCAGGGTTTACTCGGTAATGTTCCAGATCTCTCTCTTTCAGTGGTAAGGGTTAATAAAATAATCCTTATTATTAAGGGTAAGTCGTATATATAAAATCCTTTTAGCCAAGATTTGGATCATCATGCCTTAAAAAGAGCAGCAGCAGGCTGAGATCCTGGTTGGAAACAAATGAATTTAGAAGGACTGAGAAGTTAGTTTAGAAGAAGTTAGTTAGAAGAAGTTTAGTTAGTTGAGAAGATAAGCCATTAATTCTAAATATGAACTTATTTGGCAACTTACTGGCTATAAGCCATGATTTAAGTTGCACTGATGTGCATGCCTCTGTATGTGTTGGATTGTTTGATTCATATTCAGTCTAATATCATCATCATTTAACTAGATGACCTAATGAATCTAGATCATTTCTGATGCTGGAATGTTACCATACTACTGCATTCCAAAAGACACTGAGTGTTACAGAAATCTGATTTTGTTGAAGGGCTGCCAGTGGGGCACGCACTCTGAGTTGTTTCAGGTGGGCAGGGTAAAACGTTTACATTGAGTCCTTGGCATTTACATACCTTGCTCCTTTGTGACCAACAGCGTGAAAATAGAAGTTGGATAGAGATTCAGAGGAATTCACTGGGTTACTCAGGAATAAACCATTTCTCTAGGAAAATGAATCCAAGTTATTTGCTTTAGGAGCCTTAGTCTGCACACATGAGAACAACATCATAGATAATGGGTGCGGTAGAAGGTCCTTATACTTTGGTTTTTTGCTCGTTTGTTTGTTTTTTTATAATAAATAAAGGTCTGATGTGTGGATTTCCCAGCCTGCTCATCTAAGAACTAAGCTCATGTGTATATGACATTGTTCCGTGGAGGGTGAAACGAAATCAGACAGATCACAATCAAGGTCATAAAGTTAAAAAATAGTTGAGCTTGAACTGGGATGTGGTGCAAAAGCCACATGAATTTCTTCTTCTGTATGGAATGAATGGAGTTATATGGACAAAGTACCATTGACCTATTATATGGAAAACATGCTTTGTCTCATATTAAGTCCTCTAAAGTGATTCTTCATATTGGGCAGGAGATTATTTGTAATTTAAGAAATAATAATGATTAAACAGAAATGTGAGAAAGCTTTTATGTCCTCCCTTTCTTCCTGGGTTGAATGAGAGTGGAAAAACGGAAAGGTTTTTATACATTGGGCATAAGGAAAAGTGTCAGGTTAGCTTCAGTCCTTCATAAGGATGCTATAAATCTTTGATTGTCTTTGACTTTTCCTTACTTAAAATAATTCATGCTATCCTGTTTAAGAATATGTGTGTACATATGTATCTGTATATCTATTATCTATCTCTATGTATTTACATATATACTATATATATATATATATATATATATATATATATATATATATAAAACAGGCATCCAAGAACAGGTATCCAACAATAATTTAGTGATATATATATACATATATATATAACTTAGTTATGTATATAAATATTTATATATAAATTACATATATGTTTATATATATAATTTAGTTCAAATTTTGGGATGCAAACAGTTCTTGCTGAACTCCCTTTTTTTCTATTTTTTTTTGTTTGTTTTTGGTATGAATCATCAGGGAACAGAAGACACCCAAATTCTGAAGTAGATATCATACCAAGCTCCAGAACCAAAAAGGGGTGTTAAGGTATATACAGATGAAATGGCAAAAGGAAAAGAATCACGTATTTGTAGTGCAATATTCTTTAAGTCTCAAAAATGACCAAGCTAAAGATATACTATTAGCATAAAGAACAAGCAATATAAAAATTCATAGGCAACAATGCTTTGTCTGACTTTGTAGGAACAGTTTTGTTTCCATTTCAATTGACACAGATATAAAATGCTTTTCTTTAACTGAGTATCCATATTGATTTTGCTTTATGATCCATGCATCTTCCCTGTGATTTCATCCCCCTCAGTAAGACCACAAATAAGTCAAAATCTATTCATTGTTTAGAGTAGTTTCAATTTTCATGATGGATCAACACAGCTTTGACCAGAATACCAACAGTAATTCTCTTCTTTGTCTTTTTTGACAAGTAATTGCATTAGCTCTATAAAAAACAACTCTCATTAATCCACATTGTTCTTTTCAAAACCTGAGGCTTAAGATTTTGTTAAATGTTGACTGACCATGCATCTCAAATACCTATTTATTTTACTGAAAAGGTTCAGAGGATGTTAACCATAAATGAACTCCATACCTTTGAAAACTATGTGGTTAAAAAAATAGCACAGATTCCTGGGTGAGACCTGAATTAACTAGGCATCTCGAGAGTGCTGAACGTTTACATTTTCAGCACATCTAATTAACCTTGTAGGTATTACATTCCAGTCGATTCAGGGAAACTCATAGACATACATGAAAAAAAAATCATTGCAACAATGAAATGGCTAGTGTTTCACACTTATACCCTTACAGGCAGTTTCCTTTTCCCAGCAATTAAAATATGCATCGAGTTTTATATTAGAATCTCCTT
The DNA here is from genome assembly GCA_020662805.1 of Glaucomys volans. Classification (NCBI taxonomy): domain Eukaryota; kingdom Metazoa; phylum Chordata; class Mammalia; order Rodentia; family Sciuridae; genus Glaucomys; species Glaucomys volans. Next base: position 11,706 of record JAJEJO010053612.1, read on the forward strand.
GAGACTTTTCTGGTACGTGTTTCTTCTTTTTCATGTCTTTCCACTTTTAACTCCTACTGAGAATGGAATACAGAGAAGGTGAGGAATCATGAAAGAAAAATTCTGACCATATTCTCAACCACAAACATAAGGAAAGCATAGTATTCAGGTTTCATGGGACTCAAGTTCATCAAATTCACTCCTTTTCAGATACATCCCTCTGTTTCTCTCCACTTAAGCAATAAGCAATTTTCATTTTAATGAACAAAATATTCGTGGTAAATACTTTACTCAGCACTTCCAATCTAGAGTACAAATTAGCTCATTAGATGCCTATAGAAAACCCTGTTAGTAAACTGGCACTTTCTAAATTATTTTCTAGAAAGGTAAATAACCATTTGGAAAATTCCTCCCATATGTACAGTGGGCCTTTTAAATTCATCATTTCTTATGTTGTAAATTTCAGGCTATCAAGAAAAAAATTACTTTGTGAAATTATGTATAAGATTATATAGTTCAACAAAAAATTCAAATGCATTACAAGTAAAAAAAAACTAATTTCTTCAAGCAAAAATTATAAATCAAAAAGTCACCCTACTTTAGACAATTTTAAATGACCAAATATGAACAACTTCTTGATGGATTCTGTTAGCTATGCAAAAATCTGTTTTTCAAAAGATCAAGAAACTTAATCACAAAATGCAGCATTTATGTCGATACCCTTTGTCTACACAAAGTAGGTGGCATCTGAGACAAATTTTCCATGGTGGAATAGCAGAATTTTACACATGCACACAACTGCAGGAACACTCGCTCAAGACGGACTATGTTGTTCTAACAGTTTTGCTCATTTTATTGGAGTTTGGCTATTGCTGTTACATTTTGCCTTTGTTCTGGTGCGTTTGTTTTATTTTACCACCAGTAGGGATTATTAATCTTTTTGATTATCTGCATGTTAATCCCAGAGGGAGCATCACTTTTAAAATTTTTTCAATTGTCACTTAATGATATCTAGGATTAAATATGAGCAGCATACATTTCTCAGAAGTAGTGAATCCCACACAAATCTTTAAGTGGAAACAAACAAAAATGATTAGAAGAAAAAGAGAAACTTAAGTTTCAAGTTCATATAAAACTGAAAAATGAGCAAGATCTTTTTCCCCAATCACAATATGGAAAAAATATGTTTTCTCTTTAAATGTTAAACAAAAGAAAAAATTCTTAAGAGGGGAACTGTTTTCTTAATCTCCTCAGCAATGATTTTCTTTTTCTCCTTTCCTAGCTGTTTTTCTAAGATAGATCTAGTGTGCACATCACAGAAGTAAACACTATATTCTGCAGATACCATATTACACACACAGCAATTTGTATGATAATTTTTTTCTTGATTGCAATTTACTCTTTAAAAATGCAAATTGTATAATTACTGCCAAAAAAATGTTCTCCATGTGTAACAACAAAAAAAGATGCATAAAAGTACTATAAATTTTGCAGAATAATGGGTTTACAGATGTAAAAAATGAGTATACTATATTAAACACATTCATGATGAAAAAAATACACTAAGCTTGAAATTCTTGAAGCTGGGAATATCTAGGTTGTGACTGATCACTGCTCCCAGCCCCACCTCAGCACCTCCAAACACTGTGGTTACAGGTGGAGTATGTTTCTCTTTTCATCTGATAAATAATTCAAATTATATCAATTAGGATAAAATGATGTCAGAAAGATAAAGCATTCAAAACTATAAATATCTAAACAGGAGCAATAAGTTCAGAAAAATCCTATCTATGATCACAGTCCACAGTACAAATAGTTGAAAACATGGATTTTGATAAACATATAAATGCATCTACGATATATGCTCTCCATATATTTTCTTACATTTTTTATTAATAGACCGAAGTAGAACACCTAATTTTCCTAAAGTAGGGTGTTTTGTCATAAGTACCTAAGTTAGTCATAGAAGAGTTAAACTTTCCTGAGCATTGCAATGTGCCAAGATCGTTGGTCAGTGAATTAAAAGCTTTGTATTATCAAGTCTCCTATAATTCCCAATGGACAGTATGAATACCACCTAGCTCACAGATAAGAACTTGTGATGTAAAGATGATGAAGAGGTCAAGATTCCACCACACGCCTCTCACCAGCAGCCTGCACCCACACTGCGATGACTGATTCTACCGAGGGGATGACCAGCCCCACTTACCAACTGGCTTGGCTGGGTATGTGAGCAAGTTAATTAGATGGTGCTTGCTTCAGTCACTGTCGTCTCATAAATGGAAAATCTAATTCACTTGCATGCTTACTTCACAGAGGTGCTATGAAACCGTGTATGAGTGAACTTTGAAAATTGCTGTATTATGTAAATATAAACTATAGAAATGGTTACAAATGACATTAGGATTTCTCACTTGCATTTTTGTGTGTGTGCATTGAAAGTAAAGGATTAACCAAGATTTGTAATGAAAAATATTGTCTTTGAAATCAAATACAGACAACCAAATTCTGGATCAATTATTTAATAACTATAGAAACCCCAGAAACAGTCTTGATGAGAACAATTTTTCTCCTCCATAAAATGGGGATAATAATAGTTATTTTATAGGATTATCAGGAGAACAGAAATAATGCATGAAAAACAATTTAACATATAGTAGGAAATAAAATTATGTCTATTATTATTTTATGAGTCAGGCACCCATCTGCGCATCAACTTAGTACGTGGAATCTTGAATGCATTACCTATTTGCATATTGTTTTTACATGTGAAATTATCTATGGACTAGATGAAAAAGAACTCTGAATTTTAATAAGTGAGAAAGTGAATAAGGATAATGCTTTTTCATCTAATATCAAGTATAAAAATACCTGACTTGACCATATGAAAGAAAGCCATTCTGGCTATGGCAAGTTTGTACCATGCCATCTAGAATTTATGTCACTTGTATAATTATGTAAAAATGTGACTTGTTTGGCATTAGTTTCATGGTAAAGACTAAGTTAATTAGTGACACTCAAAATGTACTGTGTGTTGTTATACCACTTATTTGAACTTGGAAAGGAGTTGGGGACAAAACCAGTTCTGCAATGCTTGGTTGACCATCATTTTAACCCTACCGGTCAATGTCCTATGCAACTGTACATGATTAAAGAGATTGAAAAAGCAGCAAGAGATTTAAAAAATTAATTTTGTGAAGAGAGATGTACTATGGAAGCCACCTCTCTTTAGTGGAACTGCAGTGGGCAATGTCATTTCCATTTAATTTTTAATGAAAACAAAGCATCCATGCAAAGACCTCAATATATGTTGTCAACAGCTGTGGGCACAGAATGCTGGGATTGGACATGCACATAATAAAACCAGGCCAGAGACTTTACAACATACCCATGCAGAAGCAAGAGGTATAGGGATCTTCCTGTGGACAAGTCATAGGTCATGTATGCAAGAACCAACCAGCATATGTCTCAGACTCTGTACAAGGAAGGTGCCTTGTGGGTAAAGGAAAACTCATAAGGCAGCTTCAGCCATCTTCCTCCTGGTCTGAAGGGCAAAATCAACTCGCAGGAAAGTGTAGACAAGAGAATGGACAAAGGGCATTGACACACTGCTTCCAATTCCTGCCTAACCTCTGGTCTGTTAGCAATATAAAAGCTTACATATGCTTCTCACTTAAGCAAATTTTGGTCAGGAATTTTGTTTTTTGTAGCCCAAATCACCATAAGTATCAGATCATCTAATCCAGAGTGTTAGTGATAAAATTAGCAGAAATGTACAAATGCCATTATAAAAATATCCTCAAACATTTCTGTCAGACACTGGATGAATAGTAGGTCATTTGACAGAAAAGAGGGAGAGAAAAATAAGTAGGATATATATGAATTGAAATATATTAAGAAAGATTGAACATATGCAAAAGTATAGAATAAACCTGATGTGTTAAATGCTATGCAAAATTGTGAGTTTTCAGAGGAAGATATTATTATGAGTCGAAGATATATTTGAAAATATTGTTTGCCTTAGAGATTGGTCTGTGCCTTCTCCCCAGCAGTTTTTCCCATGTATCAATCAAGGTTCACTCAATCAAGTTTCAATCAGATCTGTAGAGCCTTAAGAGTTACACAGAATAAGGAATTTGACACTGAGTTTAGACTGTAACCAATCTGGGAGCGAATGGGAAGATATATGCCAAACTGTTGTCCCTGCATCTGGTGTTGAGGCTGATGTTGATTTAGACTGGCCAGCTAAGCATTTGAAGATGTGTGAGGGACCTGAAGTGGGTTAGAACAAGGAATCACGGGCATCCTTGTTAATAAACTAAAACAAAGTGTCAACTCTTCAGCACAGTGCCCAAAATACCTGACAAGAACAACTTAGAGGAGGAAAGATTTATTCTGGTTCACAGTTTGATAATATTAACTACAAAGTCAGCTGGTTCCATGGCAGAACCATCACGGTGAAGAGCATTTCAGAGGTGAGGTGCTAGGTCATCTCTGCAGGGCAGTGGGGATAGGTGGGGGAAGGCAAAAAATAGAGAGGAATCCTTCCAGGGCACATTCCCAGTGACCCATCTTTCCCAGTTGTACCCCACCTGCAAATTGTTACCACCCAGCAGTTCATTTGAATTATTTCATTAATCCATCAAAAGGTTTAATGCACCAAAAAGGACAGAGACCCCACTAACAAGTCACTTCCCTGATCTTTTAATCACTAATTTGTAGTAGCAATTCAAACTAACATAATCATCAGGAGATTATTTTATTTTTCACTCCTTAAGACAGGATTCCAAAATGTTTTGAGTTTGATGTCCCATATTTCCAAAGGAACATTTGGACTGAATGCCTGGGATGGGTTTGTGGTTGACAGGGAAAATAGAAAGTATTTCAAGAAGATTATTAAAGCAAATATTTTTTGGACTCATGAGAAGTTTTAGGCTTGGTGAATTTTGAAGATGAAAGAAAGTTTGGACAGATGTGGTGGTTACAAAGTAGTTCAGGGCCAAATGTCAAAGGTCTTAAATGCCAGTTTCATTTAGTAGACACTGGGAGATGATTGAAGCATTTTAAAGAGGTGACAGAATCACCCATAGCTATGGTACCATCCAAAAGTTGTACAATAGTGAATTAGGTTGAGCACGGACAGAGAAATACCTGTTGTGAGACAATTTTTACTTTTTTCACAGCATTTACATGAAAAGTGATCTCATTATTCTTGTGACCATTTGATCATTGTGTTTTTCCCATTTAAACATATCACGTAATTTGAAGATCTACATTAATGTATCACTGTGGCTGATGGATAGAATTCCAAGTTTGCCTTTGTTTAAGGGAAACATTTTCAGGCTAGTATTCAAGTTCATATCCACACTTCCAGGCTGTTTAGTTGCTAAGACTGTCTGGAAGTCTTGCAAGCACTGTTCTGTGGCGTTTAGCACTGCTGCTTGGCTGGAAATCATAAAAGTCGTATTTTGTTCATTACACTGTATAATAGACTCTTAGAAAGTCACATTTGGAAGAGATCATATTGTGAAGATAATATTACATTCCCATGCACAGCAAGGCACCAGATTGGTCAATAATTAAATTGTGACTTTGGGGATATCAATGAAATGATATCACACTATCACCAAAGAATTGTGAGGTCTCAGATATATCCTCCAAGTGATTAGGAAGGGAAAACACCCTCTTGAAAGACTCCGTGCTTTCTCTAAATAATATATGGAGTTTCTGTTTTTCATTAGAAACCCCCAAATCACAAGCCCAGAAGATATTACTCCAGGTAGCAGGATGAGAACTAGAAAGCAACTCTGGAACTCTGGTGAATATCACTGAAATGTCAAATGAATTCAAAACACTCAACTGCTCAAAACAGAGATGAAGAAGTAAACAAACAAAATTTTGATTTAAATTAAATATTACCATGGTCTATGATCTTTGGGATAGGAAAGCTTCCATGATAATTGATCCAACCATACATCTGCTTCTATCCCTTTTAGATATCCTGTCATCCTAGTGGACATATTTGGTGTGATTCTGTCAAGAGAACTTCAGTGTTCAGGGACAGTGCTACATCTACAAGGCCATCAGATGTGATTAAATTGAGAACATTTTGGTGCTTACTACATTGGAAGAGCCCATGTGAGATCATCAGGCTCTTGAGCCTCTTTTGCTGTCGTGGACACTCCCAAATCTCTATTACATTTGAGGGACTAGTACCTACTTCAGTTTTTCCCCCTGAACAAAAAAAAGCTATTTCAAGGCAAGACAAAGGAATTATCCTAGAAGTAATTGCCAATTTCCTTTGTTTTCACCTTTGTGAGAGTCACTCTACCAAAGTGCCAGATTTTATTCTGGAACTTCCTGGTCTTAAATCTTTTGCTCTTTTTTCTCTCCTCCCAGGTGGTTTGAACCACAAAGTCTGATTAGTAGACCATAATCATAGTGTGCTATTGAACTTGGAGCATCATTATGAAATACCACAGGTTTCATGGCTTACCCAGCAGACACTCACTTACTTGGAGTTCTGAAGGTGAAGGAATCCAAGTCAAAGTAACTGCTGATTCATTTCTTGATGAAGGCTCTTCTCATGCCTTCCAGAAGGCTGCTAGCTTTCTCTTGTGTCTTCACAGGAGAGGACAGAGACACCATGCAAGTATTCTGGTCTCTTCCTCTTATAAGAACTCCAGTCCTATTGGATTAGGGCCCCACCTTGAAGACCTCATTCACTCTTAATTACTTCTTAAAGGCACTATCTCCAAGAAGTCACATTGGAGGTTAGAGTTTCACATGTGGAGTTTGGGGAGGAACACAATTCAATTCATAGCACACAGGAAATTATTTAACTTCTAAGCTTCAATGTCTTCATGTTGAATGTCAGGATAATGATATCTTTTTCCAATGGTGGTTATCCAAAACAAATGAGATAGCATCATTTAAAAATATTAGAGATTCCTAATGAATGCAAGCTTCCCCCTACATCAAATCACCTGGTTCAATGTTCATACCAGCCTCAGCCTGTGCTCTGCCCACAGCCCTCCTCTGCCATTCCTGTCCATTTGTCTAGCATCTTCAGACCCACAACACCCAGGATGCAACCTCCGGATGTCCACCCAAGTTCTCTGCTTGTGCTTGAAATAACACAGCTGATAAATACCTGTGTATTTGTTTCTGATACACCCTCACAAATCTCTACATGAAATACACAGACATGGAAGTGAAATATAAACGATCAACACATAGATGAAATTCCTGATGCCACCTAAATGAAATTACTCAATCCCCTGCTGTCTGATGGCCAGTTCAGACTAGTCCTGGGGCCTGATTAAGAAAAGATAACCAATAATATAATAACTAATAATAAATAAAATGGGGAAAGACCTAGTTCTGGCCCTTGGTCGTCTTGTCTGGCTCTCTTGCTTTCCATGATTTCCTTTTTCCTGCCGCTTTTATCAAACCTCTAGATTAATGGTTCTGTTTGACAGCCAGAAGACAAAAATTATGTGCTAATGCTCGTGAAGATATTTTGAGCAATTTAAAAAATACTACCTTACTTTTGGTGAAACTCAGTTTGGCAAATAAATGTAAAACTATTTTATATTTTCAACAATTGCTATATATTGTACACTGTTGTTCCTTTCACCTTTCCTAATGAGACTCCTGTGGGGTTCAATAGGGCAATTGCTTCCTGGTTTCTAAAGCATGCATGGTTTCATATAAATCTCACACAATTCTGTGTGGACACAGAAAGCTGCCCAAGGTCACCCAGTTTGAAAGAAGTAGAGCCAGATTGCCAGATTTGGATTCAAGCTGCCTGTCTTTAAAATTCACACTTAGCGATCTGGGTAATATTACCGTGAGTCAAAGGGGATGGTGGAGTCTGTAGCCTGCATGCATGGAGTTGTCCATCATGCTGGCTCTGTCTCTCTTGGATGGCATGCCACCTGTCATATATCATGCCAGTCCTGAAGAATGAAGCTGTTTTGTATTCTTGTTGGAAGGAAAGTCCCATTTGCTAGAAAAGAATGATGAATGTGGTCAGATTTCTGTTCAATGAACGAAATAAAACTGGAAGCAGCAGATTATAAAATCCTCTCCCTAAATCTCATACATCCTTATTAAGACGCAGTCTTTCGGAGGAAAAACAAAAATCCTATAGTCCTGTAAAGATGTGTCCATGTTGAAAATATTCAGAGGATTGACTCTCTGCATTTTAATGTTACATTTACATGAAATAAACAAAACACATAATTAGCCTCTTATTTATGCATTCACATAGGAAAACAAAAAATGAAAGTAATTCTCTATCACTTAGATCTTGGAAAGATTGGCCACTGGAATGGTCTCAGTTCCACCAGCAATCAGGCTGATCTGCTTGGGAATTGAGACCTGGCATGCACAGAATGAAGGAAATACTACTTTTGTATAACTGTAGGCAGATTAAGAAAAAGAGAACATGAGAGACAAGAAGCAAATGGCATCCTGATTCACCTCTCGCAGTCTTTCTTCTTCACAGGGTATTCTTCAGAGATTTGATATTTGCCTTCGCATTGAGATCAGTGCACACAACTGTGAAAGGAACAAACTGCTTTCAGATGTTACATAGGGGAAAATACAGAATAGAGATCTGAAAGCAGCTTTTAAGCATCTAGTGGCATTTTAAGCCATTAGTAGAATATAAACCACCACCACCTTGCTTGAAAAGCAAGGAAAGGCAGTGGAATATGGTGGAAAGTGTCTGAGGGCTGGAGCTTAAGTCAAACTCAAAACTCCATGAGCCTGGGATTTCTTATTTGTGAAACAGGGATTCATGTCACAGGCCTCTTATGGGAAACAATGAAATGACATCCCCACTGTGGGCAGAGACAGGCAGGTTGAAAGGAGGGACTGGAGAGCTGGAGGAGGTCTAAGTTTTGCCTCCAACACAAGCTGGAAGAGTTCCAGGAGGTGACTTAACCAATCTGGTCCTATAAAATGGAGCTGATAATAACAGTTTTACCACATAGGACAGTTGTAAGGCTTTAATGAGTAACTAATTGTAAAGTGGTTGAAACAGTGCCCAGATCAGAGTAAGCACTATGTAAATTTTTTAAAAAGAAATAGTATGTTGGCTAATAATCTGGTACACATTCCCTCTAATTCTGCAAACGCCACCATATTGCCTTTGGGAGATGTCACCTCCTGTCTTTGAATACAGTTTTAGTTATGTGGTCCAGCCAGGTGCAGCATCCAATCCTGGCTGAGAGGAAGGCATGTGACCAAAGCTAGGTTCACCATTCTCTTCCTAGATTGACCCTTCCACAGGTCAACACAAACTGTATGGAAATGTATTCATCTTGACTACTGCACCCTGTATTAGTCCCTAACCCCAAGATTTCTAATTCTGCCTTAATGTCTATCCACTCTTGGATGTATTTCTTTGTCTTATCCATTAATTCTATGAAAGAACCTCTAGTCTTTCAATAAATCAATCCCTATTCCCTTGTTTTCTTAAGACAATTGCTGTTACTTTTAAATAAATATCCAGAAATGTATACAATAGAAACACAGTAAGTTGTATTTATTATTTGAATCACAGTAACCATTCTAAATTTTTGTTTTATAATAAGATCAATTCATACATTAGTGGCATCAAAATGTACATGTATTGGAATTACTCCTCCAAAGTCAATGTAGTTTGAATTCAAACTCTGACAAAGTTATTTAGATCTCTATCACCTCTACTCACATCTGTGGTATGAAAAAGAAGCTGTTTCATTGTAACCTAGCAACCACTGGAAGTTTGTGTGACTGGGAAGTGTTGTTTTGTAGGTGACCAGTCCTAACTGTGGGACCAAAGAGACAAGTCTAGATGATCCAAGACCAGGGATAACACTTCATGCCCTGAAAATCTCAGGAGTGCATAGAACTAAATACAGAATCTGAGGTGGGAAAAAAATAGTCATTCAGAATTCATTGCTCATGATTTTGCTGCTATTTCTTCCCTCTCACTGATGAAAGTGAGCAGAGAACATATAGTTCAAGAATGACTAATCAGACTTTGAAACACACACACATACAGCAAAATAAATTATTGATTGCTAATAGTTCAGACCCTAATATGAGCCCAAAAAGTTCTTATTGGAAATTTAGAGATTATGTGGTGAGTAATTTAGAGAAAAGAGAAAAGAAAGGAATCCTTCAGGAACGATTAAATCATTTAGCAAAAATTATAAGCAAATCTATGGAGACAGAAAGTACATTACTGATTGCCTCAGGCTGGAAGATAGTAGTGAGAAGTGATTGCTAATGGAGACAAGACTGCCATGGGGGATGAGGAACACGTTCTAAAATTAGGTTATGATGATGGCTGCACAGCTCTGTAAATATACTAAAAATCATTGAATATCATTTTTAATAGATATATTTTATTGTATTTAAATTATACCTCAATAAGCAATTTAAAAATTATTGTCTGAAACTATCCTCTTTTAAATGATTGGAAAGCCCCAAAGGAAGGCGAACGAACTTGAGTTGCAGACATTCAGATTGGGGTGAAACACATAAATATCAGTGAGACACACCCAAACCAAAATCCACATTCACACCCCTTGATCAGAATACATAATTAATGGAAACAAAAGGCTGGGTTAAAATGAGAAATAGGCATAGTTAGGAAGTGATGGATAGTGGATCTGAGCAGGAGCAAGTTAATTCAATTTCTCACTCTCAATGACTGGGTATTGTTGTCCAGCGGACTCATCCCAAATGAAGCATAGCTTGTTATCTGTTTTCTCTACCTGTCTGGTATGAACTGAAAGAGTTCTTTACCAAGAATTCTTAAAAATACCCTTTTGCAGTGTCATATTTCCTTATCTTAATCTTGGTTAGTGTTCTCAGGTCATTGCTACCAGCTAGCACTTACTTCTGAATGTGACCACATGGGCCATATACCTGGCTGTCCAGAAGGTGCTGCAGTAATATCCAGCTGTTTGGCTGTCCAATGGATGTGTGGTGCTAATTGCTTCTCTCCTTTATGTCACTGTATTTGCATGCCTAGCAGTCTCATGGAGAATAACAAAGCTAATTATTTACAAATTATGTATTAGTCACATATTTAATTTTTTCAATGATGTTCAAGTAGAAAATAGTTGAAATCAGAATGCTCAATTCCCTTAAATGGTCTTGTGTATTGTGCTCCTACTTATCATATATCTTCTCAGCCTTTAAGGAAGATTCACACACAGTCCACTCGAAAAGTTCTCTTTCATTTTCCAGCTAACATACTTGGGATAGTTGGCCTTTAACACAGATATCAACTCACATTATATGGTGTCTATGCAGATAAGCTGCAGAGGACAGACAATTCCCACTTCTGCTCCTTCCAAGGAAGCATGTCAGATGGCAGGGGAGTGAGAGTGATACTGTAAAAATACTCAAAGCCACATATAGCAAATTATGAAAGATTAGCCAAAATTAACTCACACCAATAAAATTTAATTGAAACATCATTTATAACATGGAATTTCCTCAGAGAACCTTCTAAATGATTCCTCTCTTAGATATGTAGAGGAGGAGAAAGATGCAGAAATTTGAGGGATTTTGCTCAAGAATTATCAATGTAAATTAAAGTTGATTTTTCCAAGATTAAGAACTTTTTTGATCGCTTACATCCCATCCTTTTAGAACAGGACTCTATCCAAATGGAATGTGCAAATTAAATGCTAATCAACTCAGAATTCATGTCAAAATACAGAATTTCACTTTTAGTTGCAAGGTTTTACCTATATTTGAAAGCACCACCACGATTTTCAAAGCACTTTACATAGGGGAACAGCATTACATTGTTTCCACAACACCTAGGAAAATGCAGATTGATAAGTGGAAGTATTAGTAATATGCTTAATGCTGTACACTAAATGATAAAGCTACCCATCAAACTAGGACTCTGTGACTCTATGTCAAGCTTTTCCCTCACTTATTCCTGATAGAAACACATGTTCCATGAACATTTTCTTCTGAAGTCCACAAGGAAACAACCCTTACTTACCCAAATGTCCCTGTTTCATTTTATTCTTCATTCTTTGCCTTTTGGGTATTTTTCTTGACATATTTTCTAGTTATAATTATGGTCCCACTGTAATTTTCCTATTAATGTTTGTCATGGACCCTTTCAAAACACAGTTGTATTTTCTCCTCTAGGTTATTTACACAGTTTTTCCCACTGGTTTCAAATCTCCTCTATAGTTGGTCCTTTAGTTATGGTACATTAAACACATTAAATTACCATAATCTACTTGTATCTATTAATTTGTCTTTTAATCATATTTACTTGTTTGAACTCTTTACCCTCATCTTTGTATCAGGGTAATTAAAAAGTACTTGGAGTCCCGAGAATATGGATTTATACAGCAAAACTTCTCTTTGCTTTTTCCTCAAATTTTTTAATGAAATAAATTAACAATGATAGAAATAAATGTATTTGAAAATTCAACTTTTTGAAATTAAAATGTGCTATTAGTTGTTATTTTAATAAATCTAATGACATATTTTAACTTGCTTAGTGTCTGGGGAAAATAAAAATATATCACAAATAATCTTTTGAAGTTGAGGTCTTAAAATTTGTATTATCCACATTAGTTAAAAAAAGGAGTTTTCTAATATTTGTAATAAAAGTAGCCAGCAATTCTGTTACTGATAAAACATGACTCTAGCATGAATAGCGTTTTCTTTTACTGTCACAAGAGTGAAAAACAAATAAGCAGAACAATAATCATTCGAGAAAAACCCAGGATGTGTTATTCGTTTTCAGACTTGGAAACCATATTTTGTATCTGCTTAAGTTTGCAGAAATAATATGAAATGAAACGTGGACCATCCATTGCAATCGTGCCTGGCTAGTTAATTCAGACCTATTTCTTCAATTTTTCCATTTATAGAGTCAAGAAAGGCTTCAGGAAAGAGAAGAAGCACAATTGCCCCAGAGAGATTATCCATTCTACAGACACCCACCAACTGATAACAAAACTCTGTTTTTAAAGCTTTGCTATCAATGTCCTCTCTATCTGTACCACAACATACAGGGCTAATAGATTCAAGACTTACAGGCCTCTGATTTTAAGAAAGTTTGTGCCAAGGTTGATGAGAGATCAGAGAAGTGGGCTGTAGGGACATTCAAAATCATTTTAGTGCAGAGGTAACTTCACTCCACAGGTCCATTTTTAAAAGTAGCATATGGTGCTGTAACCACTTATTACTCCAAAGGATGCCTTCTGAGATTTGGCTCTGTGTCTGCAAGGAAATTTGCATTCTTTCCAGTCTGATTATCTCCCTTACTTTCCGAGAGGTGTGAGAAGAAAACGCAACTTTGTAACACAAGAATAAACACCTTCAAGAGAAAAGGGTCTAGGTCCTAGGACTAATCGTCAAGCTAAACTGTGTATTAGGAGAGATGGAGAAAATTTTAAAACCTGAAAATGCCCAGTTCCCAATCATGACCAGTTAAATCGGATCAGAGTTTTAAAGCTGTTAATCTTCTCCAATGATTTTAATGTGCACCAATTTAGGAGGCTAATTTGGAGACAATCAAGGTATATAATTAAAAAATTCAAAATAAATTCAAAATAAATTGGCGACAGGATGACTCCTTTCTAATCAAGTCCTATTTTTGTTCCAATAAGGATTATTTCATATAAATTTAGAAGATATTACAAATTAAATGACTATTTAGCAAATTGCAACTGAAAAAGACATGGGTATATGTTTCAGTAGAGAAGGGCAATAGAAATCAAATTTAAACCCCCAAGGGGAGGAAATCACCAGGGTCAGTGAAAGTTTGTAGCCAGGGGAGATTATGTCACATATTTACATTATTATTTAATTGTATGTTAAACAGGATTTGTAAAATGAACTCCAAATCCAAATACCCCCACAGAGGCAGAGTGCTAAAATCCTTCATCTCGGGTTGACACGGATTAGAGATTTGAAAGCCCACTTCTCCTTTTACCATGTCAAATTGTAAAAGGAAAAATAAAATGCTGATTTGAGTCTCTAATGAAAGGTAACTGTGCAGTTATTGGAAACACACTTTCAAGGCAGAGGCAGATCTGGTTACAGCACAGAGCGAGGTCTGCCTCTTCCTACCTATAGGTTTTGATGGAGAGATGACTGTTTACTTTCATCTGGTTTTCATTTGAAAAATCCCATCTGTGCTGAGCCTTGAAAGAATTGTAAAAATACTAAAGTTACAAGCATTTAAGTAAGGTGAACAGAATTTCCTGGGTTTACTTTGCTAAAATGATGTTTAAAGAAGATTTGGTAATGTAGGCTGTGAGACCACTATAATATACCTGCTACAACTAATTATGTGTCTGGGATGAGATGCAAAGCAGAGCTTCAGCCCCAGAGAGGAGGGGGAGAATATCCTGGCAACATTATGCATTTAAACTAAGTATGGACATTTTCAAAAGTGAATGTATTATACTTAAACTAATTATGCAAATCTTTGGATAATAGCATATTTATGTGCCCTTTTATATTGTAATCCAAATATTGCTAAACACATAAAAGATGGAAATGATGGAGTGAAAGAATGTTTTCATATTTCAAAACAGCTTAAAGTAAATAAAATAAACCAGAATGTTCCCCTTTTAGACATACTCACAAAGATCATGTTAGCTATAAAGAACAATGTGTAGCTTCATTACACTGCATGAGCAAAGAGTGTCTCAGAGAAAAAAGGACCTAAGAAAGAAATGGAAATGTTTGTAAGTTAGATAGAAATGTTTCAAAAGTTATCTTTGGATTAGGCACTATAGAAGTAAAATTGAGCTTTGGGATCCAACATGACATCTAGGCAAGCAATATTCAGTGTTATTTCAGACACACCATGTTTATTAATGGAAATAATTAAGTCTAGAAATTTGAAAGGATTATGGAGGTATCTCTAAAGTTCCCATTCTGGGATTCAAAGAAGTCAAGAGGTCGCCACTGGCCTTGGCCTAGCTTTTGAGAGGTCATTCATTCATTTGATGAAGCTCAAACAAGCTATTGGTTCAAGAAACCATCTATGTTAGGAAATATTAACCCAATTATTTTAAGTTTTGTGCAAGTTCTGCACCTAAGAGTGGTTTCCACCATAGGTGGCATTAAAAATAAAACATATACTCCTTGTCTTTCTAAAGATGCAAACACAATTCCAACTTCTAATAGAGACCAAACTCAATCTCTTACTCTCAGCTTAGTGGACAGTATTGAGTATAAAGAAGTTCCTCATTTCCCTTCTTATTTCCTACCCAGTCATTATTCTGGAAGTTAAAAAAAAAATCAAACCAGCAATGACAACAAACTAAATAACAATGTAGAAAAGCAGAATTCAGAATTATATCGGAGGTCTTTGCTAGCTGAGTGTCTTTCATCCTGTGCAGTATGGGAGTATCTATTCAGAGATGACATTCATTGAGAGTTTAATTCTTTTTTTGGTGGGGGGTGATACCAGGGATTGAACTCAAGGACACTCCACCACTGAGCCATATCCTCAGCCTTATTTTGTATTTTATTTAGAGGCAGGGTCTCACTGAGTTGCTTAGCACCTCACTTTTGCTTAGACTGGCTTTGAACATGTGATCCTCCTGCCCCAGCCTCCAGAGCCTCTGGGATTACAGGCGTGTGCCACCATGACCACTTTGAAAGTTTAATTCTATGGATACATTTTCTTAATAGTCTCAATTCAGCTGTGTCATAGCCTATGGGTAAACTGCCCTGACCTCCAGATTCTGATAAATTATAACATGCATATTTTCCAGTAACCTTGCATAATGACATGAGCATTAAAAATAAAACATATACTCCTTTACGATTACTTAATGGCTACTTTCTCCACTAGTACCATAAGATCCTTGAGGAAAGAGATGATATCTTACTTGATTACTCAAGAGTAGGCATCAATAAATATTTTGTAAATAAATAAGACTGAGAATGAATATTTAAATTGTATTGATCTAGACTACTTTTAGACCCCTTAGGTTCAGAGTAAAATTGAGCTGAAAATACAGAGAATTTTCATACGCCCCCTACTCCCACACATGAATATCCCCCACTATCAATATCCCCCACCAGAAAGGTTCAATTATAACAATCCATGAACAGTGACACATTATTTTCACTCAAAGTCCATAATTTACTTTGGGATTCATTGTTTTACTTTCATTTTGATTCATTGTACACAAATGGGGTACAACATCATTCTTGATATGAACAAAAACAACTTGATGTACCCCAAAGTCCACGTGTGAAATGTTTGGTTCCCAGGGTGGTACCATTGAGAGGGGGTAGAAACTTTCGCAGGCGGAGTCCAGTTGGAGGTCTTCATTTCATGGGGGCATGTCCTTGAAGGGAATTGTAGGACCCTGTTCTACAATTGCATCTTCCTGTTCTCTCTTTTGCTCCCTGACTCATGGTAGAATTGAGTTTGCTCTGGCATGGGTTTCCATAATGATACAGTGCCATCTCCCAGGCCCAAAGCTATGGGGCCAACCAAACATGAAATGGAAACTCCAAAGCTGTGAGCCAAAATAAACTCTATACATTGAATATCTCAGAATTTGTTAAAGGGACAAAAATCTCATTAATGGTACATCTTGTGGGTTTTGAAAAAGGTCTACTACTATATATATATATACAGTCACAGGGTCATAAAGAATACTTTTACTACCCTAAAATTTTTATGTGCTCTTACTGTTCATCCCTCCTTTTCCCTAATTTCTGGCAATCACTGATTGTTTTACTCTCCCCTTAGTTTTGCCTTTTCCAGATAGGCACACATAAAATTATACTATATCCAGTCTTTTCAGATTGGTTTTCACTTAATAATATGCATTGAATTTCTTTTGTGTCTTTTCATGGCTTTAAATTTCATTTCTTTTTAACACTAAAAAATATATCATGTATGGATGTACCAAGTTTATCCATTTCCTTACTGAAGGATATCTTGGTTGCTTCCAAGTTTGGGCAATTATCCTTACGACTGATTTAAACATCTGAATGAAGGTTTTTGTGTAAAGACAGGCTTCATCTCCTTTGGATAAATACCAAGTAAGATTTCTGTATCATACTACAAGAGTATTTTTAACTCTTCCAAAATCTTCCAAAATGCCCATACTACTTTTCATTGCCACTAACAATGAATGGGAGTTCCTGTTTTCCTATATCTTCACCAACATTTATTGTTAGAATTTGTGTTTTGAACCATTCTAATAGGTAGTTAGTGTTTTCTCATTGATTGCTCTTTTGATTTGCAAATTTTTTAATGACAGGATCTTAAGTATCATTCCACCTGCTTATTTACCATCTGTATTCCTCCTTCAGTGAGATGTTTTCAAGTCGTCTGCCCATTCTATCCATTTTTAAATCATGCTGTCCATCTTATTATTGTTGAGCTATTGTTTTAAACTTGGAAGATTTATCTGAAAAATAGTCTTAAAATATTATCAAATGTGTAGTCAATAAATTGCTCAAACAGTTCTCAGAGATACTGGTCAATAGTTATCATGTATAATTTTCAGTCTAAATGTTTATAATCTGTGCCTATTATATGGCTGAAACTCACATTTTATTGCAAACATTAATAGAGACTCTGATTATGTGCATCCTGTACTGCAATGCTGTGTAGAAAGCAAGAATTTTAGAAAGAAACGATTTAACATATCATTGAAAAAGTACTGTAGAATTGTTTAATTCACTTTACTAAAAATTAAACACATGGTAATGTGAATTTAATTGTAAGAGCCAAACACAAAAATTCTATAATGAAATCAAGTGGCACAGAAGCCACATGTCCCAGCATTACAATCTCCCAAGGATTATTCTGGAAGGGAAAACGTTGGCAATAATTGATACTCTTATTTAATGATACTTCAATGCTTAAAAATGCTATTTTGGAGAAATTTAATAAAACAAAAAATCAGTGAAATTTACTCACAGTTTTCTACCCGACATCCTTAGATCCTTGCTCCTAGATTTCCAAACATCATTCCTTCAAGGTAAACAAGACCTTCTAGCCATGGCACACTTACAAACAGCTTGTTAGAAAATGAAAATGGAATTCTCAATTAGAAATATATACATAATGCTCAAGTGATGTCCAACTCTGCAAAGGAAAGAGATAAAAAATAGCTAATGCATTCCATTTACATAAAACAAACAGATTTTCCTCTTTAGGAGGCATCTATTAAAGCACAGCTCTGCCCAACCAATTAGGGCTTCATGCAAATCTAAATAAGCTAAATGTCAGGGATTTCTGGAAACCAATCTTGATTTCCACAACATGGAATTTAATATTTTAAAGGAAAGAGGGAGAACAAAGTATTAATATCCATTGTTATACTACCTGAAGCTTAGGAAATTATTTGATAACTAAAACAAATTTTATTGGTCAATAGTGAAAATGGTAACACCTTTGGGGGAGGTTTTCAAGATATTTTAATCATAATTTGAACATTGTTGCAAATTGACAGCTATTTTTTAGGGGCCCATTTCATAGCACACTGGAATTTATACTTAATCTTCATCATGAAAAAGGGAAATGATTTCCTCCTATAAGTGAAACTGAAGGACTCTAGTGTTCAAGTCTGATATTACTCAGTCAAGGTCCAGGTTTTGTGAACTTTGGTATATTCAGTTGGTGCATTCTGCAATTGTTTTGGAAGCAGAGGTTTGCTTTCCTTCCAATCAATGATATTTTGCTGGGTGTTCAGTATGTTTGGTGGAATACATGGTACTTGTGCTCATGGGCCTCATAAAGTGTGATTGAATGCGTGATTAGTTTATCGGCTGTAGAAAAGAAGAATTCATTCCTGTTGTGTGCTAGTACCTCTGTTAAGCAGCTCTGCATCTCTCCAGTATTCCCACATGTTAGGTGTTTTTATAGCCATTTCACAGATAGGGAACTAAGAGCTCAAAAATCCAGGTTCTTAAAGTTACCAATGCTAGAATTCAATACCAGAATGCCTTTTCTAAAAGTCAGCATGATGAATTTCATAATTTTCCTGATATTGGATTTCCTTTAACTTCTTCAAGGGGCTTTCAGTTCACCTTTCCTTTTGTTATCACATTAAATTACCTGTAATGTGAATTTCTTTATATTTGTCAACAAAAATCTTAGTGTATTTTTAGGCAATAATGTCTTTAGGAGAAATCAGGAAAAAAGAATGAGGGAATTTTCAAATATTTTTAAATGCTCAATATGCAGACAAGGGCAATTTTTGTTTGGTGAATGTGTTGGGAACCTTAAAATTTTATGAAGGAAATACACTCTAGAGTGAATAAATGTCCATCACAATGACAACAGCAGTAACACAAGCCATTTACAACCTCTTTCCTCTATAAACGCTGTTCCCAAGGAGCAGATGCATTAGAACAATGTTTTGTTCCTGGAGAATTAAAAATAACTTATTTATGGCAATATCAATATTATATTTCATGCCATTAGATTTATCAAATCACTAGCTATATGAAAAAAAGCTGAGTAGAAACATGATATAGATTTAAAAAAACAAAAGAGTATGCTAAGTAAACATTATGTGGTGGTGCTCATGGTCTGGCCTTGGAATAAATCTTCTCAGTCAATGTAGCTCCAAAGGTTCTTGCCCCTGTGTGTATGGTTCAATGAGTTGTTCTCTATCAAAGAAAGTACTGGTGAAAATATATTCTATGACCTGCATGTTTTCTGTCTTGTTTTTCATTGTTCTATTTTTTATAGGTTCTTTTTTAGTAAGAGTACTTATTTCTAAAAGTAAACAATTTCGCCACCAATGAATATTTAATTAACACACTCTTAAAAGATTAGGTAGGCACTTTTGTAACACCTTTTATTTGAGAAGCGTGGCCCTAAGGTCCTCACAAATAACGAACTGTGTGTTCCTCTTACTAACACCTCATTTCCCCTTAGTTCTTAGTGATATTAAGTCCTATTAATTTCACTAAAAATGGTGCAATTGAGACACTCCATGGCTGAAAACTCTGGCCACTTTGTGAGGATATTGCTAATGGGGAAAGTCATGCACATGTGGGATAAGGAATACATGGAGAATCTTTGTACCTTCCTCTCTGATTTTTGCAAACTGAAAATCACTTTAAAATAGTAAGTAAAATTTAAAAAAAAAATGGCTGGTATTAATGTACATCATGCACAACCATAGAAATGAAAATTTGTACCCCATTTGTGTAAAATGAATCAAAAAGAAGTCTGTAAAACAAAAAATTAAATAAATAAATAAATAAATAAATAAATAAATAAATAAAACTACTTAGCCAAAAAAAACTTAGCACTTACCAAGGTGAATTAGCTAGCAAGTAGCAGAAATCTGACTCTAGAATCCACACTATTAATCATTATGCTACATAACTCTTGCTTTGTAAGGGAGATTATTCAAATAACTCAACTTAAAGAAATGTAGTGGGAAGACAACTTCCTTATAAAGAGTCAATACAGAAACATTTTCTAGCAATATTTCTTAAATTCAAAATAAGAGTAATTTATTGGGTCACATATAAAATTAAAGATTTATAGAATTTAGAGTCAGAACTATGCTTAGACAAATAAATGTGAGAAAACTTGCCCTGGTTCTTAGCCACAGAGATATTAATATTGAATCATGTTTGGGAATGTAACTAATTTGCATTGCATTTTGTCTTTTATTTTGAAATTAAAACGTGCAATTTTTCAAATGTACATTTCACCCATCTGTATAAAGATTTATCGGTATACAAATTTATCACTCCAGATTTTAGAAGATGGAAATCTTGCTTGCCTAACCTATGTGTGGGATAGTATCAGCTCTCCACTTTTCTGCAAACAACCTTGTCTGGAAAATGTAATGAGGACTCACAGAAGACAATCCAGTCAATGTCCTGTGCCATTTCCTGCGGTTCTTGTATTGAAGGCACAGGTATGGTTGGAGAAAATTGCTTTACAAATCTAGGGGAAGGCACCATCATGTCTAGTATACCAGGTCACAGCAGCTATGTTTGTGTCAGATGGAGCTTGGGAAGGCTTTGGTTATGCTTGACTAATGCTATATGTTTAGTTTGAGACTACTGTGCATGACAAGTACATAATTTATTTGTGTTATTGAATTAGCAAGAATTATTGATTTCCAAACTATCTTTCCATTTTAACCTGTCTACATAGATCACGTAATTTACAGACAAAGCAGAGTGGTGATTCTTAATCCACTCTTTTCTTTGGTTCTCCCAAACCTGGTATTAATTTACTCAACTGTGAAAGGACTTGGCTCACCAGAATGGCATCCTGTTTTATTTACACAAATAGGTATGTTCCTTATAAGAAATTCTGTAACACTTGTGATGGGAAATGACTACTTTCTCACCCAATATACTTTCAAAAAATTATATCAAGGGGGCTAGGTTTCTAAGACTTGGATTTTGAATAATGCATAGCACATGTATGAACCATAAACAAAAACTATATTGTTAAGGACATAACCAACATTTTAGCTTTTTATTTTTTTCCTTACTTTTTGAGAAGGGAACAAATGAAGTAAGTCATATGTTTCAATCTGAGAGAATGAACTGTCTCTTCTGAGTATATGTTATCTAGCTTATCATGTTGAATCTTGCATTCATGTGTGAAGACTGGCATATCTTCTCTGTGGAGGGCAACACATTTTATGGAAGTGGGCTGTAACCATGATGCGTAACTGTGTGTTACAACATATGCCTTGTGATTACTTTCTTGTCCTCTTCCTGCTGACCAGAGATGACATCAGACATCTTTGCAGTACTCACAGCCTACTAATTTCTGAACCTCCCCTGCTGTTCTTCCCTCCTACTTTCCTCTTCTCACTTGCTAGTGACAGAGGACAGGCTGGATTTTTGACATGAATGTGAAACAAAAATGTATTATTAAATACACCCTTTTATGACATTCCAGCAGTAAAATGCAATCACATTGTGGTGAAAAACCTCTTTCTCAACGGTTTCTAATTTATTTGATAGCAATTGGCATGTTCACTTTCTCTTCCCTGCCCCTCCACCTCACCCCTGGAGTTCTGACTCTTTTCAAACTGGTTTGCCACGGAGAGAGATCCAAACGTTTTGGACTCAAATAAAAGTGAGAAAGATGGTGGAAAGTGTTCAGCTGTGAATTCTTTAAATGTTATAATAGGAATCAGATGAGCAAGTGACATCACTATGGCTCAGTCACTGCTTGGCAAAAATCTGTTCTTAATTTTTGAGTTGCCTAGAAGCAAAAATAATATTTAAGCAAAATGGGTTATAAAACCAGTGTGTTAGCCAGTATCATGTAAGTCAGTCATTTTATCAGTTTAAATATCTAAAAATATTCATGTGTATTAATGAAATATTGGGATTTGGAGGAGGGAAAAAGGACAGCAGAACATAAAAATAAGTAGAGTTTATGTCCCCATTACTTAGGTACCTTGAGGAGTCATGACCATAATTAGTTCTTAATATAGTAGTTTATTATGTGCCCTGGACATGGTGGGCACAAGCTTGGAACACTTTCATTTTTCCTGAACTTCAGTCTCCAAACTATAAAACCCCCCCTCTTCCTGGTAGGTTTCTTTGTTTAATTGCTGTAAATTTCTTACGCCCATCTCATCATTTTCCTAATGTTGCATGACTACAATTCCAGTCGAGTCTAGTTCATTTTTCACATCTCCAGCTGGATCCTCATGGCTAATGCCACCATGGTCTTGGTGACCTGAACATAGGTGTTTTTTAAGCAAGTTCTTAGGCAGGACTCTTTAAAAAGAGTGCTCCTTTGCTGGTAAATGGATGGAGTTGGAGAATATCATGCTAAGTGAAATAAGTCAAACCCAAAAAAACAAATGTTTTATCTGATATGCGGATGCTAATTCACAAAAAGGGAGGGGCTAGGAAAGAATACTTACTTTATATTAGGTAGAAGGGAGTGAAGGGAGAAGAAGGGGACTGGGGACAGGAATGATAGTAGAGTGAAACAGATATTATTATCTCATGTACATATATGACTGCCTGACCAATGTGATTCTACAATATGTACAATCAGAAAAATGAGAAATTGCACTCCATTCATGTACAATCTATCAAAATATATAAATGCATTCTACTGTCATGTGTGACTAATTAGAACAAAGAAAAAAATTAAAATAAAATAATAAAATAAAATACAGGTACAATAAATAAAGAGTGTTCCCTTAACTAGTCTCAGCCCCTCAGTTCCTGCCATTCAGTGTGATCAACCACAGCCTTTAGGTGATGTGGTCACCTCACCTCCTGGGTGAGTTGGCAGCGGGGAGCAGATGCTGGGCTGGGTCGTAGTCTGTTCAGGCTGCTGCAGGGGAACAGCTTAGGTTGGGAAAGGTATCAAGAACAAAAATTTATTCCTCATAATTCCAGTGGTTGGGAAGTCCAAAATCATGGTGATAGCATTTGGTCAAATGAGGGACTTCTTGCTATGTTCTCATGTGGCGGAGGCCAGAGGCATAAGTTCAGCTAATGGTTTGTGACACTTCTTTTCAAAGAACCTTAATCTTATGGCTAAGAGGGCAGCCCTCTTGACCTGATCACCTCTCAATGGCCCTACCACCTGTGAATACGATCGTATTGACCATACCTACCATTTTCAAAGAACTGAGGCATTTACAAGGAAAGGAATATAGTAGAGACTCTTTTTTTTTTGACTGGGAATCAAATCCAGGGTTTCACATATGCTAGACAAGAACTTTACACTGAGCTACATCTGCAGCCCTTTTGTTAAATATTATTTTGAGAAGGGTATCTCCCCTTTGCCCCATCTGGCTCAGACTGCCCTCGAATTGAACATTATTGCCTTGATTAGCTCTTATTGGCCCCACCTATTAATACTATCATATTGCCAAAATCATTTTGGAAGGAACACATTGGGTACCAGAAGACACACCGCCATCCCTGTCAAACCGAAGGTAGAAGTATTTTTTGCTTCACCACTGAACCCTCTCTGTGCTCAGGAATCTCTCCCACATTTTTCACCTACATCAACTAAGTACAGAAAAATTAAGCAAGGTTCCTGCCTAAGCTTGTATCTCATGAGAAAAAGAGCACTCTTCCCTTCCCGCAAAACTCCTTTGTATTTGTTAGCCACTGTCTGGTGCCACCCACCAGATAATGGCAGTAGATGGTACTTCCTCTGGTAGGCATCAGAGGAAGAGACCTAGTACTCCTCAGTTCAATGCCTCTCACACCTGCAGATTCTCTCCTGCTCTCCCATTTCCTTGTAAAGCTTGGGAGGGCAGAAGTTGGAGTGAACATGAAGGCAGCATAGTCTTTCCTACCAAGCCTTAAGGGAGCCTCTCAGCTCTCAATTCGGGCACCTCCCTTGTTAGAATGAGGGCTATTTTATGCCTATTTATTCTGGCCTTTATATTTAGCCATTTAACCCTAGCATCTCCTGGCATGCCTACACCTACAAAAGCGGTACTTTCGGCAGTGGAAGCAACCTCAAGTATGTTTGCACATAAATAGAATGTGAATGAATGCAAAATTTGTTCTCATGCTATCATTTCTATCATTCCTCCTGTTCCTTCCTGCTTAGTTTTACTCTGAGTTAAAGAGAAGAAAAGTCGTTGTATTTTTTCAGTTAAGGGATTTCCAATCCACTCTGAGTTCATGGGGCAGTTGAAACATGAAAAAGAAAAAGAAAAAGAAAAAAATGTGGACTTTAATCATGGAGCATCAGGTGTTCTGGAAACTCAAAGAATGTGTATCAACTCCCAGGTTACAGAAATAGCCAGAAGACTGAAAGATCTGTGCTGATCAATTCATTTACTAGAATCTGAGCAAGATGACAGCAGTAAAAAGGGATAAGAATGAAAGCAGAGATACCCTTCCCTCCAAAGACTAAAGGCTTTGTGACAACTATTATTATGTTGGCATTCCCTGTTTCCTATGGAAAATTTAATTTGAAACAAGTATGATTCGTTTTCATATTTTATGGATTTCAGATTTGACAAATTGATGCCCACAGTGGCTTCTTCCCCTGCATATATTCTCTGATTGAGGGAGTCAACGCCAGGACTTGTTTGGAATGTCAGCTCAAGAAGGCTAAGCCACATGAACTCAGTTTGAAGCTGAATATCTTGGTTTCTTTCTGCTACAGCTTAAAATCAGATTCCTTTATCCTAGAGAGACCTGGCACATTCAAGAACCTCAAATTGCATGGAAATAATCAAGGATGTCTTATTGTGATCAGTCACTTCATACCCGAGGGTTGGTGAGCTATGTGAAATAGCACCACTGAATCCTAGCCACTGTGATTATCTGTATGGCTAGTTGATTGTACTACTTCAAACCTCAAAAATGTGTAATGCATCTTTTATGCAAGTCGTATGTGTTCAGAATTCTTCAACACAGCATAAAGTTAGTGTGAAAGTGTGAAAGCCAAAGCTATGCAAAAATTCCACACTCTGCCTATTACAAAGCATCCTCAGGAATTCTTTACCTGTAGGGGCAGATCATTCTCCAGACAGCATCTGGGGTTTTCTCTGTCAGGTTTATGAGAAGTGATCCTGAGATGAACCATGTCTCAAAACCCTGGAGTAAGTTCTGACAGGACACATATTTATCTTCTGCCAGGTTTATTTTGAGGATTTTAAAACTTGGCTTCTGAAAAAGAGTAGCTGAATGTACAACATGTAAAAGAACAGTAACAGTTTCTGAACAAGGGGAAACTTGTCTTTAAGGCACAAAACTGTGTACTCTGTGCAGACATGTTTATACAGATGAACCCATGCATGTGCTGATAAATGAGATTTATTTTTTCCTTTCATTTTAGTGCAAGAATAGAATTTGGCCAATACTTTAGAAATATTTTCTTTGCTTTCAAAATTCTCTTTTCAAAACACACACCCACACCCACTCACACACACACTCACACACACACATACACACTCCTCATAATGCTATAATGCTATCTGGTAAGAGCAAATCAGATTATGATTTTTTAATGTCATGTTTTTAAAATTCCCACATTTTATTTTCATTTTAGTAAATCTAAATAGATTCTACATTTTTGCATTATAAGTAATGTCCCACTGTGAAAAGCAACTTGGTGCTACCTAAGGATAAGAATAGCATCTATTTTTTGCTATTGGTTCTGGGTCTGCTGGTAACTTAAACCCTGGGAAAGAAGTTTCTCTGTACTGATGAAGCCAGTGTTCTATTTGGAGTTGAACAAATTGTCTTTCTTGCTGGTGCTGATTTCTTCAACAATTGCTGCAACTCGTCAAGGACAAGGAGGGTCAAGAATAACTTTCCCGTTTTAAGCTACATGACAAAACAGCAGAAAGTGTCCCATTTCAGCAAGCCTGCATGAAGTTTATTCCTGTCATTGGTGCAATCAAATCAAATCTGTTCACCAGAAGTCAAATGCATTAGCTCCCTTCTCCTTTATAATTCAGGAATTAGAGAGCCATCTACTGGTCTAATCTTCCTAAGTAATTTTCCAAAACAACTAGGAAATGCTCCTAAATAGTTGAATCATTGGCCAAAATTTTAAGGAATCATATTTGGGGAAATGAAGTAAATATTTTCCCTGTCTGAGACTGAAGAATAAAATAGATGTTAGAGTTTCTATTGGGAAAATTAGATAAAATAGAGAATATACAATAAAAGTAAAATGAAATGATAATTCATATTAATTAACCAGTTAGTTAATAAGTATGCACTTATGGAAAATCTGCCAAGTATTTAGATTTGTTTTCCTAGAATAATTATTAGAGGTGCTAAATTCTGTCAGATGGCTTATGTTTTAATTTTGAAATGAAAGCAAATTACAACATAAAACACTGAATAATAGTACATCATGTCATCAAAAGAGAAAGGATACAGGACTTGGAGTTAGAACATCTGAGTTCAAATATTGCCCATCTCAGTAATTAACCTATGGTTAGCCTAAAGTTTTGTGCCTGAAAATTAAAGAAGACAATGTTTGCTTCATCAAGATAGGGAATAATAATATGCTATAAATTAATAAAAGTTATAAATACATGTCATACATGTAACATAGGCAGAGTATAAAATGCTGATTACAAACTCTAATCAGATGCATGACTACAGAAGTCTAAATACTTTGGGAGGCACAATTTAGGCCGGAATATTTTGGAGTGGGTTTATAAAGGAGGTCTGAATAATAGATCACCTTTGTAAGGGGGGTGGCTATTTTACAGAGTACTTAAATCTTCTAAAAATAATAACACAACATTCTGAGGGAAAAAAGCATTAATGAGTATGATTTCCTTGTAGCCCAAAGCATTTAGCTTATATCCAAGTAGGAAAGATGAACTAAGCTGAAATTCTATCTCTGGCCAGCTAAATATTGGTTTTATATTTTTACAAGGAAAATAATAGAAAATCATGTATAGGGTAGAATGAAAAAGTGAAGGAAGTTGAGATAAAGAATTGCAGAGAGCATTAAGTCAAGAAAGGAGAATACAAAATATGTGAGAAAATTTTGAGTCAAAATAATTCAGCTGAAAAAAATAGCATGAATGATGAAAATCTTTGGGATTTGTGGATGTTTTGTGCTGGCCTTAGTTAAGACTCTAAGGTGAATGTGTGTTATAGTTTAGATAGGAGGTGTCCCTCAAAAGCTTCTGTGGGAGAAAATGAAAGAAAATTTAGAGGTGAAATGATTGAGTTATTCGAGCCCTAACCTAATCAGTGCATTAATCCACTTGTAGGGATTAAGGGGATGGTGACTGTAGGCAAGTTGGATGTGGCTGGTGGAGGTGGCTTATTGGCAATGTGCCTTTGGGGAAAATATTTTGTTCTTGCAGAGTGGAAATGTCTCTCTCTGCTTCTTTTTCTTTATTTTGGAGGGGGGAGGGGGACCAGGGATTGAACTCAGGGGCACTCGACCACTGAGCCACATCCCAGCCCTATTTCGTATTTTATTTAGAGACAGGGTCTCACCAAGTTGCTTCGTACCTCGGTTTTGCTGAGGCTGGCTTTGCAATTCTCCTGCCTTAGCCTTCCAAGCCTCTGGGTCTCTCTGCTCCCTGATAGTCATGTCCTGAGCCACTTTCCTTCATCATACTCCTCGACCATGATGTTCTGCCATACCTTGGGCACAGAGCAATGGAGTTGGCCTTCTATGGACTGAGATTTCTGTAACCATAAGACTAAAATAAACTTTTCCTCCTCTAAAATTGTTCTTGTCAGGTCTTTTGGTCACAATGGCCAAAAAAACCTGACCAAGACAATGTGATCATTGCAGGGTTATAGGAGTCTTCTGTAACAACTAAGTAAGGAAACAGACTCCTAAAAGAATATTGAGTCTTCATTCAAAACCCACTGCAAATTAGAACTTCATAGCCCACCTAGACCAAAAGTTCTGAGATCCCTGGGGCCCTCCTTTGCAAGAACAATTCTCAAAACTACCTGAAGTTCAAGAAAATATGAGTGGTTTCTCCTTATCTGTCATCTTTAAGGGAATCTACTGTTTCCTCAAATGTAATTAGCAGGAGAAACTAAAAGCAGAAAAATTAGACACCATCATTCCATTTCTTTTTAAGCATTGCACAATGAAAATGAGCAATGGAACTATTGTTGATTTTTAGACAATGAAGGTAAATTAATACTGGATAATCTTATGTATTTCCCAAAGCCTTTCAGATTTTAGTATTAAATTACATATTGTAGTATATAATTAAGAAGTATATTATTCTCCCCTGCAGTTTTTCTATTTATTTAAATATCATTAACCATGATTTATATTAACAATTTAATGGACAATTTAGGTTGCCTAAATTCTTTAATTCTATTTTCTGATTCTTAGAAGATTGGTTATTTTACTTTAGATAACATATTTAACCATACACAGTCAATATGTTTGCAATTCCGAATTTAAATAAAACCTCACCCTTTCTCATAGGTATATCTCCAAAGGCCAGACTTTCATGGCACCTTCTTCCTGAAACAAGTTGATTCCCAGGACTCTAAAATCCTGAAGGCAGAGTGCCACCTCTCTTCTTAAAGCATACCCCACTTATTTATTAGAACATTGCTTCCTACAAAGAGCTAAATTTGTGAATATCTCTCTCTCTCTCTCTTTCCTTTTCTCTCTCTTTCTATTCCTTTCTCAATTGTACTACAAAATGTCTTCTCCTCATGAAAATGTATGTCTCTCCAGTGAAAATCATTTGTCCTGCAACCCCCTAAGGTTTAATAGTTTTCTTCCTTCATAATATTTCCATTCCCTCTGCATTTTAATTATTTTTGTCATTATAATCCATTGTGTTGCTCAGAATTGGTCTCACTCTCTGTGAAGAGTCAATAGATAGATGGACTATCACTCCCTCTCCCCCAACACAGACACACACACCTCTTAGACCCTGTTAAAGATGTAACATGAACAAGAATAGGCAGGCCAGGCAGCAAGCGCCCTGCTATGATGATCAGATCAAACAGGCTAGGAAGAGGGTCACTTGGTGATTAAGGATCTGGGCTGTAGTTGACTAAAGTAGCCAGACACCAAAATAACTGGGGAGATGTAGGATTTTAATCCTAACCAAAAATAAGAGTTTATCCAGGTCCTACTGCAACATTTCTGAAATATGTTCCACAGGATCCAACTCTATAAGTTTCATTTATATGAATCAGTGATTGTTATATAATTAGGCTGAAACTGGTATCTGGAAAACATTGAATTAGCTAAGTCTTAAGAAGCAGTATATATTAAAGTTAGTTTGAAGGTATTTAAGCCTTATCTATACTCTTTCAATGTGGTATTCTTTATTGGGTTTAGGACTCAAATATGATTTTTTTTCCTTCCTTTGCATCTTTTTGTATATTTCTACCTCAAAGACCATTTGAAGTGGAGTAGCTCTCTCTAGTAGAATCCTGCTCACTATACTAGTATTCAGGACATCTTATCATGATCCAACTCTCCTCTCCTATCCCAGTCTCCGCATTACTGCTAATACTTATAAACTAATACTGATTTAATGAACTGAGCTTAATTGATCTAAAAATAAGTTTAGAATTTGAGGTACAGATGTGGAATCATTAAGGTAGACTCATTGATACACTGAATATAAAACCATAACTCAAGTTCTATTATATACTCTTGGGAACCTTTGGAAAGCCCTGGAATGCTATGTCAATTTTCACACCAAACTCCGGGAGTGCAAATCACATCTCTTTACTTGCTTGCAATCACACCCAAGTTCTTTAAGATTCAGCTTCCTTATCTGCCAAGTAGAAACAATTATACTCTCTTGTTCTGAGGATTGTTTGATATAATCCATGTAAGCTACCCAGTGCCCAGTATTAGCTGACACTATTTTAATATGATTGTTATCAGCCTATTGGAAATTTATGGCGTGTGCACCTGACTTATTTCACTTAGCATTACAGTCCTCCAGGTTCATGCATGTTGTCACACATGATGGGATTTCCTCCCTTTTGTCAGAATGAGTAGAGTCCCATCGTGTGTCATTCATTTTATTCTATTCATTGATTGATGCATCTGTACAGTGACTCCACATCATGGCGGATATGTCTGCAACTTACTTGTTTCGTTTTCTTTGGATATACACCCAGAAGTGAAATTACTTTATCATATGTAGTTCTTATTTTAGTTTTTTGAGGAACCTGCCTACTGTTTTCCATAATAGACACATTCATTTATCTTCCTATCAATGGTTTGTAAGTTTCCCTTTTCTACATGTATTTGTCAATCACTGCCATCTTTGTCTTTCTCATAATTCTAACAGATAACTCATTGTGACTTCATTTGCATTTCCCTGATGTCTAGTGATGTTGAATGTTTCTTCATATATCTGTTCACCCTTTTTATATATCTTCTTAATGAAAATGTCTATTCAGGTTCTTTTCCCATTTCTTAACTGGTTTGTTTGTTTTTGTGCTTTTGAGGTAAGCTCTTCATACATTTAGGATATCAACATCTTAACACATGTGTGGTTTTACAAGTACTTCTCCAATGATACACCTTGTCTCTGCAATGTGAATTGTTTCCTCTGTCGTGCAGAAGCACTTTAATTTGATGTCATTCCTCTCCTATAATTTTTCTTTTGCTTCTTATATTTTGAAGTCATATCTGAAAAACCTTTCCAAGGCTTATGTTATAAGACTAATAATTTCTTGGATAAGTGGATGATGATACATAATGGGGGGGGCAAGAATGGAGGAATAATGAATTGTGTAGAGGAAAATGAGGGGTGGGGAGGGGGTGGGAGGGGTGGGGGGAAGGAAAGATGATAGAATGAGACAAATATAATTACCCTATGTGCATGTATGATTACACAAATGGTGTGACTCTACTTCATGCACAACCAGAGAAATGAAAGTTGTACCCCATTTGTGTACCATGAGTCAAAATTTTAAAAGTCGACATACTACAGTGACACAGTCACGACAATGTTTATAACAGCTCAATTCACAATTGCTAAGCTATGGAACCAAACTAGGTGCCCTTCAGCAGATGAATGGATAAGGAAATTGTGGCATATATACACACTGGAATATTACTCAGCCTTAAAGAAGAATAAAATTATGGCATTTGCTGATAAATAGATGGAACAGGAGAATATTATGATAAGCGAAATAAGCCAGTCCCAAGAACCAAAGGCAGAGTGTTTTCTCTGCTAAAGATAATTCACAATAAGTGGTGGGGAAGGTTTAGGGAAAAATAGGGGTACTTTGGATTAGTCAGAGGGAAGTGAAAGGAGGGGAGGGGGTATGGGGGTAAAAATGATAGTAGAATGAATCAGACATTATTTCCTTATGTGCATAAATGCTTGCATGACAGTGTAATTCTAAATCATGTACAACCAGAAGAATGAGAAGTTATACTCCACTTATGTATGATGTGTCCCATGCATTCTACTGTCATGTATAACTAATTAAAAAAATAAAAATTTTATTTATTTTATCTATGTGTTTTCGTAGTAATTTTACATTTTCAATTTTTATGTTTAAGCTTTTAACCCATTTTGTGCTGATTTTTGTCTGTAATGTGGGATAGGAGTCCAATTTTATTCTTCTGCCTATCAAGTTTTGCCAACATTTCCTGAAGATACCATTCTTTCTCTTTTGTGCCTTGTTGTCAAATCTGTCCAAGATCAGTTGATCAAAAATGAGTGGATTTCCTTCTGGGCTCTGTCGATTGCTCCATTGTTCTATGTATATTTTGATCAGTAGCATGCTACTGATTACTATAATTTTGCAGTAGGTTTTAAAATCAGGTAGTGCAATGCCCCCTGCAATGTTCTTTTTGCTCCAGATTTCTTTGACTATTTGAAGTCTTTTGTATTCTATATGAATTTGAAGATTTTTTTCAATTGCTGTAAAAACTGCCATTAATAGAGACTGATCTGAATCTATAGATTGTTTTGGAAAGCATAGACATCTTAACAATATTATTTCTTACAATTCATGAACATGGAATATCTTTCCCTTTATGTGTGTCCTACATTTTCTTTCATCAAAATTTTACAGATTTCTGTGTATGTATCTTTCAAAGAGGCCAGGAAGCTTTCTTTGCAACATCAGTGACTTGCTTTGAAATCATGGGCAAGTTATTTAAACTTCCTTCTTATGTTGCCTTAAAAAAAGAAACTATAGGAAAAAATATATGTGCAGAACTAGGTAACTATAAACACTGAATGGAGATTCTGCTTTGAGATAGATTGACTGAAAAGAGAACCTTCACGGATAAAAAAGATCAACAATGAGAGTAAAGACTGAGACTTTTACCTCTACCACTGAGCTAGGTATAATTGCTGACTTCTTCATTGTAATTGATTGAATAAATTCATCCCTTAGTTATTAGAGCTACTTTCTGTACATCTCTGATAGCACTTGGTTTCTATATGCTCCATAACTGCTGCATTACACTCTGGGATTTCATCTGTACATGTTTATGCCTTTGAAAGTCATCTCAGCATAAGCAGTTAAATGTGAAATGATTTGGTCAATATTCCGTGTGGGGTGTTAAGTACAGCTCAGCTGTGTCACCTGACAACTCCCTGCAGTTAAGGATTTAATTTATAACACCTCCAGAATAAGGAAATAAAAATAAAGTGCCACCCTCACTACATTATATAGTATATCTCATGCATCTCGATTCCTCCAGAGGCTGAAGCTGTTGAATAGATAGACAACTAGAGTCTTACATTTTATAAAAGGAGGATCCTAAAAATTTCCTTCTATGCACTATAATAAGGACGCAAGAGTCTTTTTCCTTTTTGACCCAAGCGTTGCTTTAATGTTCATGAGTTGGCTGTTGCCATGAAATTTTAATCACACTTGCATCTTTTAGTATAAAGTCTAAAACAGTTATTCAAACATAAGGTAAATCTCTCAGGTTTGAAGTGTAAACAGTTTTAGAGATGTGGTAATTTATACAAATGGAGGTTCAGTGGTCTGTACAGGACAGTTGAAAGGATAGAAGAGAGACTTCGGGGCTTCTAGAAGCTGGTATTTTAATAATTGATGGGTTTCAGGTATGTCTGATGTGATTGAATGAGTTTATATAGAAAATACAAAAGGAGTGAGAAGTGGAGCACCCATTTGGTCGTTTTCAGAGTCTATAGACCTCCCCCTGGGTGATGTAGGCAGGCCTATTTCACTTCTTTTATATGAGAGGCATGCAGGGATGATAATAATCTGAGAAAATAATGATAACAGTGATAAAAAAGCTGACGTTTAATGTCCAATAATTGAATGTAAGCATTCTTCCATCGTTTCTTTTTTATTTCTAAAAATCAAGCAAGTAAACACAATTCTTAAAATAATAGTAAACACATTAAGTGCCTCAGGAATAGAGCCTGCACCAAGAGGGTTTTCTAATATTAGATCAAAGCATCTTAAAAGAAGAGAGACTCTGGCTTATCTTTATTGCATTGCCATCAAATAAAGACTGGCTACTTGGCAGGTTTAAGACCCTCTGAATTATCTGGCTTTGTCTCTTCCTCCAGGATCTTCTCAGCTGCCCTTCTCCTTGTGATCTAGTTAACAGCTCTTCCTTGCAGTGCTAGAACATGTGTTTGGGTAATGTATCTTTGCATAAGCTGCTCCCCCATCTGTGGGGACTTTCCATTTCCCTCCTGTCTATCTGCCAATCTCCACGTGGTCCTTCCTTCAAGGACCAGATCAGATATTTGCTTCCTCTGTAAATCCTTTCTGCAGTGCTGGGAGGAAGATGAGGTGAGTGAGGCCTGATCCCTGACAAGCTCAGGGTCAGTCTGTGCCTTTATTAAAAGTATTTTATATTTTATTCAGCATGGATTTTTGTATTAATATTGATTTTTCTTAAATATAGCATTGAAAAATTATCTTACTTACTACATTTTTGATGTCTCTTATATTTAGTGCCAGATGTGAGTGTCTCACCCTGATCATCCACCATGCATGGATAGGGATAGCTCCCTGGGGTGGTTAATTTGGGGATATTGCCTTCAGTGGAATATAGAGTATAAAGATGAAACATTGTTTCTGGATGTGTCTGTGAGTAGGTTTCCAGGTAAGCATTTGAACTGGTGGATTCAAGTAATGCTATTTGCCCTCCTCAACTAACATCATCTTTTCAGGTGAGATCTTGAATGAAAAAAAAGTAAAAGCAGGAGAAACTCTCCCCTTCTCTTCCTTTTCTTTTTTCTTCTGTCTGGCTGCTTCTGCTGGTACATCTCATTTCTCATTCCCTTGAACTAGGACTTACACTATAAGTTCCCCTGGTTCTCAGGTCTTGGTACTCAAGAGTTAATTACCAAATTACACCAAGCATCTCCAACTTTTCCAGTTCTCCAGCTGCAAATGACATGGTGTGGTATTTCTCAGTCTTCATGATCATGCAAGCCAATTCATTTTACAGTGCATATATATATATTATACTTCTATAATGTAAATATAATGAAAATATATATAGTAGCTAGATCATATATGTATGTATATACATATATATGTATGCATATATTATATATAATATTCATTTAAGAGAATATATATAGTAGATTATATATACGTGTATATATATCTATCTACTATCTATAGGGCGACACATAAATGTGTTTAAATAATGCTTGGGTTCAATGGGGAAAAAAGACAGTTGTGTCCTTACTATAGTGCATAGAAGGAAAATTTTAAGATCCTCCATTTATGGAAATGTCTCTCTCCAGTTGTCCAGCTGGCTCAGTAGCTTCAGCATCTGGAGGAATTGAAATGCATGAGATATGCTATATAATGTAATGTAAGCGGAACTTCAACATAAAAGAATGGAGCGATGGAAGAGTGCTTATGTTAAATTATCAGTCACTAAAGGTTATGTTTAGTATCATCATAATCAGTATCTATTATTTTCTCAGATTGTTATCTTCTATGCTTATTAAAGATCTGAAATAAACTTTCCATGAGTTCTGTTTCTCTGGAAAACCTTATCACACCACATAGCGTCTCATTCATTTTCTACAAAATCATTTTATTGCAAATATCGCATAATGTGTGCAAGCCTGTAAACATTACCTATACCCATTTAATTCTCAAAAAAAGGATCTGAAGAAGACATATGTCAACAAGTTTCTGTTATTTCACACTCTGTTTTACAGATTGGAACACTGAGACTCACAGAGGGCATTTAACTACCCAATGCCACACAATTGTGCAGGGTCACCCAGAGAAGGGAAGCCTGGGCTATCAAATGGTGAACCCTCCCTTTTGAAAGAGAGGGCGATAATAAACACATTTTTATTTTCTATAGGCCCCTTAAGGAGGAACAGGAGTTAGCTGGGTGCTTTTGTTACACTTGGGAAAGTTAATGAGAAAGCTTGTTGTTCTCTTCCAGCAAACACAAAACAAACCCATGGCCACCGCCTTTGAACAGCCTGGAACCATTCTTATCAGGAAATTGACAGGTCAGCTGTTGACAGCTACTTTCCATCTCTGAGATTGTGCCCACAGTTTAGGGCTCTTACCTTCCACAGTTCCTGGAAATGCTACTTCTACATCCTCAAGAGGAATTGAACAGAAATCAACGTGCAGTTTAACTGTCAGTATGAAGGTAAGGTGAATCCTTATATTTCAGAATAACTCATTCCTGCAAGTTATTGTTAGGTCTTCATGGCTTGTTAGTCGACATGACTTCAAATAAAGTTATTTCAATAGATAATGAAAGTCCTCCAGGCTCCCACGACTCGTAAGACCTTAATTAAAATCAATGAAGAAAAAGAATTTGTAAACAATTAAGCACTTAAGTTGACGCCTTTTAATTTGGGGTCTGAAGGACTTCTTGGGAAATTACTGAATCACTGGGATGATTTAATTTGGTTGCCTTGAATTAAGTTTTGGAGAAATCGAAATGGTGTCTCAAACCTTGTATAATGTATAATACTGAGAAGCAATACAAGAGCAATAAAAATCCAAAGAAAAAATAAAATATTTATTTAAAGCAACATATGCAAAAGTCATGCCTCCCCTGGAATAGATTCCTTTTGTTGAATTACTTAATAGACTGCAGTTTTCTTTTTTTTTCCCCCCCATGAAAAGCTTTTTGGAGTCGTTTTCTCTGAAAAATGAATGGAGGTTTTAATATAAATTTTATTCTTGAAGAGCAAAAACCTCAGACCTTCTCTGGAATTAGTTATTTATTGAAATAAAGAAGCAAAAAATAAATAAAATAAATCATCATTATAGAATTTATTTTTAAACTGTTGTCTGAAGTAGCAAAAGTCATAAAGGACTGTGGAACTGTTTGTCATTCATTTTGATAGGCACCTCTTGTCCATCCTGCAGCATCAACTGAATTTTCAGTTTACTTCAGGTAAACACCTCTTCCCTTCTCTTTCCCTAAGGTTTTTGAGGGCTCAGTATAGATCCAGAAATAGACATATGATCTAAGTCAAAGCCAATTGGCGACTTTATTTGCTAAGATCAGGAATCAGGGATGGTCATATGATTCAATTCAGTCCAACAGTTAACTAAGCAAACAAAAATCAGGAATGAGTTTTCATGTTCAAATGAATGGAGAAAATACTCACCCTTTCTTTTTTTTTTAATTTAATTTGACGACTTGACCTTGGAAAAATTTAAACCTGTTAGAATCACCATGTAAAATCACTAAAAACACACAGAATTGGGAAGATGGTCCCAAGTTCTCATGATGTCATTTGGTCTTCTTGATGAAACTCATTCTGAAACCTACCTCTAAGCATTTTAGAATTGCTATATCCTCCATAAAATACGTTTGGAGTTGTTTTTATCTTGTTTACAAACAGTGATGTATTTTTTTGTGAAGAACTTTATTTTCCCTCATCTGATGTTTAAACAGGTAATACCATTTCATAAACAAAATGAATTCATTGTTGCTTTCTTTAGAAATAATTAATTCTCATTCTTCATTAAAGAATCCTAGCAACTAATATGTTTCAACTCCTTGAAGATGTTGTGTGATCTAATTGGAGAGTTTTCTCATTTACCTCAAATCTGTACCTGGAACCACTGACTGGACCTTTCAAACTTTTATCTCTTAAATATTATGAAGACCCTCTCTTTCTCAAGTATGATATTATGAATAGTATGTTTGTGTCTTCTCAACATTCATCTCAAATGTCAAGGTATTTAGAGGTACCCTCATCTCAATGTCAAGGTAGTTGAAGATATCCTCATCTCATTGTCAAAGTATTTGGAGATAAGGACTTTGGGAGGTGATTAGGTCACAAAGGTGGGGCCCTCATGATGAAATTAGTGCCCTTATATGAGGAACCAAGGCCCCCCTCTCTCTCCATGTAAGAAAACTAGGAAAAGAGTCCTGGCAGAATACAATCATGCAGACAACCTCATCACAGATTTCCCAACCTCCAAACCTGTGAGAAACAGCTTCTCATTTAAATCCCCCAGTCTATAGCATCTTCTTAGAGCAGCCTCGGATGACTGAAAACAGATGACTTCAGCAAGTAGGGCACTATAAAACGCAATAATAATATGCAATTCCACAGTTCACTAAATAGGACTGATCTCTGTATAGTTAATTAACAGTTATTATAGGCAAAAAAGGAGAAGAAGAAGAAGCTGATATTCTAAGGAGAGTTTAAGGTTAAATACTCGATTAATGGATGAAGACCATTACCCTGAAACAAAGGAAGTGTGAGTCACTTACCACATAAGTATTTAAATCCGAGTGATCCGGTTTTGTTAGCTTCTTAAATCTTTGAAATGTAAGTAACTATTGTACCAAGGTCAAAATGGACTGAGTCTGTTAATTCAATCTCTCTCCAAAATGTTTATATGTGAGTAAAAAAGAGCAAGACAGCCAAATGACATCAGTTTTGTGAAATTTTACTTCCTTGGCTGAGTTGGTCTTGAATGGGAAGTCTTAGGAAACCTGTGCTTTGACCCTGTGGCTAGTGATGAACTTGTCCTGTTGTAGTTCAGCCTCCTTGGTTTTCCTCTTCCATCTGCAATGGCTGACAAATCCTCCACCGAGGAACTTCAGGTTTTAAATTATGAAACAGTGCCAAAGCTGTTTGCAAAAATATAGTGTTCTGTATGTGATTCATAATCAAAATAATGATGTTAACCTCTACAGAGTCTCCTAAAATAATCATGCTTCATAGACTCCAAGTCAGTACAGATGTCTTGAATTTCATTTGCAAACCCACATTAAGAAGTGTTTGATGGAGTAAACTGGACAGAGTACCTGGGAAAAAAAAGAGATCAAGAAGGAAGAGTCTGAATTTGGTTTTTAGTAACATCTGTACATAAACACAGACCTATCCCTAAAAGCAGGAAAGTAATCCCTTATTAAAAAACCCCACAGGCTAAAGATGTAGGTCAGCAGTAGAGGGTTTATTTAATATGCATGAGATTCTGGGTTCAAACCCCAACACAAAAACAAAACAAAACAAATAACAACAGAAACTCTAAGAAAACATTGATAAAGCCAGTAATATCTGGAAATATCCTCACAAAGAACAATGGTACTAATACCAAAAATTGGCTAAGCTAAGCACATGTATTTTCTCAATTATTCCATAAAACAACTTAGAGTTAGATATTATTAAATTCCATATTTTACAAAGAAGCGAGCTGAAGTTTAGGGAACTTAAGTAGATTTTCTAGAATCACAAACTAGCTAGTGAAAAAATAGGTACTGACACCACACTGGGCTAGTTACCAGAAACAAATATAGTATATTACAATAGAACAAGAAGTACATGTTCCCTGTGTACTTGGTGTGCATCTGAACATAACAGTTTTTCTTGCAACTGACATGAACAAAGTAATATAAAACATTTTGTTATAGCAGTTCATAAATGAAAGTTTTCTTCCTTTTTTCTTTTTCTTTTTCTGTTGTTGTCCCTCCCATCGACCTATACTGTGATAAGGAAAAATGAATGAGGACCGGAATGATTCTACTCACAGAGACTTCTGAATATACCAAAACATAATTGAAGACTCTATTTAGGTTAGAAGGAAGACAAAAATGTTCAGAAGTTAGTGATTGTACAAGTCAGAACTTTCAACTGTCACTAAGGAATCCCAACATAACTAGCATAAGTAATGGAAAAGAATGATGGATTCATTCTGTTAGATGGTGAGTACAAGGGTAGGTGCAACTTCAGGATCAAAAGAACCAAGAACTGAAACGATGGTAAACACTTTGACCTTCTTCCTTACCACACCCACACCCCCTCTATCAGCTGGGCTACTCTATGCACAAGTATCATGTGTTTGATGGTAGATTACTAACAGCCCAGGATCTCAACTCACCTTAGTGTGTACAATTATGAAGCTCTTCTTTCTTCTTAGGAGTTGTGGATCAAATCAACACAGAGCATGACTGATTTGTGTCAGAAAATCTGCACATTGATCAATGCCACCACGAGGTAGGAATTGAGGAGATATGGACCCATAAACACCTGTTCCCCATTCTAACTTTAACTGGAGGTAAAGGGTAGTCAAAGGTGGCAGATAGTCATCACAGAAGTTGTGGCTTTCCTATGCACCATATACAATACTTCAAACTTCATGAAGCATTCACCTAGGTAATATCATTATAATTATTTTAGAAAAATTGAGGTTCTTAGTAAATGAATTCAGCAAAGTATGGCATATAAAATCAACCTCCATAAATTAAATGCATTCCTACACAACAGTGATGAATTCACTGAAAGAGAAATTAGGAAAAGTACCCCCATTCACAATAGCCAAAAAGAAAAAAAATGAAATACCTGGGAATCAATCTAACAAAAGAGGTGAAATACATCTCTAATGAAAATTACAGAACATTAAGGAAGGAATTTGAAGAAGACTTTAGAAGATGGAAAGATTTCCAATATTCCTGGATAGGTAGAATTAATATTGTCACAATGGCCATACTACTAAAAGTGTTATACAGATTTAATGCAATCCCTATTAAAATCCCAATGACATTCTTCATAATACTATAAAAAGCAATTATGAAATTCATTTGGAAAAATTGAAGACCCAGAATAGCCAAAGCAATACTTAGCAAGAAAACTGAAGCAGGAGGCATCACAATATCAGATCTTAAACTATGCTACAATGCTATAGTAACAAAAATAGCATGGTATTCCCACCAAAAGAGACATGTAGACCAATCATGCAGAATAGAAGACACAGAGACAAATCCACATAAATACGGTCATCGCACACTAGACAACGGTGCCAGAAACATACAATAGAGAAAGGCTAGCCTGTTCAACAAATGGTGCTGGGAAAACTGGAAATCCACATGTAGCAAAATGAAACTAAACCCCTCTCTTTCACCCTGCACAAAAATCAACTCAAAGTAAATCAAAGACGTAAGCACTAGAACAGAGACCCTGTGTCTTATAGAAAAAAAGTCAGCCCAAATCCTCATCATGCTGACTTAGGACCTGATTTCCTTAACAAGACTCCTAAACCACAAGAAGTAAAATCAAGAATCAATAAATGGGATGGATTCAAATTAAAAAGTTTCTTCTTAGCAAAGGAAACAACCAATAACATAAAGAGGGAGCCTATAGAATGGGAAAAATATCCTTATCAAATTCACCTCAGATAGAACACTAATCACCAGGATATATAAAGAACTCAAAAAAAATCAAAAAACTAAAAAACCCAATGAATAAATGAGCTAAGGAACTGAGCAGACACTTCACAGAAAAAGATACACAATCAATAAATAAATATATGAAAAAATGTTCAACATCTCTGTCAATTAGAGAAATGCCAAATCAACACACACTAAGATTTCACCTCACTCCACTCAGAATGGCAATTATCAAATACAAGCAATAGCAAGTGTTGGGGAGGGTGTGGGAAAAAAAGCTTCACTCATACATTGCTAGTGGGACTGCAAATTGACGTAACCACTCTGCAAAGCAGTATGGAGATTCCTCAGAAATCTTGGAAAGGAACCACCATTTAACCCACTTATCCCACTCCTCAGTTTATATCCAAAGGAATCAAAATCAGCATACTACAGTGATGCAGCCACATCAATGTTTACCGCAGCTCAATTCACAATAGCTAAACTGTGGGAACCAACCTAGATGCCCTCCAACAAATGAATGGATAAAGAAAATGTGGAATATTACTCTGCCTTCAAAAAACAATGAAATTTTGGCATTTGCAGGTAAATGGATGCCAATCCATAATAGGGAGGTGGGGTTGGGAAGAGTGGAAGAACTTTGGATTGGGCAGAGGGGAGTGAAGGGAGTGAAGGGAATATGGGGGTGGGAAGTGTGGTGGAATGAGACAGACATTATTACCCTATGAACATGCATAATGGCATGCCCGGTGTGACTGTGTATTGTGCACAGCCAGAGGAGTGAGAAATTGTGCTGTTTGTTTACAATGTGTCACAATGCATTCTGCTGTCATGCATAACTATTTAGAACAATCTAAAAGAAGTGATTAAACTTCATTATTTATCCTGAAGAATTAAAGTCAACATAGTATAGTAATACACACATACCCATATTTATGGTAGCACAATTCACAGTAGTCAAACTATGGAATCAGCCTACATGTCCATCAGTGGATGAATGGATTAAAAAATGTAGTCTATATACACAATGGAGTTTTAGTCAGGCATAAAAAAAATGAAATTATGTAATTTGCAGGAAAATGGATGGAACTAGAGACTATCATGTGAAGCTAAATAAGTCAAACTCAGAAGTGCAAGAGTCATATGTTTTCTCTCATGTGGAAGCTAGAGAGGAAAAAGAAAAAGAATGAGGAGAACAATGAGGATGGATCTCATGACAATCCAGGAGGGATCAGGAGAGGAAAGGAACCCAGGGGTGGGAGGTAGGGATGGAGGGGGAAAGTGCTGGGAAGTTTTATTGAATGAATTATATTATTATGTTGTATATTGTGTGCATGTACAAATATGTAACAACAAATCCCTTCAGTGTGTACAACTATAAAGGATCAATAAAAATGTGAGAAAAATAATAAGAATAAAGTAAAAAAGAAATAATTAGAAAAAAAAGAATCAAGGTTCTGAAGTCTTAATATTAGCCATTTTAACATACCTATTGTCATCTTCAAAGCATGTACATGTTGTTTGCCACAATACTATAATATCTCCTGGAATGACAGATGTCATTTACTTGTCAAAGGAGCAGAATATTTTATCCTTCCTTGCCAAGTTCTACAATTGGTAGAATTTTCTTTTTTCTTTAAATTTGACCTAGAACCTCCAAAAATGTGTACCTTGGAAGACTTAAATATAAGAGATGGCATCTTGATCCACCTTGAGATTACCAAACTGTGATGGAAATTTCCCTGTTGTTTTATTATCACCTGAGGGAAATTTATAAATTACAGCATTCTGATGTCTCCTTTCCTTACCAACCTCATTGAGGCTGATTAAATTAAATGTAGTAGCATGCAAGATCTTAAAGAATGAATTCATAAGAAGGCAGAGGTTAAAATGTGTGAGTATAGATGTCTTCAACAACTTCCTACCTTACTTGAACCTAGGGATAAATATTTTACTCTGATAGAGGCTTATAAGTATATGGGCCTCTCTGGAGTTGAAATTGTTACATTTATTGGAATGAGCCCCTGGCTGTGAATAATTTTCCAAGTATTTATCATAAGGAAGTAGAATAGACAAGGAGCAAGTTTATGTTCCTTCCAAAGACCTTATTTTAAGAAGTCAAGCAAAATTAGACTTAAATTTTTTCTTCATGCTTACTTCCTGATTTGGAAGACAATAGTTTATTGGTCAGTTCCCAAATCTCTTAATTTTAAAAATGATCTCACTTTAAATGTTCTTGTTGTTGTTGTTTTTCTATTTTTTCTTCACAAATTTTCCTTTATGCTTGAATATCCACCCTTCTCAGTTGGCATGCAAAGGTTTGGCATAAAATAATCCCACCGATGGATGGTTTCAGTTTCTGCAGTTTCAATTAAACACAGACAACCATGGACTTAAACTATTAAATGAAAAAATACCATGAATAAAAATGATTCACAAATTTTAAATTGTTGAACATTCTAAGTAGTATGATGAAATTTTGCATTGCCAGGCTTTGGCCCACTCATTCTACCTAGGACATTCCTGTTGTACCTTTCTCCAGTGTATCCTTGCTGTATACACTACCCACCCATTAATCACTGCCTCAGTTATCAGACTGACTGTCAAGGTATCACAGGGTTTGTGTTCAAATAACCATTATTTTACTTAAGTATGGTCCTGTGGGACAAGAAGAGTGATGCTGGGAACTCAGAACTGCCAAAGACTAGCCACAAATCACTTTCTTTCTAAGGGAAAAGATGAAAGAACAATAAGATAGTTTTTAAAAAGATCACATACACATATTTTATAGTATACTGGTATAATATTTGTTTTGTTATTAGTTATCATTAATCTCTTAATGTCCCTAATTTCTAAATTAAACTTTATCATAGATAGATACATATGGAAAAAACATAGTATATATAAAATTCAATACTACCCATGTTTTCAGGCATCCACTCAGAGTCTTGGGACATATCTGTTGTGGAAAGGGGGGCTACTGGTATTAATAGCACAAGATATCGCAAAGCAGGTATTAATACACTTCTACTAATTCTTCCCAAGCTTATGTGTGATTTTTTTTATGAGTTCATATAGTCAAGAGAGAATAGTGTAATAGATACAGAAATAATATCATTGTGAGGTTTTTAAACAGGTACAGACAATAGGTAGTGTCTAAAATAATTTTACGACAGGGTATTAAGTAGAGTGATCCCAATGAACATTTATTAAACACTGACTAAAGTGAAGAGTAAATTGTTATCAATGAACATTTATTAAACATTGACTGAAATGAACAGTTTTGAAAATAAGGACCTGTTACAGTTTAGATATGAAGTATCCCCCAAAAGCTCATGCGTAAGACAATGCAAGGAGGTTCAGAGTTGAAATGATTAGATTATGAGATCTTCAACTTAATCAATGAATTAATCCACTGATATGGATTAACTGGGTGGTAACTGCAGTGTGTAGCTGGAGGATGTGCCTTAGGTGTTTGTATTGTCCTCTGCTTTCTTTTGCTACATTGTGAGCAGATTTCCTCCACTCTGCCCTTCTGCCATGATTATCTGCCTCACTTTGAGAGCTATAGAGTCAGCCAACGGTGGACTGAAGCTCTGAAACTGTGAGCCAATATAAACTTCTCTTCTTCTATGCTGTTCTTGTCAGATCTTTTGATCACAGCAATGCAAAAGCTAACAAAAAAAGGACCATTACCAGAAGACACAAGGGGGTGTCCATCTGCTGAGGAGGTCATCATGCAGTCCCTGTCAACTATGGCCCCAGAGAGGTGG
Organism: Glaucomys volans; assembly: GCA_020662805.1. Taxonomy (NCBI): domain Eukaryota; kingdom Metazoa; phylum Chordata; class Mammalia; order Rodentia; family Sciuridae; genus Glaucomys; species Glaucomys volans. Next base: position 56,499 of record JAJEJO010053612.1, read on the forward strand.
AGAACACTTCCATTCTTGACTACACATGCACCTCAACCCTGCAATTCCAGGATGCTTGTAGGTATTATTAAAGTTCTGGAATTTTAGTCTGGGATACTTAGGACACCACTTCTTCTTGGCTTTTTGCAGGTATTCTTTTCCAGAAACACTCAGAATATAGAGATTTTTTTTTTAGGAAGACGCTTGAAACAACAAAGTGAATATCCATAAGTCTCAATATAAAGAAATGTGACAGATGGCAACACCCAGGTGCCAGGTGAAACCCCAAGTATCTTGTTAAGTGACTATTTCACTGACATGTTGGATTTGGTTTTCGACATTTCTGAGGGTTGTAAGTCCTTAATATAATGCAGTAAGTACCTGTTAGTACTTCTTTAGAGAGCACTAAAGCCATTTCCTGAACAATGAAGATGCTGAGAAACCCTTTTTACTAGTTCCCCAAACTAGGTATTAATTATAAAGGGATGTCATCTTGTTCTTTATCCCCTTCATAGTTAATCTCAGAGTTAAGGAGAATTTGTAAATAAAAAGATTAAATTGCCTACTTAAGGATTACATAGGATTAGTGAGCATTAACTTTCTCAAGTTCTCTTCTTACCAAAATCTTAGTAAGACCTGTTATTCATTCTTCAAGGACTGGTTGCTCTCAAATAAATTATTGAATTTTGACAGACACAACGGTCTAGTCAATAAGTTACCATACAGAAAAATTAAATCTCCAAGTTTAATAGCTTACAGAAATAAGGGTACAATATTCCCTTAACAGGTCAATGTCACTTCCTTCTTGGATCCAACTTAGATGACAACTTAGAGAACATAAAGCCCATGTGAATAAAAGATTCTCCTTTTCTTTCTCATAACATTATTTTTCAAGAGGGCATCTTTTCATTTTTTTATTCCCCAATTTTGCTTTTAATCCTGTTAGATCAAGGTATGATTAAGATATTGAACAAAGTATAGCATGAGTTGATCTTCAGTTGAGAAAATAATGAAGATGGTATTTAGGGAACTTTGAATATTTATTGTAATTATACGCTGAGTTAACTTGTAAACTACCTTTAAAAAACTAGAATGATTGACGATTTTCTACCTATCTACCTATGTTCTGATTATAATTTAGAGACATCTACCTTTATTCTAGTTCCATTTGCTGATTTGGAAAATCATTGACTCTTTTTTGTTTCAGAAGGTGTTTCACACATTGAGATAGACAGGTGACAGAAAAATACAGTGGAAATTACCCGAGGCATCGTGAGCAAAAAAAGCCTTGCCTGGAGACAGCTCTGGTCCCCATCACTCAGGCTTCAGGATATATGTAACTGCTGTCAAAGAAGTTTAGCCTACTTTAACAGAAACAATGTTGGACTTTGGGTCCATATTATGGAAAAAAATATTGAGAGAAATCCATTTATTCTCACACCTCTTAAAGGAGTTTAAAATGATCTGAGTTTTATGAAAGTGCATCTGACTTGATAAACGTTTGAGCAAACATCTCTCACAAAAAAATAATACAAATAAAATAGAACACGACTTTGATGTTAGGATTTTGGAGCAAAAATTCAATTTAAACAGAAATTGTAAAGATTGCATTCCAAATCTTTCTGAATGGGAAATTGAGCAGATGTCAACATGAGAGCTGTTAAATAGGATTCACAAACCAAAATGGAATACAAAAGGAAGAATGACTACAGGGAGCTTTAGTAGTACTGAGGATAACTTTTCGGTTAGTCATGGAATGTTAGGACTGGCCATCATCTCTCTGTATCACCTGCCTAACTAGTTACTTTTATTGGACAAAGCCTCTTATATGGCTATGAATTCCTCCCCCAAGCATCCATATGGTCTTCAGCATCCATAAGGTGCTTACGAGTGTGCTTTTATTGATAAATGAATAGATTTATCTTCAAATTTATTAATGGAGGCTAAGAAAATAGCTCAGTGGTAGAGCACTTGCTAGCATGTGTGAGACGCTGGGTTCAAAGCAGGGAAAAAAATATTATTGACTATTTTACATTCAAATTTGAGTAGCATTTCTAATAATATTTCCATTAGATTCATTCAATGAATATCATGCTAATAAACATATTATACCACCAGTGTACTTCATAGTGTTTGTACAATATTTCCTGATGTGGCTTCATTTGAACCCACTACAACATTGCAAAATGTTTTTTTTTTTTTAATTTCATTACACAGTGGAAGAAAATTGAGCTGTTAGGACTGAAATAACTATTTCATCTTACAAAGCTAGTAAAAGGCTAGTAAGAGTCTTTGCAGAGAAAGGGAAACTAGAGCAGTACAGTCTGGTAATTTGTCTAAGCCATGACTTCAGTTTTGGCGAAACACAAAGCTAGAATACACTCTGCACAGCAATTGCCATGGATGAAAGAAGCCCTGGCCAGTGCCAATTTTACATGCAAAGAGAGCAGAAAAGTTATAGTATTTTATCCTCATTTATTCACTCCTTCCCTCATCCATTTATTGTCAACAGTGTAGTACTTAATTGTGAAACTATCTAACAATCCTAAAACTAGAATAGTTCCAAAAACTTCATGTCTCTTAAACTTCCCACTCCCTATATTATTTTCCTTACAAGTCTTCACTCTTTCAATGTTTGTGCTTACACACACAGTTTTATAAAAACAAAAAATACAACTTTGTCTTCCGCTCTTCCTTCCTT
>JAJEJO010053612.1:59278-83300 GCA_020662805.1 Glaucomys volans
CTCTCTCTTTCTCTCTCTCTCTCTCTCTCTCTCTCTCTCTCTGTCTCTCTCTGTCTCTCTCTCTCTCTCTCTCTTATGTTGCCCAGGCTTGTCTCCAACTCTCCAACTCCCAGTCTCAAGTGAGCCTCCCACCTCAGTCTCCTGATTAATGGGTAACACTGATGTGTCCCACCATGCCTTGCTATTTAATTCATTTTCAATTGGCAAATTATTCTAAATTTTGTTACTAAGATTTGGGTCTTGTTTGTTTGTTTAGTTGCAATACAGTTATTCTTTACTGCCTTACAGTATTCTGTAGTGACCTCAATTTTTTAATCCGTTTCCCCATTGCAATTCATTTATTGTCCATTACGAAGAGAAATACCATGAACATGCTTGGAAATATCTTCTTTTTTTTTTTTGGAAATATCTTCTGATACATGTAGGTATGTAAGTTAAAATTTACCTTGGATATATACCTGGCTCTAGATTTAGTAAGTCACAGGTATGCATTTATTCAACTTTGTAAAACAATGATAAATTATATTCTGAAAGATTATATTAGTTTGCACTCCCACTAGCGCTGTAAGAGATGACCCTTTGATTTACACTGGTATTGTCATACTTCCCAGCTTCATCCTATGAAGTGATTGTAGAATGGTTTCTCATTATGTCCTTACTTCAAAATTTCCTGGTTACTAGGGAGATGGATGTTTGTGCATATGGGTGTTCAGTACATACATCAACACCTCTTGACCTATTCCTTATTGATATGTAGAAATCATTTATACATTCCTATTAGAAATCCTCTGTTAGTTAAATGTGCTTCCCTTATTTTCTCCTGATTTTATCTTCCATAAACTAATATTAGAAAGTTGAGTTTATCAACCTTGGCTAATATCAACATAACCAAAATAATTTGTAGATATGGTCAGGACATTTTATGTTTGCTTAAGTCCTTTCTGTGTTCAGGTGAGAAAATATTCACCTGTTTTCTTTGTCAGTTTCAAAATTTTTCTTTTCATATTTAAGTGCTTGATTTGTCTGGAGGTTGTTTCTGTGTCTCATGTTAAAGAGAGATCTGATTTTTAACATAGGGATAGTGAAATTTTTATCTACAAGTGTTGACAATACAGTCAATCCTTTGTAATTTGTTCTACTACATCTCTGATACATGCAGTTCTCATTAAGTGAGTCTGCTTCTGGGCTCACTGTCCTTATTGGCCAGAGCTTCCTTCCTCCCTAAACACTGCCCTGTCTTAATTCACGATATGTTGTTGTAAGCTTCTGTACCTGTTCTTCCAAAATGTGTTTTCTCAAAATTATATTGGATCTTTTTTCTAAATCAAAACTGTGTACATATTTTGTAAACATTGTTTTACTCTGAAATGCACACAGAGAGGTGCATAAAATATAAATGTGCAACAGCTTAAAATATTATAATGAAAGCAAAAAGAAATAGAAGGCTTTATCTGCAGAGATCCCCAAAAGCCTATTCTCAATTAAAATCTCCTTCTGTTCCCTGAATGTGATCAGCATGTGACTATTATTGATAGTCACTACCCTGCTGTGCTTTATATTATATGAAGCATGCTGTAGCAATGTAGTTTAATTTTGGCTGATTTTGAATCATGTTTTTAATGAAAAATATAGTAGTATTTTGTGTCTGGCTTCTTTTGAACATTGTATTGTATGGATTAATCCTTGGTGTGGCATATAAGTCTAGCTCATTTGTTTCTATTTCTATATAATATTCTATATAAATAAATACCACAATGAATATATCTGCTAAAATCTGAGTTGGTTCCAATTTGGAGTTATTAAGACTAGTATCTTTATGAGTCATTGGAAATTCTTCTTAGATATGCACATGAAAATGCATGGATCATAAGTGATAGTCAAATTAAAGGTTCTACATTGTTTGATCTATTTAGTTACACATGACAGCAGAATGCATTTTGATTCATTATACACAAATGGAGTACAACTTTTCATTTAGAGTCACACCATTTATGTAATCATACATGTACATAGGGTAATGATGTTTGTCTCATTCCACCATCTTTTCTTTCCTCCACCCTTTCCCCTCCCTTCATTTCCCTCTACACAATCCAACATTCCTCCATTCTTCCCTTACCTACCCCCCCATTATGTATCAGCATCCAGTTATCAGAGAAAACATTCAGTCTTTGCTTTTTGGGGATTTACTTATTTCTCTTAGCATTATATTCTCCAACTCCATCCATTTACCTACAGATGCCATAATTCCATTCTCCCTCAAGGCTAATATTCCCCTGTGTATGTATACTACAGTTTCTTTATCCATTCATCTATTAAAGGACATCTAGGTTGGTTCCATAATCTATCGATTGTGAATTAAGCTGCTATAAACATTGCTGTGGCTGAGTCACTGTACTGTGCTGATTTTAAGTCCTTTGGGTATAAACCGAGGACTGGGATAACTGGGCCAAATGATGGATCTATTCCTAATTTTCTGAGGAATCTCCATAGTGCTTTCTAGAGTGGCTGCACCAATTTGCAATCCCATGAACAATGTGTGAGTGTACCTTTTTCGCCACATCCTTGCCAATACCTGTTGTTGTTGTTTTCTTGATAATACCCATTCTAATTGGAGTGAGATGAAATCTTAGGGTGGTTTTGATCAACAGTTCTCTAATTGCTAGAGATATTGAACATTTTTCTCATATATTTTTTCATTGACTTCATATCTTCTTCTGTGAAGTATCTGCTCAGTTCCTTAGTCCCTTTATTGATTGGATTATTTGTATTTTTAGTGTTACGTTTTTTGAGTTCTTTATAAAATCTGGAAATTAATGCTCTCTCTGAGGTGTGTGTGATAAAGATTTTCTCCCATACTGTAGGCTCACTCCTCACATTATTGATTGTTTCCTTTGCTGAGAAAAAGCTTTTTAGTTTGAATCCATCCCATTTATTGATTCTTGCTTTGATTTCTTGCACTTTGAGGGTATTGTTAAGGGAATCTGGTCCAAAGTTGACATGATGAAGATTTGGGTCTAACTTTTCTCTACTTGGTGCAGGGTATCTGGTGTAATTCCTAAGTTTCTTGATACATTTTGAGTTTTGTGCAGGGCAAGAGATAGGGATTTAATTTCATTTTGCTGCATGTGGATTTCCAGTTTTCCAAGTACCATTTGTTAAAGAGGCAATCTTTTCTCCATTGTATGTTTTTGACACCTTTTTCTAGTATGTGGGTTTGTCACTGTGTCTTCTATTCTGTACCATTGGTCTACCTGCCTATTTTGGTGACAATACCATGCTGTTTTTTGTTACTACTGCTCTGTAATATAGCTTAAGATCTGGTATTGTGATACCTCCTCTTCTAGCTAAGGATTGCTTTGGCTATTCTGGGTCTCATTTTTCCAAATGAACTTTATGATTGCTTTCTCTATTTCTATGAGGTACATCATTGGGATTTTAACTGGAATTTAATGGAATGTATATAGCTCTTTTGATAGTATGGCCATTTTGACAATATTAATTCTGCCTATCCAAGAATATGGGAGATCTTTCCATCTTCTAAGGTTTTCTTTGCCTTCTTTCTTTAGTGTTCTGTAGTTTTCATTGTAGACGTCTTTCACCTCTTTCGTTAGATTGAGTCTCAAGTATTTTTTTTTTGAGGCTATTGTGAATGGGATAGTTTTCCTAATTTCTCTTTTAGAGGTTTCATCACTTATGAATAAAAATACATTAGATTTATGAGTATTGATTTTAGATCCTGCTAATTTGCTGAATTCATTTATTAGTTCTAGAAGTTTTCTTGTGGAATTTTTTGGATCCTCAATATATTGAATCATGTTGTCAGGAAATAGTGATAGTTTGAGTACTTCTTTTCCTATTTGTATCCCTTTAATTTCTTTGGTCTGTCTGATTGCTCTGGCTAGAGTTTCAAGAACTGTGTTAAATAGAAGTGGTGAAAGAGGGCATCACTGTCTTGTTCCAGTGTTTAGAGGGAAGACCTTCAGTTTTTCTTCATTTAGAATGATGTTGGCCTTGGACTTAGCATGGATAGATTTCACAATGTTGAGGTATGTTCCTACTATCCCTACTTTTTTTTTTCTTTTACTATTTTGAGCATGAAGTGGTGCTGTATTTTGTCAAATGCCTTTTATGGATCTATTGAGGTGATCAAGTGATTCTTATCTTTAAGTCTATTGATGTGATGAATTACATTTATTGATTTCCCGATGTTGAAAAAATCTTGCATCCCTGGGATGAACCCCACTTGATCATGGTGCATTATATTTTTAGTATGTTTTTGTATGAGATTTGCCAGAATTTTGTTAAGAATTTTTGCATCTATGTTTTTCAGGGATATCGTTCTGAAGTTTTCTTTTCTTGATGTGTCTTTGTCTGCTTTTGGTATCAGGGGGATTCTACCTTCAGAGAATGAGTTTGGAAAGGTTCCCTCCTTTTCTATTTCATAGAATACTTTGAGGAGTGTTGGAATTAGTTCTTCTTTGAAGGTCTTGTAAAACTGAGAATTTCTCTGGTCGAAGGCTTTTCTTTATTGGTAGGTTTTTGATGGCATCTTCTATTTCATTGCTCAAAATTGATCAATTTAAATTGTGTATGTCCTCCTGATTTAGTTTGGGTGGATCATAAATCTCTAGAAATTTGTTGATGTCTTTGAGATTTTCTATTTTGTTGGACTTTATATTTTCAAAATAGCTTCTAATTATATTTTGTATTTCAATAATGTCTATCATGATATTTCATTTTTAATCATGAATTTTAGTAATATTTTTCTTCCTCCTCTTTTAGTGTGGCTTAGGGTTTCTCAGTTTTGTCTTCTATTACCTTGGTGTTGCACTGTTCCTCTTTTTCTCGGGCTCTGAGATATAATGTTAGGTCATTTATTTATTGACTTTTCATTCTTTTATTGTATGAACTCAATACAATGAACTTTCCTCTTAGTACTGCTTTCATAGTGTCCTAGAGATTGTGATATGTTGTATCAGTATTCTTGTTTACCTATGAAAATTGTTTTTCTCCATCGTGATGTCTTCTGTTATCCATGTATTATTCAATAGCATATTATTTAGTCTCCAAGTTTTGGGATAGTTTCTATTTCTTATTTTGTCATTGATCTCTAATCCCATTCCATTATGGTCTGATAGGATGCAAGGTAGTATCTCTATTTTTTTGTATTTATTACAAGTTGCTTTGTGGCATAATATATGGTCTATTTTAGAGAAGAATCCATGTGCTACTGAGAAAAAAGTATGTTCACTCATTGATGAAGGGAATATTCTATAGATTTGTGTTAAGTCTAAATTATTGATTATATTATTGAGTTCTACGTTTTCTTTGTTCAGTTTTTGTTTGGAAGATCTATCCAATGGTGTTAAAATCACCCAGTATTATTGTGTTGTGTTCTATTTGATTCCTGAAATTGAGAAGGGTTCGTTGATATATTTAGATGCTCCATTGTTTGTGGCATAAATATTAAAGATTTTTATATCTTGTTGATTTATGGTTCCCTTAAACAGTATGAAATGTTCTTCCTTATCCGTTCTAACTAACTTTGGCTTGAAGTCCACTTTATCTGAGGATGGAAACCCCTGCTTTTTTACTGAGTCTGTGTGTATAACATGTTTTTTCCCACCTTTCATCTTCAGTCTGTGAATGTCTTTTTCTATGAGATGAGCCTCTTGAAGGCAACATATTTTGGGGTCTATTTTTTAATCCTATCACCAGTCTATATCTTTTGAATAATGAGTTTAGGCCATTAACATTCAGGGTTATTATTGAAATATGATTTGTATTCCCAGCCATTTTTATCTTATTTTTGGTTTTTAAATTGACTTGGTTTCTCTATTGATTGGCTTTTCCTTTAGTGTAGTTCTTCCCTTTACTGACTTTCATTGTTGTTTTCCATTTCCTCCGCATGGAATATTTTGCTGAGAATGTTCTGTAGTACAGACTTCCTGCTTGTAAATTCTTTTAACTTTTGTTTGTCGTGGAAGGTTTTTATTTTGTCATCAAATTGGTAGCTTAATTTTGCTGGGTATAAGATTCTTATTTGGCATCCATTTTCTTTCAGAGCTTAAAATACATTGTTCCAGGTCCTTCTATCTTTTAGGGTATGGGCTTAGAAATCTGCTGATATCCATATTGGTTTCCCTCTAGATGTGATCTGATACTTTTTTCTCATGGCCTTTAAAATTATATCTTTATTTTGTATGTTAGGCATTTTCATTATAATGTGCCTCGGTGTGGGTCTGTTGTAATTTTGTGCACTTGGTGTCCTGTAAGCCCCTTCCATTTGATTCCATTTCATTCTTCAAGTTTGGGAAATTTTCTGATATTATTTCATTGAATAGATTGTTCATTCCTTTTTTATATCTCTGTGCCTTCCTCAATTCCAATAATTCTTAAATTTGGCTTTTTCTTGTTATCTTATAATTCTTGAAAGTTTTGTTCATGGTTCCTTACCATCTTCACTGTGCGGTCAACTTTATTTTCAATATTCTATACTTTGTCTTCATTGCCTAAGGTTCTTTCTTCCAAGTGATCCAGTCTGTTTGTGATGCTTTGTATTGAGTTTTTAATTTGGTGTACTGTTCCCTTCATTTCAAGGATTTCTGTTTGTTTGGTTTTCTTTCACAACGTCTATCCCTTTATTGAAGCAATCTTTTGCTACCTGCATTTGCTCTCTTGTGTCTTTATTGAAGTGATTTTTTCTGCCTGCATTTGCTCTTTATGTCATCTTTAGATTTAGAGTTTCTAATACCTCAACTTTAAGGGGGAGATCAATGTTAACAGCACCCAAAGCAAACAATATGGAGCCTTAAAGGAAATACCCTCTGTTGGAATGTTTACACTTTTGTAGCAATAAACATAAATGATGTTTTTGATTATTATATACAAAATAAAGAGTAGGTTTGCAATAGCGTCCACAGTTTCTAATGGTAGACAAAGAGAAAACTAGGGGGGTGTGTAGGATGTGATGTTTATGAGGAAGGAGGTAAGACTATAGAGGTGTTAATTAGATCATAGGTAGAGTGAAAGAGGAATCAATAGAGGATGACTGGTAGCAGGAAAGAAGAGACAAGGAGACTCTCGGGTGTAACGAAGCCTGCAGGGACCTTGGTGATCATCTTCCAGGCCCTGGCTGGTGTCCCACAATGGAAGCTGCCCCAACTAAAGAATGCTATGGTGGCAGTGGAGGTAACCCAAGATGGTGGTAGAGGTGTCCTGTTTGGAGGTGACCTTTTTCAGAAATGGGGCTTCTAGGGCTGACTGTGCAGCGGCCAGCCTGTTTGGAAATGCAGTGCTGTGGCAGGCATTGTTATGTCAGGAAGTTGCCTCCCTGCCTCCATGTCTGTTGTGCTAAGGTGGAGGCTACCACATGGAGGAGGCTATGGTGGTAACTGCAAGTGTCCCAATATGGAGGTGGGCCTGAGGAACCATGCATTGGTAGATGGGGAGCTGCAGCATGGTTGTTCCTCTGCGTGGTGGGGCAGGCAGGGCAGTTCTTCAGGAGATAGTTATTTCTGAGATCTTCTGGTACCATCCCCAAAGTCTGCATTACTACATTCCTTTGGTGGATGTGTGCTCAAGAAAAGATAACTCTGTCTAAAATGGGAAAGTAAGGTAATCCTGAGATTAAGGTGGGGGAGAGATTAGGGAGGAGCAGGGAGAGAGGAAAAGACAAACCATGTCTATCTGAAAATAAGTTGCATTGGCAGAGCAGCAAGGAAATCTGTATATGACTATAAGCTCTATTAAGTTCATTTAACTGACTTTTGGTACAATTTTGTAATTTTTATATGTCTTATACAATTTTCTAGGTATTTTTGAACAAAACTATACTGCAAATGTTGAAACTGATCTATTTTTACAGTAACTTTCTTTAAGCTTTTGCCTGGATGATATATATATACACATATATATAAAATTGACTTTATGTTAAATTTATATCTACACAGACTTAAAGGTGTTTCACAATTAAAATAGGCTTGTAGTGCTAAAATAGCTCAAATCTGTTTTTTATCCCCTGCTGAGTTTAGACTGCCCATATGTTTAGAAGGCATTTTGGTTTTTCTTTTCTCTAAACTGAATGTGAAGAAATGGTCCTTGAGATTTTCCACTCTTTTAGTGTCCCTCACAGCTTTGAGTTTACAAAAACAAGCAACATACATTAAAAGAGCTGACAAATATTCTTTTCCTCTTCTTTGAAACACTTTTATGTTTACAATATTTTATTATTTATTCAAAATCACATATTAATCCTTCTAGGCTAAATGATAAAAAGTGTTCCTCTAATTTCTGGAATTGTGATTTCTATTCTTTTTGAGTTTATTTTAGCAAGATAGAAGCCTTCAATGTTATTCGTGGTAAATGTAATGGAATTTTCTTTTGTCTTCAAACACACTTGTTTTCCTACTATAATATACCTCTTTTGCTCATAACACTAGCTCTGCTGTGCTCAGCTCAGCTCCCCCTGTCAATGCAGGGGCAACACCTATCTGGAATGTGCTAATCCAAGTCACCTAAGCAAATGATTGTTACCTCTTGATTGAATTGCGCTCATATTCTCCAGAAAAATCAAGTTATTTGACCAATATTGACACTGCATACATTCAATCTATCTGAAGACATGACACAATTGGTGTCTTTCTTACAGGTGAGGAATCATACAACCGAGAATTGTAAAATCTATTATTATACTGTTTAATAAGAATATCTCTTCTAATTTTCCTTTGCAAAATTGGAATGTGTTCATTAGATCAAGCACATTAATTCTGTTGTTCAAATTTCTCTGTCTTTATTGATCTGTCTTCTTGATATAACAATAACTGAGAAAAGATCACCAGGAAGATAAAATGTATATATAAAATATATATATTTGGTGAAATAGCCTCATTTGTATGAAAGAAAATTAGATGCATTGAAGAATTTAACAAATCTATCCTTAAAACAGAATATTTCAAAACATTTCCTGTCTCTGGTCAAAAATGAAACAAAATATTATTTTGCTGTCCAGTTGAGTTTGTACAATTTGCTTTTGTGTAAATTTTTAAAAGCATCTTTTGTCTTTTTTAAGACAAAGAAATGAAGAATTAAGAAAATATTTAATTTCTAAGCCCACTTCTGTAAAGTTTAGATCATCACACTATTTTTCAATAGTGGTCTGAATTAGGAAAGGAGAGTTATTGTTTGGGTTTGTTTATTTATTTATTTATTTATGTATTTATGTATTTATTTTTGTTTGTGTGGTGTATTGGGTATTTCACCAAGGGGCGCTCAACCACTAATGCTGAGCTACACAACTAGCCCCTTTGTTCTTTATTTTTGTTTTGAGGCAACGTCTTGCTAAGGGGTGGAATCTGGCCCTGAACTTGAGATCCTAAACATCCCAAGGTACTGAGATTATGGACATGCACTATTTTTATGTGTAGAGGTTAATTGCATCTTAAGTTATTATCAACACATAATTTATTTTACATTGCTATTTTGTTACATGTAATATGCTTACAAACAACAATGCAGATTCTCCCCCAAAAGCCAAATTTTAAATACACACCTGAGTCAAAGGGAAATAAAACTAAGGAAAGATTTATCTTTGCCTATGATAAAGTGCAGAACTTTAGGTTCTGGTTACATGAATGGTTAATTTGTGTGTGAATAAAAACATGAAAGTAACTCAACAGAAAGATAGCGAATTGAATAGATTAATATTTTCTCTATGTATTGCTTTAATAGATGATTTTTAGTTGGACAAAAACCATGTTATTCCTAGCTAGCAGTAGTTGAAATTTACAGAGCAAAACTAGGAACTCAGGGCTGGGGATATAGCTCAGTTGGTAGAGTGCCTGCCTTGCAAGCCCAAGGCCCTGAGTTCAATTCCCAGAACTGCAAAAAAAAAATAATAATAATATTAATTAAAAAAATTAGCAACTGAGAGTTTGTGTGTGTGCATGCGTGCGTGTTTTGCTGTCCCAATTAAGATTAATCATCCTATTGTCCAACAATATTTTTGTCATTAATACCAAATAGAATTTTCTCAGCCAGAATCTCCAAGAAGTTTTGATATTTAATAGGGTTCTTATTCCAATGTTAAATTCCAATATTTGGCAGAGGGCGAAATTGAGACTGTGCCTATCCTGGAGGAATTTCATAGTTTCTCTGTTGATGTGGTTCCTTTTAGAGTAGAAAAAAGTTAACTCCTCTGGGTTCTTTACAAAATCTTTGGCACATCACCTTCAATATATGGGAAAAAAATGTGTTTCAGTTTACAAAACAAAATTCAGACAAAGTCCTCCTCAGACACAAACAGAGCACCTTTCCTTATCCATCTGACTTCTTCACAGTTGGTCATATCCTGAATTGTACACCAAGTCAAATGACTCAAAACAAGTTCAGTGCCCTGTTCTTTAATTCATTCTGGTTATTTGCTGGATGCTGTCTTCCATCAAATTATCTCTTGACCATGAAATTATTCTAAGATTCTCCACTTACTCTACAAAATCAAAAAAGTTCATTCATTCATTTAATAAATTACATTGTGAATATGGTATTAGACACTAGAGCTACATCCTGTGCAAGACTGTTACCATACCTGTTCTCATGGAGTTCTTTGAGTGTGTTTTAACTCCTTTAAGTGTTTGGGAGGAAATGTTAACTCCAACTTTGACTTTCATATTTGTCCTTTAAATGCCTGATATTTCCATTTTTTAATAGCCTTGAATAGGTTACAGGGATAATTTTCTTTTGCTTATACTTAAGTGATAACTTAAATGAAGGCTTAATAGCAAATGCTGCTTCCATTGCTAGGCACAAGTTATGATCTGATGGCTCAACTCCACTCACCTGGACATTCTTAAGTTCTTGCTTGACAAATGTGATTTAGATTAGGAAGGCTCATGGATTGAAGGCTTTGTCCCCAATAGAGCAATGCTTAGAGGTGATAATTTGGGAAAGTAAATGGATCATGAGGGCTCTGACCTCATCAGTTAATTAATCAATAGAAGGATTAACAGCTGAATGGGTCATCCAGAAGAGATAGAATTGTAGAAGGTAGAAACAATTTGGAGAGAGTGGGTCCATGGGGGCATAACTCGGATGCCTATATATAGTTCCTGGTCCTTCTCTCTCCCTCTCTCTTGTTCCTGGATGCCAATGAGGATTTGAGAAGCTTTCCCCAGCTGTGCCCTTCTGCCATGATGTTCCATCTTACCTCAGGCCCAAACCATGGAGCTGACCAGCTTTGAACTGAAATCCTTGAATCTGTGAACCAAAATAAATCTTTTCTGTTTTTAGTTGCTTTTATCTGGTTTTTTTTCACAGTGATGAAAAGCTGATTAATTCTAGTACCTGTAAAAGGCCAAATTAGTGAATGGTGCTAATAAATTTCCCCACCAAACAACTAGAATTCTTAGTCTTCTCTTTCTACCAGTACCAACAAGCAAAGGTGAAGTATCATCTCTTATACAAAAAATTATGCTATGACCTTGGAATACATACACCTTCAAGGATGAGCTGAGTCATGACAGAGATGCACAAAGCCACATTGTAAATATTGGGAAATTTATTGGAGAATCACTTTTGTTGGGGAGCAAATAATTTAGATATTTATTTTTCCCATCAAAGTAAATAGGATTATATTATCATATCCACTTAAACTTCACATAATTTTAAGGTAACAATAATTGCTAGGATATTATGTTTTCTATGTGTCAAGCATCATGTTAACTAGTTCACATGGATTACATCATGCTAATTCTCCTATTAATGAAGTAAGTATATTTTACAAATGAGGAGATGGGGAAATGTTAGGTAATTCAGGCAATCTGACCTGAGGACCTATGCCCTCAACAACTGTATTTTATAATAAGCAAAAAATTTGAAAGAAATGCAATATGCTTCTATCAAAAAGGGATGCTCTGTGGAAAAGCTTGAGAAATATCAGGACACTGATCAAACATGACTTTACACAATCCCACTGCAACTGCCCCCTTTGTATTATCCACCCAGAACTCAACAGCTCTTCTTTGAATCAGTCACTTGCCCAATCTCAATCCATCCTTTACTGGTTTCTGGTACACAATTCCAGAACATGTCATCTCATGACATCTTTCCTCATACAGAAAAAAAAAATGACCATCGCTCCCTTCCCCATTGTGGCTCAACTTACATTGAGGACCCTTTCACCTGACCTTTTTCCATCTTTTCTAATCAGCAAGGTCATTGCTTGGCTCCACTCAGGCAAAAGTCTCCTCACACTCTTGCAGCATCCCATGATGTTTTGGCTTTCTGTGGGCTTACTTCAATTCCAGCAGAACAACATTTTTTTTTCTCTACCTAAATGAATTCAAAAAAATGTATAGCAGAAATTTTCACTTAGTGATCTTGGGAAATCACAAAACCTTTTTTCAAGACTGATCTTCCCTTCAAATCCAAAGTGTTTTCCATGAAGGAAGATTCCTTTTCATAATGTGTTTGAACCAGTTTAGCTCATCTCAGCTTGAAATTGTGATTTCTCTTGGGAATTAGGTATGAATGGTAGAAACTGGTGAAAAGGCAAAGGTTTTCATAAGCTCTGGATCAATAGAAAATGCATTTGTGAAGGCTTGGATTTGTTTTCAGAAGCTGGAGAAAGGGGAAACCCTGATTTATGAGCTTTGAATTAAGAATGAGTTACAGGCATAGGAAAGACAGTGTTAGGATTTTACTTTTTCTTTTTTTGAAGATGAGTCATCTCTAAAACCAAAGCAATAGACACCCTTCTCTGAGATCATTATGAAGACTTGTACTTGAGCTTAAGACTGAAGTTATCACTAACCCTTTCCAATTACATCACACTATATTTTTATTATTAATATGAGGGTAAAGTCATGGATAATGTGAATTTCAGTAGTCCAGAGTGATAGAAAAATTATGGTTGGTTTTATGAAAATAAGAAGGGAGATATTGTGTGATATGAGAGAATAGAGATAACATTAATAAAACTTCAAGCAAATCAATTAAGAAAAAATTTTCCTTACAGAAATTGGAATAATATTTAATCACTGAAATTCTTGTTTTGAGAGTTTTACAATTCTTAACATACATAGTTCAGAAAATTATTTTGACAAAAGTTTTTCCATTAAATCAATTAACTATAAGTCTACTTTGCAGGTTTTACATGGGCTAACTTTGAAAGTATTAAGGAGATATGTCTGGGAAAACCAATTTTAACTCATTACCTAGCCTTCTAATACAAAAAGACAAGTGGGTTCCTTGGTACATAGCATTTTAGGATGTGAGTATGTCATGTTGGGAAGAAGATAGAATTAATCCCATTGAAATTCTGTTTTCTGGATATAAATTTATTGAACTGATTGAAGGTGAAAGAGACTTCTTATTTGATAATGGATTAGCAAACAAAAATATTTTGAAGTACATGTTTCTAGTTTATAGTAAACTTCTGAGACTCGATCCATCTAATCAGTAGAAGCACATGTATACTGTATAATCAGTATTTATGCAAAGTGAGACAAAGTCACATGTAGTCCCCACATGTAGTATCTCCCACCCTTATAAGAGGACATCATAGTTTAATGCAAAGTTGACAATAAAGATGTTAAACTACTGATCTCCTGATTCACAAATCATGTAATACTCATAGAAAGGAGACAGGGTTTTCCTTGGTTTATTGTTGACTGTATGAATATACTCTGCCATGGTTATTAATATTTTTTCTGATATTTCTGATTTTTCTGATACAACCAGCAGAATTTTCTGCTGGCTGGGAAATACAACCAGCAGAATTTTCTGCTGGCTTCTACAGCAGACTACTGAAATACTTTTCAGCATTGTTTATGCTGTGATTAAATAGGCTTCATCTGAGAGGAGAAAGGAGATACTGCAACATCAGAGCTCCAGCTAACATTTTTATATAAGATGCAAAATGAATGCAAGGTGTGGGGTGCATGACTCTGGTTTGTACTAACACATAACCTGTGTGGGATGGTTAATTCTTAGACTTCAGATTTCTCTCTCTTTCTCTCTCTCTCTCTCTCTGTCTCTCTCTCTCTCTGTCTCTCTTTCTCTGTCTCTCTTTCTCTGTCTCTCTCTCTCTCTGTCTCTTCCATGAGAAAAATTAGAATCACCACCCTTTTATTTTTTGACATTCCAATAAGGATATAAGGACATAATCTGTGAACGTATCTTGTATTTTAGTTGCTTATTTTTATTTTTGTCAAAAAATTGAAATATTTTTCTGTGACCCTTTTTCCTCCAATTACCTCGAAGCAAACATTGAATCAGATTGATTCAGAAGACTGTTTCTCTTCTCCCCCAAACCCTGAGTATTCTCGCCTTGGTCTCTGGCTCCCTGACACCTTTCCTTTCTCTCCTTCTCCTCCTTACACTCTCCTCATTCTCTGCTTTGGTCATTATTTCTAATTGGGTCATATTGCTTTCCATTTAACACAATCCCTTATAGAAAATAGCAACATGATTTAAATACTTAGAAATTATGGAGATGGCATATTCACCTCATGTAGAATTGTCTATCTTAATTAAAAAATGAAACTCATCTTCCTCATTTCTTAACTTTCTTTTCAACAATCTTTCTTTGCAAGCCAAAGTGCTGGTATTCTAGGAACTGAATTCTTGACTGGCGTTCAGCTGTTGAATTACAACACGTATGTAATGTTTCTCCAACCCCGTTTTCTTCTGTAGGAGTTAAGTGACATCTGTTTAGTGTCTCTTTCAATCTGTTTTGGTTGAGGTAACTATCTTCCTTGATTATATTTAAGGAAATGAAAGATGAGACCGAAACAAGCTATAAACTGCCAGACTACTCAATCTTGTGTCTACACTAATTGTATACATGTAATACCAGTCTTTTGGGATCACAGGATATTACCTCTTATAGAAATGTAGTCATGCTCAGAATCCAGGGTGAATCACAGAATAGCTCTTGTCATTGTCCAAGTTTCCAGTTTAAAATATCAAGTCTCTTTAATGTTCCCCTCTTGTTAAAACTAAACCCTATTTTCAGTCAACAGCATGTTACAATTCATGTGGTCTATGAATACACAGAATCCTGCCAAAAATCCTCCAGAGAATACAAGGTCAATATTGATGAGTCTAAATGGTGAGTGTCACTGTTCCAAATCACAAGATCCGAGAATCCTGGGACTATCAATAATGTTGGACTCAAACTGCAAAGTATGTAGATATGACCTATTAACAATGTCAGATAAAAAACAGAAAATCCAATCAGACAACTGGATAAATGTGTCCAGTGTTATGTTACACTGAATATTGAGAATTACTCTTGCAATGCACTATTGATTTCAAAGTTTATTTTTCTTAAAGCGAGTATTTCAGATTTCTGTTAGGTAACAGAGGCAGTGCTCTTACTGGCTGCTATGCTAGCCTCTGGATGGTATTAATCGGTCTCTAAAAATGAGTGTTGAAACATACATATACATGAATCACATTAGATCAAAGCATAACAGTTAGTGCTGAACCACGTGGCCAGAGACTGTGAGTGTGTGCATGTGTGCAGCATGTGCATGCACATCAGCACTGAAAAATTTAGGTCTAATGAAACTAAATGCTTTGAGTCAAAAGAAACTAAATACACATACGTTTATAAATTTTTCCTTAAAATTTATTTTACATTTCTAGTAACAAATACCGATAATATTTCTTTATACTTTACATGATGTTTTATGTATGTCAATTGAGTGATATTTGATCAAATAATGTTAAGAGCAGAATTTTGCTCTAAACACAGTATAATGCAGAAAATCAATCTATTTTATGAAAGAATCAAGCTAGAGATGCTGCAGGAGAGATGAGACCTGGATGGTAACACATAACCCCAGAGTCTTGAAGGAACCTTAAAGATACCTTTCTTGAGGAATTCTTAGGCTTTGTCCACAGCAATTTTTGAACTACTGCATGTGAATTTAACAAGGACCCCCAAAGCATCTATTATCTCAGAGAAAGTTGAGCCTGAGTAACATATGGTGAGTTGCTTGAGTTCTGGCAGAAACACTGAGTTTTCTAAGTCCAAATTGTATGCCTATTTTATAACACATATTTGGTCCACAAGAGAAAATAGAAACTCATGCCAATAAAATAGGGATCTCCAACACAAAAGAGATTAGAATAGATGACCGTTGAATATATAAACAATGAATTTGACAAAATGACTTCCAAAACACCTGTGAGTGCGTTTGGACTTGGGAAATACAACCAATATCCTACAAGCAAGCCTATAAGATATCAGCCTTCTCTAGATAGTTTAAATGGGGGGAAGGTGATTTTTTCTCCCAGTTGAAAGATGTCAAAGTATGAATAAATGTAAAATTTTTCTAATAAGAGTCTGAACTCCTAGTGCATGTTCTGATCAATGTCATTGGTTTTATGCTCAATGTGGACTTTTCTGCTTATTTCTGGCAAATCTACCCTTTATTGACCAGGCATGTACCCATATAACTTGCAGTTAATGAGCATTTTAAGACTCTCACTTTGTAGGAAGAAAGAAATCAGTATCTTTAATCATTCACACTTATATGGGAAATTCAATAGAAGTGGGAGTGTTTTAAAACTTTACTCCTGCCCTTCTTTTCAAACCAAGATAGTATTTTAGTTTGAAGAGGTAAAGAAAAAAGTCAATGTTCTTGAGAGACCGATAACCTGAAGACTTCATTATGTGCATGATTTACAGACTCTGGCATCTGTGTTCAGGATAAAAAAGCAAATTAAATCTAGAACTGACATCTCAGTTTTGTCTTACAGGTGCCTTATAATAATCTGCACCTGTGATGCTGTGGGTGAGATTAGCTAGGATACGTAAGGCCAGTACAATTTTTTGGTTGTAAAATACCTATTAAGAACCAAATGACAAATTAAAACCAACCTAAGATGTCATCTAAGTTCACTTAGAATGTCTATTATCAGGAACACGAGCAATAATAAGTGTTGGTGTGAATGTGGGGAAAAAGGCGCACTCATACATTGCTGGTGGAGTTGCAAATTGGTGCAGCCACTCTGGAAAGCAGTATGGAGATTCCTCAAAAAACTTGAAATGGATCCACCATTTGACCCAGCTATCCCACTCCTCAGTTTATTCCCAAAGGATTTAAAATCAGCAAAGTATAAGGATGCAGCCACATTGATACCGCCATTTACCAGTGACGAGTTCTGTTTCCTCAGGTGTTGAAGTAAAACACCAGAGAAGCAGGTCAAGGCAAGCATTTTAAGAAGGCTTTATTCAAAAGTAGTAATACAAACTTCTCCCTGGAGAGAGAGGGGGTCCGTGGCTGATGTTCTAGAATCCCTGAGAAGTGAGCACACCCTACATCTTTTATAGGTTAGGGTCTTCTTTGGTCGGGGGACACAGCAAAATGGTGAGATGTAAATGGCAGGGAGAAGGGCCACATGGAGATTCAGGTGGGGGCCCAGGAGGCATTAATTAGCAACTCCTTGCCTGCAGCTTTTGGGGAGGGACAGTTAAGCACCAGTAACCTTGGTGATCAAAAGGGCTATGGGAACATTGACATTCCAACCTCCCAGGTGCATCTCCAACTTCCCAGACTCTGATGGTCTCCATCCCTCAATTTGACCAGATTCCCTATTTCTACACTAACTGCCTGTCCAATTCTGGCTTCAACATCAATGTTCATAGCTGCTAAATTCACAATAGCTAGATTGTGGAACCAACCTAGATGCCTTTCAATGGATGAATGGATAAAGAAACTGTGGTGTATATACACAGTGGAATATTACTCAGCCATAAAGAAGAATAAAATTATGGCATTTGCTGGTAAATGGGTGGAGTTGGAGAATATCATGCTAAGTGAAATAAGCCAATCCCAAAAAACCAAAGGCCAAATGTTTTTTCTAAGTGGATGATGATACATAACAGGGGTGGGGATGGGTGGCGGGGGGTGGAGGCACAAGAGAAGAAAGAAGGAACTTTGGATGGTGTAGAGGAAAATGGAATGGGAGGAGGTTGGGGAAGGAAAGATAGTAGACTGAGACAGACATCATTACCCTATGTATATGTAGATTACATGAATGATGTGAATCTACATTGTGTAAACCATAGAAATGAAAACTTGTACTCGATTTATGTACAAAAAAAAAGTTTAAAAAAAAGACCTGAATGATAACATTTAGTCTTCTTCTTTTACTAAATAAGGTTAGTAAAAAATTGTTCACTGGGTTACAAAATATTAAATTATTCCACACATATCTGTAAAATGCCTCTTGTTCACCAGGCATTGCCAGTTGCATGAGGAACAAGAAGGAAGAAAAACTTGCTCCTTCAAGATCCACAACCTAGTGCATGGGACAAGATACCCCCAACATTAAACATTAAACCCTACTAAAAAATGTTTTCCAAGAACTAATTGTCTCTCTTTCTCTGTGGTTTTATTGCTGTCTTATTTCAAGCATATTGTCCAGCAAAAGTCACAGGTGATTCCTAAAGCTTTGGAGGGAAATAAAATCCCTTGGTAATAGTCACACTGCCAGGAAAAGCACCCCACCCTCAGTAGGACCTGAAAGGAGAATGACTCTGGTATGCGTAGCAAGGTGGGGCAGTGATTTCCCCAAATTTCTCCGTGCCTTTAGCATGGAACAGAAGATACAACTGGACAGGAAAGAGTGGAGAAAGAGATGGTGCGTGATGTGAGGAATCTTCCATATGATCTGCAGTTAATGAGTGATGCCCCTAGAATTCTGTGCTCTTGTGTTACCCCTGGAACTCTCCAGAGGTCTTGGGGCAAGAAACCCAAAGTATGATAGGATTAAATTTCTCTTCATCTAAGCTGTGTAAATGTTTAAGGTCAGAAGTAAATTGATATAGAGGGAAATAAAAGTGGTTATCTTTTTCACCTCAGACTGAAATGCATGTCTGTAAAACAGGAAGTCTTTTTATTGTAAGTTCTATGACAAAAATGCAAATGGCTGTTTGAAGAAGTCTCTGTGTCGTGGTGGCTAACCTGAGGGCTGGGTGCCTGAAGAGTTGCACAGAGAACTTTGCTCAGACAAATATTATATTTATAGGCAAATGTCACCATGTCTCAAGCCATATGGTCCCTTATTGTCCTACAAGAGTGGTGTGATGGCATCACTTGGCAGTGTGTTGCCATTTCCGTAAGATAAAACCCACACTCTGCTCCAGACGTGGTGGCCCCTTGAGGACTTGCCTAAGGGAATGTTGATTTTATCTGCCAACTTAGCAGGCTTAAGGGATGTTCAGATAACTGCCAACACATTTCTGAAAATGTTTGAGGGTGTTTCTGGAAGAAATTGGCATTTGAGTCAGTAGACTAAGTAAAGAAGATCTGTCCTCACCAACGGGGTATTCATCATTCTATCCTTTGATGTCCTGGAACAAAGGGCAAAGAAAAGGTGAATTCACTCTCTCTTCTGGAACTGGGACATTCATCTTTTCCTGTTCTGGAATATCAAAGCTCTAGGTTCTCAGGACTTCTGATTGCAGCACTTACACCAATGACCCCAGTGCTTTATAAGACGTTGGCCTTGGGCTCGGAGTTATAGCATTCACTCCTCTGTTACTAGGACTTCAGATTCATCCTGAATTCTAGCACTGGCTTTTCTGGTTTTCCAGTCTGCAGATAGAAGATGGCTTGACTTCTCAGTCTCCATAATCAGATGAGCCTCTTTCCATTATAAACCCCTTCTTACAGACCTCTAGATGTCCTATGGATTCTGTTCCTCTGGAGAACCTTGACTATTACGACTCTAGTCACATCTGCATGCTCATATATGGCCATTACTCACTCACACTGAACTTCCCATCTGCACCGAGATGTTAGCAGGTCCCCAAATGCAACACACTTTCTTGTTCCTAAGCCTTTGCATGATGCTGCAAAGATTCTTTCTTCCTCATATAACTTGTGAAGTTCTTACACATTCTTCAAAATTGGAAAACGTCAGATCTGCTTTTCAGAGTGCCTCAGACTTCCCAAGGTAAGTGAGCTACTACCCTGTTGTAACACGAACTCCATCACTCCCTCTTCTTGTTACCCATCCAAAGCATCAGCATGACTTATTTAGAAACCTGAGTTCACCAATAGCTCATAAATAAGGTGAGAGAGGAACAACTTTGTATTAGAATATAACTCAGACCCTGTCACTATTGATCTCTCATTATGTGCTGGGCATTGCGTGCAGTGGTGGATGACCAACTTGTGCCCATCCACACGCTCTCCTGAGCCTGTTATGCACATTCACTCCAACTCCAGTCACTGACTCCATTAGCAGGTTGAAGTCTGCTATAGTGGGTTTACTGCACCATGGACATCAGCTAAAGCAACCAATCAGAGAGACAGAGACAGACATACACAAATATAGCTACATAGAGCTAGAGATGGAAACAGGAGAATTGAGAGACTGGGCATTTTAAATTAAGGCTTGAAGTGGTTAAAAGGTCATGTAAATGCCAGAGCCAGACTTTAACCACAGGTGAGTTCATTGCTTTACATTGTGCAGTCCTCTAACTTCTTGTCTAAGCTCTTTTAAGTTCCCCTTTCCTAGACTCCTCAGCTCTGCATCTATATGCTTCCCCAAATTGTATAATGTTATTTTGTCAGAGGTGTGACCAGAAAAAGGACTGAAACCCACATAGTTTATTAATCAGATCAGAAGAAGACAAGAGAAACTTCCTGGAAGAACTCCTTTGCTTATCCTTGGCCCATAGCCACTGCGCAAATAGTATTGCTTACTAAGAATCTGATATGCTACACTGAGGAATACTGCAGACATCTGTCTTTACTTGAATGTCTTTTTCCCCTTGCACTATGATGCGGAATGGACTCCAACGGCTGGGAGGTGCAATTAGGAAAAAAATGCACATGAAACCAGAATTTGCAAAACTATGAACTGTTAATCATACTTGTGTTATATTAAAAACACAGAGTGTGACCAAGACAATCCTTGTCTCATTTTTATCTACCTTTCAACAAAAGAGTACACATAACAGACTGACTGTATGGTACATATGTTTCTCTGGAAAATGGAACATAAATGCTCTCCTTGGATGTGCCCTGAAGGCCTGGTGGCCTAAAGCAGAGTGCCGAGCAGTCTGAGAGCAGGAACCTTAAGGCTTGTAGTAGCTTCCCTTTTAAAGTCTGCTGAAGTCTCTGTGTTTCTAAATCAAGTTTAAAACAATGACTTCAGGAATGTGTCAGGGAAATGACTTGCACTTTTAAAGGTAAGAAGGTCTGAGACTCTGAGGTAAGTTAACTCCTGACACCCTCATGACTCAGTAGAATTAACCAAGAAAACAAATGGATTTGCCCTATAACCCTAGCAGGAAGCTCTTTCTACCATTGGGAATGAGGATTTTATCACAGCTGTTAAGAGGGACAAACTTGCAAAAGCAAGAAACAGGTACCAGCTTCTAAGTTCCCAGTAGTTTGCTCAAACTTCAAATTTGAACATTTCTGGCAGGCGCTAAAAGGAGAAATAAAAATGCCTTTGCATTCAGGCATCTGAAATGGGAATCATAATGCTAAAACTGTAGCCCAGAAACCTTTCTCTGAGATGAACATAGCTAGGTGGGAGCCTTCCTTAATGGGGGAACAGTGAATTCACCTAACGGGCCCCTCGGGAGTTCAAAGTTTGACATTCTGCTTCTCCATGGGGCTATGAAATGTTTCCATGTATTTTAAATGAGAAAAAATACAAATAGTCCATTGGCAAATCCTTGCTCATATCTTGTCAATATCTACCCCTCCCATCATCTGTGTTGACAGGACCGATTTGCAGAAGGAGAGTTTAACATTACAAACACCCTTTCATCAGCTTAAAAATTGAGGCGAGTCAATATTTACATCATGTTGCTGATCTTCAAAGTACACACCCTGTTTTCTGTCCTAATAAATAGCTGTCGCTCTCTCCTCCATCAGAGCTCAGCTGTGAGTGGGTTGGCATGCTCAGTGGTCCCTGCATTCCGGGAACAATCTAATATTTCAGGTCTCTCATGTGACAGCAGGTCGATTTCTTTCTCTTGCTTCTTCATATTGGTTTCCAATGACAGACCTTATAAAACCATTTAGGTCTGCTTAAAAGAAAAAAAACTTAGAAGCATGCTGGGTTTATCTGTCTCCAGAAATGAATGAAGTCTAATACTTAATGAAAGAAGGTAGGCAGTGTGTTTGTTATCAACTTTTCTGTGCATTTTCCAGAGCATAAAACACTGGATGAACTTCCTATGTTCAGATTCTTTATCAATAAAAGGGAATAAAAAATAACAAATGGGGGCTGGGGATATAGCTCACTTGGTAGAGTGCCTGCCTCGCAAGCACAGGTCCCTGGGTTCTATCCCCAGCACTGCAAAAAAAAAAAAAACAAAAAACAAACAAACAAACAAACAAACAAAAAAAACCAAATGGGAGAAATAGAAAAGCCTTTCATCTTTTAGTCAGAGAGCTTATAACCATAGCTCACAGCCCTCCATACTGAGTGCTCCCCCCTGCACCTGGGTAGATTTAATTGGAATTTACTAAGTTCTTCCAAAGGACCCACACACTGACCGCAGAGGAATTTGCAAGATATCCTTATTTTTATTTTTATTTGACTTTTTTTTTTCCTTCTGTGATTATTACTGTTTAAAAGCACTGGTATGGTTCAGGAGCACAGAGACATCTAGAACAGAATCAAGCACTCCGTCTTTGGGACCATCTGCTTCTCACATTGCAAAAGGCCAACCTCAAAGAACCTGGTGAGCACACTTTTCAAAAATGAAGCAAAAGGGACTAAGGAGAGATGGTTTGAGAAAATACAGGTGTCTGAAATATTTGAAAGAAGGTTGTATTTTAACAAGTGTAGATTAAGGACTCTGAGATTATGAACAAATGAGGGTAAGGACTCCGTTCCCAAATCCACACAGAATTTGTGGAGAGGAAGGAAGAAAGTATGACACCATAGCAGATGTCGATTTCCTGTATTTGCTGCTGCCTTTGGGCTACTGGGCTGCAAGCAATGGACTCGTGATGGAAGCATTCAGCACAGGGTAGGGGATGTCTGTCCACAAGGCTGTCATTACAGATGTGACTCCTGCTGCAGCTGTGTGTGTGTGTATGTGTGTGTGCATATGTGTGTGTGTGCAGGAGGTGTGGGTGAGAGAGAGAGAGAGAGAGAGAGTGCCAGACCTGATTCCAGTTTCATTTGTTCTACTTCAAAGATTTTCTTCTTTTTCTTTTTTTTTTTCTTGTTTTTATTGCTTTGTTGTTATTGTTGTTGCTGTTCTTTGATTTTCTGTGGGGATTGAACCCAAGGGTGCTTTACCATTGAGTTACATCCCCAGCCATGCATATATGTATGTGTGTGTGTGTGTGTGTGTGTGTGTGTGTGTGTGTGTGTGTTTGAGGCAGGGTCTTACTAAGTTTCCAAAGTTGACCTAGAACTTATGATCCTTCTTTCTCAGCCTCCTAAGATGATGTTGGGTGTGCACCACAACACCAGGTCTTTGTGTGTGTGTTTCTGTATGTGCTGCTTAGGGTGGAATCCAGAGGCTCTGCATGCTAGGCAGATGCTCTACCACTGACCTACATCCCCAACCCAAACTTTTAATGATGGTTTGTCATTCTAAAGACATGCCTTAATTTGTTAGCAAAAACCATGATATATTTACATGGGTTATTTTGCTAAAAGAAGCTTAAATCTCAATGTCTTATTTTTAAAGACCAGATAAGTACAAGCATTCCAGAATCAGCAGGTTCAAATAAAACAAAGCTCAATTGCTGATGTCCTCTGAAAACTATCTCTGAGCTTAGTACCTGCTAGTTTGAATAATCGTGTCCTCTTCAAACTTCATGTTGAAACCTAATTCCTAGTGTGGTTGTATGTGGACTTTCAGAGAAGATTAAGTCTCCCAATGGGATCTGCACACTATTAAACCACTGAGGTTACAAGGAGGGTCCTCTTGTCCTTCTGCCACATGAGAACAGAGCAGCAAGCTACCATCCTGAAATCAGAGAGCAGCCTCCACCAGATATAAGTCCATGATCTTGGACTT
>JAJEJO010053613.1:0-13480 GCA_020662805.1 Glaucomys volans
ACGCTTTCTTTTAATTGACCAAGGAGACTTGGATTCAAGTTGTGGAGAATCCTGGTTTGGAGACCCAGGCGGGTAGTAAGCAAAGTAGAACACTGTATTAGGTGACTCTGTCTCCAGGAGACAAATGGGAGGAGGAATTGGGACTGATAGTGTATTTCAATAATGTAGTGCAGCTGTGAAAAAGACAAATGCTCTACTGAGGCCCTGGGTGCATCCTGGGAGTGTGGTGTTGTTTCTAGGAAAATGGAGATCCTGCGCTCGCCGCTGCTCCCGGCAGCCCCTTCTAGAGTGCAAGTGTGGCACAGTGTTTGGGGCACCTCATTATAAAGAGAACATCAATACTGTAAATTAGAGAGAACTCAGAGAAGGGTGACAAAAAAGATAAAAGGATTAGAAGAGATGACCTATAAAGAAAGGTTAAAGGAACATAACATTTAAAGCTTGCAGGAAAAGGAGCTGGAGAGATGGAAGGCTATGCTAACTGTCTACAAATATTTGAGCAATAATAATTTTAAGGAAAGAAGAGGATTGCTTGCAGGGGCTGAGAATGGTCTAATAAGAAGTAACGACTTGAAACTAAGGAAAGGGGAAAATGTCGGTTAGCAGACATTAGGACAAATCTCTTCCCAGTCAGGGCAATTAGGCATTGAAGAGAACGGCCTGGGAGGCAGCTGCAGCCCCATCAGCGCAAGTGGCAAGTGTTCAGGGGGAGGTAAACCACTCGGGGAACTCCTCTGGAAGGCAAGCCAGCCCACCCTGCTCTGAAGAGCTCCACATACCGGGGAAGTGGGCTGGGAAAGCGAGGAGAACTTTCCCAATGGCCCCAACTGTGATGGAAGCTTGTAAAATTGAGCATGTGGAGGGTGGGGGTGGAGGTGTAGATGTTGTCCAAGAAAAAGCCCATCCTATGTGTATGGGAAATGTCTCTCCGTTAAAGCTGTTCTTTTCTACTGTTGGTCATTAGTGTTGGCTCCTTGTTTGCCTTCACAGTCATCAAGGCATTTACATAAATCATCACATAACACCTCCCCAAGTCAGAACCAAAGCGGGGAGGGAGGGGTGCTTCTGACAACCTGGCCCATCTAAAAATGAATGGTGTGAGGTTGCGCACATCAGTTTCTGTTGTGCAAGCAAAGGGAAATAGAGAAAATTGCCATGTTTTATCATGTCGGCTGAGCCAGAGCAGGTGACACCGTGATCAGGTGTGCATGCATAATCACTCCCCCAAATAATCGCCATGTGGAATAATTTCCCCCCAAATCTTGCAGTTTCAACTTATTCCCTGCAAGTGACTCATAAATCTTGGCCTTGAATGTGAATCAAGATTCCAAGCTGCAGGCTCAGGGGTTTGTTGGATTTATTCAACTTTAGTCTTTATTTATAGACATAAAAGTGTATTATTGGTTGTAACATCCAAACAAAAGAAAACAGATTGTAAGCATCCATTAATGTTTTCCCAAAAGGGAAATCGCACGTTTCTCTGGGGTCTTTCATTCTCTCCCTTGTAGTATTAAGATGATGTCATAAACTCGTAATTACTTTGTGATGTTCTCGTGCACTTTATATCTCTTGGTTCAGAGACACCAATTCCCTCTCTGATCGGAAGGAATGCAGTGAAAGATATGAGCAGGTGGAAGATAAGTCTTTGGTGGCTTGCAATTTAGAAACCTGTGAAGTTTTGAATTCATACCACTTAAATTCTCTTTTCTGGGAGGGGAAAGATGCACTTTAAATATCTTGGGTCTTGCATTATGTACATGAGATGAGGTGTTAATTTTGTGGAACAATTACTACTGGAAAAGAAAATTGTTTTGACTTACAAATGAATGCAGAGGCTATGTGAAAAAAATCATTATTGCATTTATCAGGGAGAAGTTTTTCATTCACTAATCAGATCCAGAAAATCAAAGACACTTTAAAAGAAGGACATATTTGTATCATCTGATTAGACATTTGACTTCTAAGTACCTGCAGCATCGGGATAAGTAGAAACACAAAACGGGGCTGTGAGAGAAAAACGAATCACAAGCTGGCGACTCTCTCTTTTCTTGGCCAAATCTTTGTTCTGTTACTCCCAGCTCATCTCTTCAATTCTGCAAGAAAGAAGCCATAAAGTATCTATTTCCAAGTCCTCTTTTAAGACTTGCTCCGATTTCTTATTGCTCATTTCTAAGCATTTTAATTTCTGACCTCTTCTGCTCCACTAGTTATAGACCCATTCACTGACCCTCTAGGATTTCCAACTCAGTGATTTATGTCCTTGCCATATTCATGTGAAGCACTAGTATCAACTGCAGAGAGAGAAGAGAGAGAGAGGGGGAGAGGGAAGGAGGGAGAGGCTTCCTCATCATTCTCCTTCTCAGTGGCAGAATAATTTTCCTTTATGTTTTTCTTCTCTTATAATCATAATAAAATTATTGATGTTGGTAGCTTTAAGACATTCCTAGCAATGCCCTTTCCCTCAAAAAAAAAAAAAAAAAGGAAAAGTGTGCAGCTTTGAGTTTTAATTGCTGCAACTTGTGTAGACCGAGAGGACTTCTTTGAGTGGTAGATTTTGGGGCAGGATGAGAAGGGAAGCTAGTGACTTGTGGGAGTGGGATGGTGGGATGCAGGGGCTGCGGGTCTGGGGAGCCTGGTTTTGGCCTGGGCCTCAGCACTGTCCTTCTCTGTGGGGAAGCAGAGCCCCCTTTTCTTTCTTGTCAAGGTATCGAGGGGGTGTGGAGTCATTAAGAAGGAGCTGAGCCACCCACTTTGACCATTTGCTGCCTGCTCTGGTCTTATCAGTAGACAAGGAGACCAACAATTATGGTTGTCACTTGCATCCTCAGCTGTCATTTGCATTCAAGGTTTAGAGAAAGGTAATTTGGCTCCAGATCTTTGTTTAGCCAGTTTATTACATAGTCATTTCTGTGTTTTATTTCTTATTCCTGTGCTTCATTTCCAGTGCTTTTCTGCCTCCTCTGCATTCTTTACGATCCTAGGTGTCCAGTTAAACCAGGATTCTCCTGTGCACTCTGAGTGCCTGAGAGCCACTTTACTTCTCTCCGACCCAGGCACATGGTGTGTGGTAATGCTGTTTAAAATTGAATAAGAATGCAGACTAGCAAGCCTCTTTGTCAGGATACGGATGTGTACCACACGTCGTCGGTCCTGTTCAGTTATTAGAATCTGAAAACTTAATCATACACTCTTAAGAAGAGGCTTTGATAAAGAATTTTACTCCTGCATGTTCATTTAAGATTTAGACTTGACGTATTAACGCCAAATTTAAAATTGTGTCCTCCTCATTGCAGTCCTCTGTAGTTACAAGGTTCTAATAAATATTATGTCCTCCCATCATGCAATTAAAATTTTCC
Organism: Glaucomys volans; assembly: GCA_020662805.1. Lineage (NCBI taxonomy): Eukaryota > Metazoa > Chordata > Mammalia > Rodentia > Sciuridae > Glaucomys > Glaucomys volans. The sequence continues at coordinate 3,357 of JAJEJO010053613.1, forward strand.
ACCTCATTTCACAATGCAAAACATTCACATGTTGTCAATCATTTTGAAACATGATTTTTTGACATCATATAATTTCACTTCATTTTTGCAGACAGACATCGCACCAGGAAATTATTTAAGAAAGAATCCTATTATATCTTTATTTTTCCACCAAATTTCACCTTCAAATGCAGTCATTTGTGTACATTTCAGTAACTTCAACAATAAACTCACAAGGAGAGGGAACGGCAACTCCTCAGAATCACATATGGGTTTTGCAACCCTCGCCAGCCTGTGGCTCAGTTGCCGGCACCCGGTTAGAAAACACGGTTTTAGCCACGGGAAGTTTACAAGTCTTGCTGCACAAAGTGAAAAGGTTGCTGCTTGAGACAGCTACCACCTGGGAAGCTGGGAGAAAAACATGCGTGGGCTTTTGAACTTTCCTCTGTTTAATAACTAGCAGACACTAATGATTTGCCAAACATCCTGATTTAAAATGGCGGCAGTCAAAAGCAAGGCTGCCTGCTGGCTGTCAGGTAGCCCACCTGTTCTCCATACCAAAGTTCCCCTGACCTGTGCCCAAAGCAAAGCTGTTATCCTTTAAACCACTGCTAGATGTGCATGCACATCTTGTTGGGTTCTCTCGCTAACATTCTGGTCTGCTGTTGAGGAGAAGTTTCATCCTGGAAACTCCATATTGCCTTTTCTAATGAAGGAGGCCCCTTGGGGAATGATCTCATACACAGTTCTTGGAGGGGCTGGAGTGGGAGGTGAGGTAAGGGAGAAGGCACCAGGCCTCATCTCTTGAGAGCAGCGAGGAAGAGCTTGTGGGGACTTATGGAAAAAGGTCCCACTCAGTTCAGTATAGGATGGAGATCTCTTCCTAGTTATTTTTAAAAGAGTGGTGGATTTGGGGAGAAAGTCCACCATGTTTTTCATGTCTTGGTGTAGTGTTTGTGAGAGGAAAGTTAGAAAAGAACTAGCTATTGAGTGCAAGAAAGATGAGTAATAAATAAGGGAGTAGTGTTGAAACGGCATCTATGGTCTCTAGGAGGGTGAGAGATGGTGTTTTTTTTGTTTTGTTTTGTTTTTTGTTTTGGTAAGGCACAGGATCCTGAGGAAACAGGAGAACCCTTTTCTGATGTGACCCGAAGTAGAAGAGGGATTATAAGAGGTTATTAAGTGATGGTTTGCCAACATTTACTATCATAAAAAATTAATCTGATCAGCCCCCTTGTGATATTCAAAATCATATGGACTTTACAACAGGTTAGGCTATTGTTTCCAGGCAATCATCTAATGCCAGGGACATTGAAATCCCTTACCTGCCTGACCTAGTCTTTCTCACTTTCTACTACTTACTTGTTTAAGATAGTGTAGGTTTGTGTAAATGCTGCAATCAATATATCAATAAATATATCAAAGTGAAATATTTGATAGCACAGGTAAGAATTCTTTTAAGATGGTACTATCTGAATATAATATGAAAGCAGTTATATTCATGATTTCATTAACAGTTAATCTTTAAAAGTACCTGACATGTAATAAGGTTTCATGGTACTTTCTTACAAAACTACTATGTACCACGCTTTATAAAATTATGTCATTTGAACCACAAAGCAACTCAGCAACATTGGTATCATTGTCTCCATTTTACCAATGTGAAATCTAAATTATACAGTTAGAAAGTGGCAGAGCTCAGAATCAAATCTCCCATACCCTAAATGTTTGTTCAATGAATGTTGACAATTAAATCCATACCATGTTCACTTATGGATATGCATACATGCTTATCCATTAATTATAACCACATGTGTCAAAATTCCCATCTGTTTTTTGATGGACTGATTTAAAAAGCAGAAGGAGACCCTTTATGATAGGCAAGAGCATGCTTCCCCCATCTTTCCTCTACTTCAAGAATCCTTTGTCATTTTCTTTAAACCCCCATTCAGAGTGTTGTCTCCAGGGATCAGGGGATGCTTAACTTTGTTCTCTAAAGCCAATTGTGCTACAAATGAAGATAGCAATTAGCATTTATCATCCATGGTGATTTTTATCTCCCTCTCTGGGTTTACATAGTGCTTATCACTGTGGTACTGAAGTGCACTGACACACTTGCTAACTTCTCCTGAAATAATAGTGGAAGGAGAAGAGCCCCTTCCTCTGAGATGTCTGACACCTAGCTCACAGATAACTATGGAGCCTTCTCAACATTGCAGACCCGTCATCTTCTGGGCTCCTATGTTGTCTACACTTGTCCAACATGAACACAATGGAATTCATATGTGACAACGAGCAGCTCTTTAAAAGACAGATACACTACAGAGTGTGCTGTGGCATGTCTATAATACTACTTACCACTTGTTTTAGGAATTATTTAGTATAAAGAAGAGAACCTACTCAGATAAGCTTCAAGAAAAACAGGTGTTATTTTATTTATTTATTTATTTTTGGAACCAGGGATTGAACTCAGGGACACTCGGTCACTGAGCCAAATACCCAGCCCTATTTTGTATTTTATTGAGACAGGGTCTTACTGAGTTGCTTAGGGCCTCGCTAAGTTGCTGAGGCTGGCTTTGAACTCACGATCCTCCTGACTCAGCCTCCCAAGTCGCTTGGATTACAGGCGTGCGCCACTGCGCCCGGCTAAAACAGGTGTTATTAAAAGGTTTCGTGGACATCTCATGAAACCTGAATGATACTGGATAGTACTAACGAACTTTGCCTCACAGAAATGGGGAAATGGGCAACTACTAGTTCCTTTCTTCCCATCGTCTCTCCTCTCTGCTTCTATTTGTTTCTGTTTTATTCTCATCTCTCTGAAGACTAGTTTCTCTGTTTAGGTATCTGTTTACATATGGCCCATTTTGGCTGACTTCAAATAGTAGCCTTAGCCTGCAAATCTCTATAACCTTTCTGTTCGTATTCCTCACATCAAAGTAATGCAGATTCTAGTTTCCCTATTTCAAATTCCTGGGAGAAAGAATCTGCAGCAGCCTACATCACACATCACTCCTTGTCTAAGCAGATGTGATGGGGGAGGGTGGGTGGAGAGGAGAGGTCATGCATGCTGAGCTGCTTCTTTTAGACACTGGGCAAGTCTCCTAAGAAATGGATCAGGGGTAGAGAGCTTAGTATTTCTAGAATCAAGTGTACTAAGGGGTGAGAAGCAGACCTAAATATGCATGATGATGAATTTTTAAGTTACTCTACTTAAGAGAGAAAAGGAAAACTCTTATTCAGAAAACTATGCACTGGGCATTTTAGAAAGAGATGCTTCTACAGAGTACTGGGGAAACATAGGTACCTAATCTGAGATCTAAAATCAGTTCTTTTTTTCCTCAAATTGTAGAATTGCAAACTTTTCCTTGGAAGTGTTCATCTATGTTTCCACACACAAACCAATTTGATGGAACCCTGGGAAAAGCGAAAAATAAATTCAGACATATTTTTCTTCTACCCTAGAATAAACTGAAGTGACACCACTATCTAGTCTAATCCATGCCATTTCTATATGTAGATATAACCATCTCTAAGTATTGTTTGCTTTATGCAAATGACTCTGATAGCCTGGTAGACCCCTGAGAAGTTCAGTTTTCTCTTCTGATCTATCAGGCTGTTTGTAGATTTTAATCAAGATTTCTAATAATTGGGGGTAAATTTCTGTCATTTGCTGAGGAAAGGTTAATCAGAATTAATTCTTGGGGGAAGATCCATTGAAGGGCAACTTCCCTCAGTGTCCAGGAGCTCTCTCTTCTCCTCTGGGGGCAACATTATTTTCATGTCAACATTATTTTCATGTCACACGTAACCACCTCACTCAGTCCAGCTATTTTGCTAGACATCAGTTGAACCAAAGCAGCCAGTTCATTCTCATGAGATGAACGCATCTGTATTTGAATAGGCTGAGATATCAAGTTTCTCCGTTTCATTTTATGGTTCCAAGTAGAATTATTATGCCCATCATAGGATGACCAGTATGGTCTATTAGCTAAGATATATGATCCCATTTCTAGTATCCTATTTGAATACTTTCTTTTCCAAAAATTGCCTTTTGCTCAGGTTGCTGGCCCTAGAGTATGTGGTTGAGGGGCTGATTTCTCCCTGAAAGAGCTTCATCCTCCAGTTAGAGACAGGTTTTCAATAGGGGCTTGAACACTGTGTTCTAGTCTTTCTGAAAGAAGCACACTAGAACAAAACACCTTTGCATTTTCCATGTTTTCTAAAACTATGTAGGAGTATAATATTTTGTTTCTCCAGTCCTTCAAAGAGATTTACCTTGGGGTGATGCTAAAACATGGCCATTTTCATGCATACTATCAAATTGCCCCCCAGGTCAAATATAAAATGTAATGAATTCAAGCTTGACTGTAATCATAATAACAGAAAGAACGGATGGCTCTTAAGAGTCATTGGCTTCCATTTTCTTATCCTTTGAATTCTTGCTTTATATTAGCAAAAGAGACCAATAGCCCTGGGCCTTTCAGGCCTATGTCAACACCAGAATCAGTTACTGTTCTAAATGCTTCACCTGTATCATCTCATTTAATCTTTTTTTTTTTTTTTTTTGGTACCAGGAATTGAACCCAGGAGGGCTTAACTACTAAACCACATCCCCAGTCCTTTTTTATGTTTTATGTGGAGACAGGGTCTCACTAACTTGCTTTAGGGCCTTGCTAATTTGCTGAGACTGGCTTAGTGGACAAAGAAACCATGAAAACATAGACAAGCCCTCCACATTCTCTCTCCTTCCACCTTCTCCTCTAAATTTCCCATCTTTTCTTTGATCTTGTCTGTTCCTCTTTTACTTGTCTCCAAATCCCAGTTATAGTACATGATTGATTGATTCATCTGAGTACATGATTTGGGATTCATCAGACTGACTTTGAACTTGCAATATTCCTGACTCAGCCTCCTGAGCCACTGGGAAAACAGGCCTGCACCACCATGCCCTGCTCATTTAATTTTTATCTCTCTCTCCAGTTTTGAGGTGGTATTTTTGTTATCCTAATTTAGATGAAGAAACTGAAGTTCAGAGAAGTTATATAACTTTCTTAGAATCATAGAACATGAAAGGAGCAGGTTAGGATTTGACCCCAGTGATTCCAGCCTTGGTGTTCATAACCACTGTAGTGACTGCTCTCTCCAGCCAATCGATGTCACGTGAGCATATAAAGAGCATAGCCACTCCAGCCAATCGATGTCACGTGAGCATATAAAGAGCATAGCTGAGGTGCCTGTTTTCCTCTTGTGACCATTCCCTTTCAGATATACCTGAATTCTCTTCCTCAGACCAGACCTTTCAAACATGATGATGAATCCCAAATCATGTACTCAGATGAATCAATCAATCATGTACCATAGCTGAGATTTGAAGACAAGTAAAAGAGGAACAGACACGATCAAAGAAAAGATGGGAAATCTAGAGGAGAAGGTGGAAGGAGAGAGAATATGGAGGACTCATCTATGTTTTCCATGGTTTCTTTGTCCACTAAAGTGGTCCCACAAGCAGCCCTGAAGGAATGAGGTCAAGTTTCTTGGATGTGAGAAGATAAGCTTAGCATCAGAGTTTTCCATGATGCGGTGTTCAAGTAATGATCCCTGCTGGACAGTGAAAAGTAGAGTCTGGTCCTGCAGGGAGGGATCAAGCATCAGAAGATGCTGGATGGGTCTTTGGCAGGGAAGGTGTCAGGGTTAGACTGTTATAGGGAGAATTTTTAATAGGAGTCCTTGGGTAAAACCTAGTAATCAGAAAATAATTAGGTCAGTGTGAGCACACACCCCTTTCCGCTGCAGGCTGAGAAGTTCCCAGATTATAACTGATAGCAGACGAGTACCCAATAAGAACCTGTTGGTTACACCCACCTACTCCCTGCCCTTCTTGGCTGCTTTCCCCTTAATTCTTGTTATCATTTGGCACACTATTTTAATTATTTAGTTGTTTATTTTTTGCTTCTTCCCCTATGAGGTTTAAGCTCCATAAGCACAGGGATTTTTGAATATTTGGATCACATTGTAGGGGGCTTGTTAGGTGCTCAGTAAGCACTGGTGGATGAAGGAATGTGCTGTTGGACATCCAGTGGATCATCTGACTGGGAAGCCACGTCTTTTGCTTCACTGTTCCCAATATCACCTGCTCACTCTTTCTCACTGCTTCAAGTCTCAGTTATTTTATGGTCAGTGGCCAGTCTGAGAGTTAGTGTGTTTGTCAGCTGTTTTTTTGGTGTGGGCTTGCTCTCTCTTTTTCCTATCCTCCATATCAAATTAGACCTAGTGTTTCTATCACTTGAAGAAAATTTCTGTTTGTCTTTCTGTCTCTGTCTCTCCAATAACGCTTACACTAAGCCATGAAGGGGTGTGAGGCAGATGAACATGACAATCTAGAGTAGACAAGATGACTTGAAATGTATTCTCAGGAGCCAGGTAGTTGGAAGACCTCTTGTTGTCAGGAAAGCAGACCCAAAGGGGTGCAACACTCCTGCTCTCCACCCATAGGCCCAAAGTTCCCAAGACAGTGAACAAAAAGGCACCTGCGTCTACACCAGGCTGTTAGTCAATCATTTGTCAGAATAAAACCATCCAGAAGAAATGCTGTGGTTTTTAAGGGAAAGAAGACTTCACTATCTCCCCCGATGACATTTTCTGGATGAATGCAATGTATGTGTGTATTTATTTATGTAACAAATACTTCTATAGTGCTTATTATGTGCCAGGTACTGTTCTAAGTTGCTCAAAAATAAATATTAACTCATCTGATGGTATCATTATTGTTATTACTGCCCCCCAGCCCCGCATTTTAAAGATGAAGAAACAGAAGAACAGAGGCAAAAAGAGATCAAAATAGCTTGCTTGAGACCAGAGGTAATAGTGGCTGCTATGGCTTGAATCTTACGTGTATTCTCAAACCTTGTATGTTAATGCAGGAACATTCAAAGATGAAATGATTAGATCATGAGAGCTGTAACCTAATCAGCAGATTAATCCATTTGATGGATTAATAATTTGAAAGGACTACTGTACTGGATAGTAACTGTAGGAAGGTCCTGTGGGTCTGGAAGAGGTGGGTCACTGGGGGTGTGCCCCTGGGGGAGCCTATCTTATTCCCCTGGCTCCTCCTGTCCTGACTTTGCTTCCTGGGTGCCTTGAACAGAGTAGTGCTCTTGCCCCATGCCCTTCCCCCATGATGTTCTGCCTCCAGAGCAATGGAGTGGGCAGACTATGGACTGAACCTCTGAAATTGTGAGCCAAAGTAAACTGTTTCTCCTTAGTTGTTCCTGTCAGGTGTTTTGGTTACAATGACTAACACAGCAGCAGAGCTGAAGTTTGAACCTGGGTTCCTGGGTTCAGCTCCAGGGTCTATCCTGTCATCTGTTAGCTAGGCTTTTCCAAAATTTGTGAATACTTTTGGGATATTGGTTGTGGTATTATTGAAAATATTCCTCAAGTCTCTGTTTTCTTACAAGGAAGATGACAAAAGTCCAAGTGGAATATAGGCAACTATTTTAACTTCAAAGAAAATAAATTTTGTGATCTGATTTGTCTTAATATGATTATCTAGTATATGTGTGTATGTATATAGATATATATGAAATATATTTAGAAACATACATGCATCAGAATATATACATGCATATACATATATATTCAAATGCTACAAGAATATATTTTTGCCTAATCCGTAGAGCTTCATCAATATTTCTTCTTTATTCTCTTTTATGCTAGCAGCTTTCTTTATGCATTTCCATTTTCCACATTTTTCAGAGTGATTGGATTGGGTCGCATACACTACTCCTGAAATATTAAGTGCATACAATCTGCATCCACACACATTGGGCCTATAGTTATGATCTATCATTTCAAAAAATCCACATGTTAAAAAAAAAAAACAAACCAACAACAGAATAGGCCTTGAGTGCTATGAAGTATTAGGTCCAAAGAACCCCCTGCCATTCATCTTCTCAGTAATGCAGGGACTAATAAGACCCCAGAGTTTCTGTCTCATTGGCAGATTCTTTGTCCTAAAACCAATGAAGTCTCACACACAGAGAGACACACACACTTACCTGCTACCATCCACCTTGTATATCTAAGAAGACTAATCTATTTTTTTCTTCTTTTCTTTTCTTTTTCTTTTGCTTTTTTCCTTTTGGTACTGAGAGTTGAACCCAGGGGTGCTTTACTACTGAGCTACATCCCAACCCTTCTAATATTTTATTTTGATACAAAGTCTTGTTAAATTGCTGAGGCTGGTCTGGAACTTGCAATTCTCCTGCCTCAACCTCCCAAATTGCTGGGATTATAGGCATTTGCCAATGTGGCTGTTGACTACTTTATTTCATTTTGAGTAAGTTGTTGCATAATCAAATATCTAACTAGTGTGCCATTACTGAAGTTTTTAGAGGACATAGGAAGGATATTAGCAAGAGCATTCATCCAGATTGTTCACCTTTGACTTCAGGACTATTTTGGGAAAAATCAACAACAGCAATGACTAGATACAGAATGGTTGGGCAAGATATCATTTATAACTTTTAATTGACCCCACTCAATGTTGTCTCTCCCTCCATACTGTTTTTTCCTGATGGTCTTGATCATTAAATACTCCCAGTGTTAAAAGTTTCATAGCTGGGTCTTCCCTCTTCCCCACTCACCTCTAAAATAGGGCAGGTTTTCTTGTGTGGCTTGTTGGAAATAGGTCTTGTTGCTTTAGAGTCAAGCCTTCGTTGTTATGGTATAATTTCCACACAGGTGGTTCTTACTGTACTAACTTTCTGGATACCTCCTTGCCAGAATTGGGCCACTGTATTTTTCCCCCTTTTATTCCAGCAGATTGCTGCTATGACACAATCTCACACCTCTGAGCACAGATTTGCTTTACTTCTGTCTTTGGAGTCACCTTTCAAAAGTTCTGAGTCCCTGTCCTTTGCCGTGTAAGAGTTCATGACTGGTCTATGGTTAATTATATAAGCAGAACAAAACTATCAATACCATCAATATTTTTATAGATAATTCCTGAAAAAAAATAAACTTGGTTTGGTCAGTTTCTTTCAAATGGAGAAATCTTGCATCCTGTATAGACCTGACATTATTCACTGAGAATTTCAATCCCTAGTTTTTTATGCATATATAGTCTATAAAACCCAAACACCCAAATATAGTCAGTCATCATTTTCTGTATAACACACCAAATAAGGACAGTCTTACACATGCACATATCCCAATAGTTAACATCATGGACTAAACATCCTGATTATTTTGTGAATTTCTCACATTTCAGCTGGATGTTTTGGCTTTGTGTAGACTGAGTACAGCATGCTTCCCAGTTTGTATCCCTTTGAATCTGCTTTATTGATGTAGAACAAAGTTTCATTTGCTTGCACATTTTAATTTAAAAAAGAAAAGCTAATGAATGTTGGATCGCATTCTTCAGTGAAGGTAATAAGCCTCGTCTGTTATATAAAAAGCTACCGCCCTCTGATTGTCAAAGTTTACTTCTTTCTTTTCAGATTCTTCTTTGTATTGTTTTACAATCTAGGTATATCTGTTTAACATGAAATGCAGAAAATGACAGGGCTCAGACAGCTACTGCATCCAGTGACAAAGATTACTGTCATCCTGGCTCATCAGTTAATTCATCATTGGCAATGGTCCATTCCATTTCCTGGTAGCCTAGCAACAGCCAATGATGGGGAGGGCTGTTTGCCATGTGACAATGGTATGTGGTACTTTCCAGAATGCTTTTACATAAAAATAGGATGATAATTTATAAATTTACATTTTTATTTTAATAAATGGGAATATTTGGTTTTAGGGGTTGACATTCAAAAGGGAGACAATTTTATTTTGCAGACCATGACTTTAAAGTGCTGGACTGGTGACTTGATAACAGACATGGAGCTATCAATTTCACACATAAACAGGGTTTAAAGTTGAGACTGTGAATGCCTTACTTTACCTTAGTATGAGTGATATTTCTCCACAGATTAACTATACAGAAATGATATAATTAAATGAGAACTATTCTTATATCAGTGCACACACACACACACACACACACACGCTCACACACGCTCACACAGGACATAAGATTTTGAGTCTGAACTTTGGCTCCTAATTTATTTTTATCACTAGTTAGAAAAAAAAAA
>JAJEJO010053613.1:18480-58286 GCA_020662805.1 Glaucomys volans
GGTGAAGGGGTGGAGGTATGTTCCAGGGCACAGGTTATACTAAGTCTTCTTATTTAAACAAATTGATACAATTTTAAGAGTCCAGGAGTTTTGTGTGTACCCTGGAAAAATACATTGTCTACTAGGATAATACAAATTACATTGGTTTTGATGAAGGAGAACTGTATATATTACATACAAATAGGGATCTAGGTTTCTGGAATCTATTCCAATTTTAAAGTTCAAATACTGTATTTACTAGTACAGATATGCCTATATCTGTGTATGTTGGTGAAGTGTATGCTTTTAGTTATATAACTATGTTCTTTACCAGAAATGAAATTTTAAAAGTAAGAACTGACAGTGCTCTTCAGTGTGTAACTTCAGCAAGCTTTTTATATGAATTTACAAATCCGAAAAATAATTGTGAGTTCTAAATTATATGAGTTCCAAATTACAACTCGGGAAATATGGTCACTATGAATATTCTTGTTGCCCTTCTTTCTGGAGTCTAAATGATTAGAAAACAAATGGCTTATAAAGATAAATCAGGCCAAATAGGATATGTGTCTGCTTAGGAAGACCAGCTCCCCCTCTTCCCTCCCTCATATCCTGTACAGAGAGAACCTCTCTCAGCATTACTCCTTTACTGCTTTATGTTGTTTTCCTTTGCTGAATTCAGACAAACTGATTTGTGTTTAAAATAAAGGGAGAAATAGAGTTCAAATTACTCTGAGAAAAATGTGTTCATTTCATCTCTGTGAAGAGGAACCATGTCAACTTACACACGTAGTATCACACAGGAGCTCCACTCCACGTAGATTCTTCTTGGAACCCTTTGATTGATGAGCTCAGATTATGTTTTCAAGAGTTTGCTGGATTAGTTTGATCATCTGTCCAAAAGAAGGAATGAAAAGCTAATTCAAATAGCTGACTTAAGTTTAAATATAAATACTCCTATGGTCCTATTTAAATATGACCTTCTTGGGGAGGTCTTTACTGGACATCATGTTTAAAATTGCCCAACTGCTTCCCATCCTTCTCATACATTTGGCCTTACTGTCTATGGTTCATTGCTCTCCGTGGTACATGCCACCATTGGATCTACTTTATATTTTATTTTTTTGTTTTCTTCCTCCACCCGCCACCAAATACCCACCTTGCACATAACACAAGCTCTTGTCTGCTTTGTTTTTTAAATTCCCAGGCCCTAGAATAGTGACTGACACTAGTAAGCAATCAAGAAATAGTTGTTGAAAAAAATAAATGAAATAAATGGATCAGATTTATCAAGTTGGCTGGATAAATTTGTTATATTTTTAATATATGGCAAATTTAACCAGCCAACAAGCCAGATTTAATTTTATTTTTCTTTTCTTGTTTTTTTTTTTTTCTTCTCTCTTTCTCTCTTCTGTCTGTACCATCATTTGGGTCATTTTCTTTTTTATGTGCTGTTTCTTTGACGATTTATGTGACACCAAAATGTAGGGAAAGAAGCAAAAACTTCATCATTTAAGTTATTCTACCTCAAGTAGAACAAGAAAACTGGCTGTATCAGCAAATTTTTCACCTTCCAACTGGTTGTTTTGACACTTTCAGGACAATGCTTCTGTTTTATGCACTGTCACTTAGTCTTCTTGGTTTCATAGCATGAGAATTTGATCAGAGGACACTTGACACATTCCCCAAAGTAAAAGAACTTGGGTGGGGAGCTTGATGCTGCCATACCGGAGTGTTGAAGCCTGAAGTAGGAAAGTGCTGGATCCCACAAATCTTCCCTATGTTGGTCCTCAGTGACACACACAACTTCATTATTCATAGACACTGACCATCAACAGTTATTAACAAAGTAGGCACCGTCTTTTGTTTTACACACACACACACACACACACACACACACACATACACACACAAATCTATCTCCAGAAAGGAATGGTAAGACGGGTGGTGCTTCCCTCATCGTAACTGAGCACAGTTCTGCTCTCTGCTCTAGGCGCCTTCTACCCTGCATGAAGAATCTGCGCGTGTTTCCTTTCTGCCCCTCTTTGGCTTTCTTTTGGTTGAGGAAACATGCCTTACACCTGCTGGAGTGCTTTTACGAGATGTTTGGGATTTTCTGGGGGTTTCCCCAGAGGTGACTGCATTTCAGTGGTGAGTGAATAATGCAAAACAGTCTCCAGGCTGTATGCACTGAGTAATCACGGGGAATTCTTCAGAACAATCTCAGGTTGGTAAAATTTTCCACCGAAAATAATAATAATAGTAACAATAGCAGCAACGGCAACAATAAACAAGATATGCCCTGTATGCTTCCACCCAATTATTAGCTAATAATGCATAATTATGATTAATTCCACTCTTTAAATGCAGATTCTAAAGAGCAATAACCATTTATTTTATGTTTTCGCGTTATTTTCCTGCACGTCCTTTATGTCAATTATGTGTTGTCAGGCACATCTGATTGTGCTCCACTGTGGTTTCGATGGTTTGGTAATTGTACATTAAAAAAAAATAACAACACGTGTTTAGTATAAAAATTAATTACGTTAAGCATTCCTACTAATTTTGCCAAGCAAAAAAAAATGGCATCCCACAAATTTTTAGCATAAAGCGGGTGGCCAGCCTACTTAGGAGCTTTATGATCTGTGGCTGGGTTTGTGAGTGAGCTCTGTCAAGGCAGCTTGCTCAGAGCTGAGGCAGAATGCAGTGGACAGCAATCTGCCCAGGCTCTGTTCCCTCTGTTCCCTTAAAATTTGTCTCTGGCCTCCACCTAATCAAGCACTTCCCAATTACGATTATAATAACGGCACTGAAAATATCATTTTGAAATGTCGCTGCCATCCAAATTGACAGAGCTTCTGCCAGCAAGCTGGATGGTCAAGGATATAGCTTCATTCTTTTCGTTTGGACCTATTTATAAAAGGCTGATCCTGGGTAATAATGAAGAAAAACATTAGATATGCTATGAAAGTCTACCCAGAAAATCTGGGAGCATCAAGGGAAAGTAGCGGTGGGGAGAAAAGGAGAGGATAAACCAGAGGAATTGGACGGATAAGGAGTCTGCTCAATATTGTAATCTTTTGGGAATATTTTCTTGTGATGCATTAAAAATATCTGATTCTTAAAACAGTTTTCTGCTCCTGTACCTCAAAATAGCGTTTGCTAAGCGGGGAAGGGAGATGGAGCAATTAGTTGGCTTTATTTCTGAGGTTTTATTACTTTGATTCTTTTTAATTTAATCAGCCACGAACACAGCTACCAGCAGACGGTGACTTTTCCCTGAAATGTGCTTCCTGCCCAGAACAGTGCCTTGTGATTGTAGGTTAATGTTAATGAAACATGAAAAGGCAGACCCTTTTTAGGAAAATTTGTTATTAACAAATAAAGGCTTGGTAACATTTAGAATCACACCAGGAATCACAGCACCAGAAACATGGCTGGAGCAGATTCTAGAACCAGCCTGCCATGTTCAAGTGATAAATTTGTTTACATCCTTTAAAAGTTCTAACTCCGTCCAGAGCGAGGTGACGTCCTACTTTTCACATTCATGTTCAATTCACAAACATAAAGAGAGTCTGAGCCATTAGGAAAGCTTTCATTTTGGCTGGGGAAGGATGAAATGATAGTGATAGTGGCTTTCATAGCAGAAAATAATTGTATACTTTTCTTATTATTATTTTTGGCAAGGCGCGCACATTTCGGCTTTCCGGTGTATTACATCATTACATTGTATAATGCATCATAATGATAGAGTGAATAGAGATGAAGAAATGCCAGCGTCTGCTTCAAGTTTAGAGAGAAAGAGAGAGAGACATCGCACGCGCTTTCAGCTGGGAAGGCTGCTGTTCCGCAAAGTGTTCTCTGAGATGAAACAAAGCTGCCTTCCCACTTGGCATTCACATTAATTGTGGACTTGCCAACCGGCCAGTTTCACTGGTGTATAAATTAGTGGGGGATAATTCCACTTGTCTCAAAAAAACCCAGAATATCCGAGGAATGCTTCCTGACGTGGTGACTTCTTTGTTTTTTGTCATTTGCATCCAGTGTCCAGGAAACCTCCACACCATCTTCTGAACACAGAAAAGCCCCATTTTCCTCCCCAGCATACCTGTATGAGGCACCAGCTGTCAGGAGGACAAATATAAGTTTCATGCTTTAGCTGCGTATTTTTCGAATGTATTAAAATGCATCATTTTTCAAATCCTTGTTATTGTAAAATGAAAGACCACAAGGCTCCTGAGAGGAAATTTTAAACGAGCTGATTGTTTTTAGTAATAATAGCAGGAAATGTTAATTGAGAGTCAATGATGGTCTGGGAGCTGCCATTTAAGATGTGTCAATAGGGTGCTAAGGTAACCTGTTGCAAAAGGAAAAATATTCATTATGATTATCGTATTTATTTACAATTATGTTGTGAAAAGCATGCTTCCTCAGTGACTTTTTTTTTTTTTTTTTAGTAATTCAAATTTAGTCAAATTATTTGACACTGCCTCCTGAAGTGGCTTATATTTTTTTCATTCTACAGTACACAATTTCAGTGATTACGGATATATGGTCCAGGGCTTTCAGTGTTTTTCTAACCTTTTACAGTAACAATTGCAATCAACTGAATGTTAACCATTCACTCCTTCAATCCATATGTAAGCCTGTGGTATGCTTTGCATTGGGTTAGGAATCTAATGGTGAGGGAAAGATACCTGGACCCTCTCCCCCAACAACTTGCAGTCTAAAGGTGTAGACCTCATTGTACCCAAATAACCTGCCGGTTCTGGTTATGCCAGGGTTTTCTGACTTGTGTCAAGTCTATTCTAATGTTTACATTTACTTGGTTCAACCAATCTTGAATGTATGGAGAAAGACCACATTGGTCTTAGTATTATTGTACAGCTTTAAACCCTGGAAGGAAAGAAAAAAATCAAGCCAGTTATTTGGAGATAGAGTATGTGGACATTTTCAATATCACCTGTTTATTTGGGTATCAAAAATTCCCAGATTTAGGGGTGGGGATGTAACTCAGTGACAGAGCACTTGCCTAGCATATGTAAGGCCCTGGGTTCAATCCCCAAAACTGCAAAGCAAAGCAAAACAAAATAAACAAAACAAAATAAAACAAACAACCTATTTTTTCTTTTTTAAGATATTCCCTTATTTTGGATTTTCTCCACTTTTGCAATGAAAGGTTTACATAACTAAATAAAATGGAGATGTATTTGGTTATGGGGATCCTTAGCCAGCTCGTCACTTTGGTGTTTGATGGTGTTTGCACATCATAGCTTCCAAGTGCTTTATAATTAACAAAAAGTTTTTTTAAATATAGCACTTTGTTTTCTTAGTTGTTAAAATCTTGGGTTTTAGAGTCATATCGATGAATAGGCCTCGGTTCAAATAACAATTCTGCCATAAATTTCCTAAGTGACCTTACATTCTGTAAGCATCAGTACCGTCCTTGTAAAATAAGAATAATAGCCATTTTTCAGGTTTGCTGAGAGGAGATGAGATAATCCAGTAAAATAGCTTATAGAAAACACTCAACAAATGGTAACTATTATTTTTAAAAATAATTTCTAATCCTTCCTACAACTTTAGGAAGCAACCTACTAATAATCCTATTAAATCCTCCTGTTTATTTTTATCTCTACATGGCTACAAAGGCCGACTCTCCTTCCTGGAATTCCTACATGTCTTCTTCTGCTCATGTCCAGAGCTCAGTTAAAGGCCTCTTCTCTGACTTCTGCACTTTACTTCAATAGATTGCCTCACTGCAAATACTTATTTAGCTTCATAGTATGCAAGTCCCTGTTTTAAGAATAGAATGTGGGAAGTAGTAGAAACAAGAGGCCCTGCTGCCACGCAGCTGACATTCCAGCAGGGGAAGCAGGCCACCAATAAATATTACAAAGGCAAGTTTTCACCTCAGGTTGGTGAAGAGCTTAGAAGAAGATGCTCAGGGTATTAAGAAACCATACCTCTGGGGATTGGCATAGTATGTGTTGAGAAGGTTTCCTTCCCCAGGTGATACTGAGTTGAGACCTTTTGTGGTTTAGATCTGGATATTCCCCAAAATCTCATGGGTTGAAGGCTTGGTCCCCAAAGCAGCAATGTTCAGAGGTGGGGCTTTTAGGAAATGAATGGTTCATGAGAACTCTAACCTTATCAGTGGAATAATCCATTTGATGGATTAGTAATTGAATGAACTACTGGGAAGAGGTCAAAACTATAGGAAGGGTGGGGCATGGTTGGAGGAAGTAGGTCATGGGAAGGGGAGTCGGGGGTCCCCTTGTGGAATATATCGTATCCCTGGCTCCTTCCTCTCTGTTTGCTGGCTGATGTGAGCTGAGTAGTTTTCCTCTGTCACATTCTTCTGCCATGATGTTGTCCTACCTCAGGTCCAAAACAACGGACTAAAACCTCTGAAATCTTGAACCAAGACGAACCTTTTCTATTCTAAACTATCTTTATTAGGTATTTGCTCTGGCCATGAAAAGCTGACCCTCACACAGTCTAAAGACCTTATTCCTACCCTGCCTTGCCTCCTCACAGGTCTCATGACAAGTGTACCTGAGAAAGTCTTCCCCCCACCTCCACTAGCCTGGTCAGTGGTCAACAAATTGGAAGAGGATCCAACAGGTGTGGTTTTTCAAAAATATTTTTTAGATGTTAATGGATGTTTATTTTATTCATTTATTTATATGTGGTGCTGAGAATCGAACCCAGTGCCTCACACATGCTAGGCAAGTGCTCTAACACTGAGCTACAGCTCCAGCCCCCAACATGTGTGTATTTAAATGTGAGATAAAATGTCTTGGTTGTACCTGCTTGTGGTTTAGTTTTGTATTTAAGCAAACTAACAAGAAAGGAAATAAATTTTGAAATTTATTTCAAAAATAAATTTTGAAATAATTTTGACAATTATTTGTCATAAAAATGAAACAAATTAAAATATTTATTGCTAGGTGAGGCAAAAAAAAAAAAAGATGGTGAGGATTATCTCAATGGAAGGGGGTGGATTGGGAAGAAAATTTGTCATGTTCTCTCCCTGTGCAAAGTCCTGAGGAGGGAGCATGCAACCCTGCCTTCCAGGAGCAGCAATTTAGGAGAACACCTTTCCTAAACCCCTAGTGAACAGTGATTAGGCTCTTCTGGCAGCTCAGATATACTTACTGTTGAAACTATTTATTTGACTTCTTTCCAAATAAGCCTTGTTTATCCATTCTCATTTCTTCAACTATTTATAGAACACATAGGGCCATCCCAAGTAAAGGCAGCTTCTATATTCTACATAGCATTTATATAATCACACATCTCTAAGGCATATTTTTGTAACTCTAGATTTGGTCTTGTTTACTATCTGCTATGGTTGGAATGTGTCCCCTCTTGGAAACTTAGTCCCCAATGCAGTGTGTTGAGAGGTGAGGGCTTGAAGAGGTTATTAGGCCGTGAGAACTCTGCCCTCATGAATGGATTAGTGCCATTATCTCGGGAGTGAGTGAGTTGTCCTGGGAGAGGCTTGCTGATTAAAAGATGAGTTTGTCCCTTTCCACTCTCTTGTTCTCTTGCCATGTGATACCTTCGACCATGTTATGACAGAGCAAAGCCCTCATCAGATGTGGCTCTTCAATCTTGAACTTTCCAGTTTCCAGAAACTTGAGTCAAACCACGTCCCATTATTAATAAATAATCTAGTCCGTGGTATTCTGTTACAGTAGCGCAAAACAGACCAAGACACCAGATTATGATGCTGCTAATAGGAGACCTGTTTCATCACTCAATGTCCCAGTCAGTGGTTTGTACACAGTTGGCACTCAACAGATGTTGATGACCCCTGGTGACCTCCATGCTGATTTCTCACATGGCTCTTATCTGCTGTACTTTATAAATCTCTGGCAGCATCCTGCAATGTTGAATGTTTCTAGCCTAACAAAAAACATAATTAGGAAGGTAAATCTGCTGAAGCTGAAACAAATCATTTAATTCATTCCCCAAGCCAAATGGAAAATGATTTTGAGATTATCCACCGTATTGGGTTATCTGCTCTACTGCTCCGTACCATTAGCTCAGGCAGTTGGGAATTGCTTGCAATTCACAAAGAGGCAGATTGTGTTTGGTTTGTGTTGGCTGGGTACCCTCCTCTGAAGTGGCTGCAAGTCCTCTCCAATTCAGCCAAGGCAGCCAGTCAGGATGGCCAGTAAGCCAAGTTGGTTTCTCCCGTGTTGGTGCTTCTGTGTGGTGTGAGCATCTGCACATGTGTGTGCCCGCCTTCTTCCAGCTAGGTCCCCATGCACTGAGGGTGATACCTGGTAGTTACCCAGCCATCTGGATTCAGGGATGACATGTGGTTACCTGTTAACCTTCTACCTTTCTTAGCAGGTGGAAGGACCTGCTGCTGCCCTATTCAGAGACCTTTTGTTTTCACATAAAGTGGATGCTGTCTTTCTTCAGTAGGTCTTCGAGGGGCATCCCAACTATGCAGAAGCTCCTTTGTCCATGGCAGAGGTTGGGGTGCTGAACATTTTAGCAGTTGAATTTCCTTTGCTGCTTGAATGTAGTTCATACTGCATTGACTGTCTTCCTGGGTTTCAAAAATTCCTGGGTCTAATGTGGTAGAACAGGGTGAGGCCACGATGAGACACTGTTCTCAAGTTTGGTGGGAATCCCCCTTAGACCAACTTGCCTTCATTCAAAGACAACATGAAAAAGAACAGCTGAGGAAGCCTTGTTTACGAAAGGTGAAGTTCTGAGTCACTGGTGCCCAGTGCTGCGTTTTCAAAGAAGGTATCGATGTCTATTTGCAAAATCTGAGTGAGCCTTTCAGTAAAGAAGATCGGGAACATATAAATGGACGGATGGATGGATAGATGATTATTGAATGCACAAGCATTTTCCATTATATGTTTTCCTTTGTGGACTTGTTTCCAGAGTGGCTGGGAAGTGAGATACTCAATGAATCTGGGGTCTCTTTCTGTCCTTTGGAGCTATGAAAATGACAGGGCTACCAAGTCCTGGCTGCACCTGCAAGACCAACATAGGCCCTTCCGGTAAGGCTTGGCTTGTGAGTCCAGGAGAGGCAGACCCAGGCATGGGTGGGTGTCACTCTTTTTTGGGGGAAGATGCTTATGATTTTGGTTGCATGTTCTCAGAATGTTGGAAGACTAAAGTCTTGGGGAAAAATAAGTTAATAAAATAAAACACATAACTCAAAGCAGATTGCTTAAATTGTCTAGGCAATTTGATAATCTCACAGTTCAAAGGTTGCTTTTATTATGCTAACCAAGGTAGAATAAAAGACAACTGAGAGCATCTTAGAAAGAGTACCATACCACAACTTTTGTATAAAAGTATTGCTATCGTTCTAAACCAGGATGGTGTTATCTGCATTAGCATACGTTTATAAAAGATCAAGAAAGGCCTCAAACATATACATCTTGCATCATGATAGGGTGGCACCCACAGTGGACCACTGCCCAGAATTTTTGTTCAGGGAAAGCTTCCAAGTTATTAAAACAAACAAACAAGCAAAAACATAAGACCTTCTTAATCTTAATAGCACTGAAGAATACTAAGTACATGAACTCTGATAACAATTCACTTTAAGTCTCTCTTATGTGTATTTTCTCCTTTCCTGCTTCTATTCAAACTTTCATCAAAAATGTAAAGACAGGTTCTTGCAGTGATGGCCAGTGAGAAGCCAGGACTCTCTGCCAACAACCACAAGCAACTGGATTCTGCCGACCACCAGGTGAGCTTAGGAGAGCGCCTGCACTCTGAAAAGGAACTCAGCCACTTATTGACATTGAGATTGCAGTCCTGTGAGATGCTGAGTCCAGAAACCAGTCAGTATGTCAGTGGACGCCTTACCTACGAGAGACTGTAAGATAATTAATAGATGCTGTTTTAAGTCACTAAATTTGTGGCAATTTGCTATGTGACAATAGAAAACTAATATAATTAGCACAGTTTAAAATATTCCATAATGAAACTTTTAAATAGCCAAGTCACTGGATATCCTTATATAGGATTTAATGTAGAGTAATACTTTCAACAGAATTTCTGGAATGTAAGCAATACAATATAAGGGACATCTCTCCTCCTGTGTCTACTGAGCTGCCTCCAGCTCAGAGGGAGGGGCTTTGATGGCTTCCCGGTACCTGTGAACCATCTGGCCTGTCCCACAGTACCCCCCAGGCTGCAGACCCTTTCTTCAGTTGTCTTGGTGAAGTCCAACTTGATTCAGGAGGGGATTATTAGCGCTGAGGGGCCTGAGGGGGTGTCGATGGTGACAATTCTCCCTCCATTGACAGCCCTAACCATACTTAGAATTTCAACCTACAGCGGTACATTGCAACTTTACAGGGTTATCCAACAGCCTTTCATGCCGGTCCTTTTCTGTTTTGCCCCAGGGAGAATCTGACCAACTATATATTCATTGCTATTTTCCCCATTATTTATTACCTAGACGGAATAGCATGATTAATTATTGATCATAGACCAGTAACTGATTAAAGTGTGGTTCTGATCAGCAGTCAGAAGTCATTTGTTTCCAGGCATTCGTAGCTCCTGCATTGAGAATGGCAGAACAATACTCTCTTTTCAGTGCATAAAATATGACACCTGTAGACAGGCTGTAGCTATAAGCCAGCAACAGAGCCCTTCAACTGTACTTTGTCTTAATAAATGTGAAATAATGATTTGCCAAAAGAGAGAAACTGTTTGGAAGATTTACATGTGGAGAATACGATGTGAAATATAATAGGAGGATTCTAATTAGAATTGTTTCTCATGGACTAAACGCTTTGCTGAAGAGAAACTCACTAGGAATAGCTCTTTACCATCTGGGAAGCATATCGAATTTTCCCTCATTCTTACTTTATTTCCTGTTTTATTCTCTCTACCTTTTTCTCAGACTCTCCTCTCTCTTTTCTTCTTTATCTCGTCCCTCCCTCTTTTCCTCCCTCCCTCCTTCAGATTTTTTTTTCACTAGACAGTCAATGTCAGGAATTGGCAAACGATGACCAGAAGGTCAAATCTGGCCTACCACCTGTCTTTGTAAAAATTAGGTTTTGGAACAAAAACCTAATTTTTGTATGTTGTGTTCACATTGCCTACATGTATTTTTGCACTACAATGGCAACTGAGCAGTTAGGACAGAGAAGTTGAAATCTGCAAAACCTTTTTTCAGAAGAAAGTTTGTTGACCTGATTCTATGTGCCAGGTACCAGGAACAGAGTGTCTAAGGCGTAGTCCCTGTCCATGGTGGCTTCAGAGTGATGTGAGTACCTAATAGTGCTATGTTCTAGAAGGCAAAAGGTTAGCATGACGGACATCTGAATGCAGTGCAGTGGGAGCCAGGTGACAAATGTGAGGCATTTAGCAAGTGGGATTAAAAGAGGACATCTCTGGGCAGGTATTATTTGAGTGGATTTCCTCGCAGCTTGGAATTAGAGAAAAAGAATCAGGACCTGATGTCTGTAGCTCAACTATCTTATCTCAACTACTTAATCTCCAATTAAAAGTTATAATTCCCATCTTTGAAGAGTATTTACTTGTTTTTCTTTTTGTCCAGCACCAAAATTATTACTGAATCCTCTTAGAACCATCTCCAGAAATGGGTGGCTTTGAGGAATCTCCTTTTTCTCTTGGCTTTGAAAAGGGATGGCACTTCTGATGGCAGGGAGTGGCAGAATATCTTGATTGGCCGAATTTGTTCAGACCCCTGAAGAATCTCATAGAAGCTGCTGCTTTTGGCTTAAAGAATTAAAAGAGCCTGTGTCTTTCGCTCTGAAAATTGCAAATGGGAGTCAGTGGGCACCAGATAAAGAGGAGACACTTGTGCACAGAGACGTCAGTGGACTTTGGGTTTTAAGCAGATTTGCTTCTTAGAGAGAGGTGCAGATCTGGTGGTGACCCCCTCCCAGCTGCCCCCATCTGAACTTGGCTGGAAGTTCATTTCAGAAATTACAAACATTATGTTGTTTTCTTCTCTCTTCTAACAAAAATAAAATGTTCAAGCTCCAAGTGGGCAGTTAATTTCAAGACTCTAGTATAAGTCCACTTAGGATGTTTTCCAGGCCATGCACAAACACAGCCCCAATTATGAAAATCAAGTAAAGACCAGAAGCCAACTGTGTTGGATTTGTGAACTCTTTTCATCATAGCTGAAAGAGAAACTGGTACCAGTTTGCTCTCTGCAAATAGGAATAATTAAAGAATGCTCCTAAATCATTTTTGAAATAAGTTTTTAAATATTGGGTTAGAGAGCCTTTGACAAAAAGCACAAAATAAAGATACAATTCATGTAAGTAGGTGAAAACTTTAGACTTCATTGCCCAACTATCAAGATATCAATTTCTACATGAGAGGATTTTAATCCAGACTTTATAAGGAAAAAGGAAACTCCATTTACTGAATGGGGAATGAGTGATGGTCCAGGAAGGGCCTCATTTTGACCCTAAGATTTATGTGATGAACTCTGGACTCTCCTCCCTGAAGTTGTTAGGTTCTCTCATCCAGAAACTGCATAAGCTTCTGGCATACCCAGGAAACTTGTTGGTGCTGGGTTTGTAACAACCCCAGCACTTGAGCCAACCAAGCTTGTGTTTGAATCCCCTACTCCTCATTCCTGTACCCCTCATCCATTCACCTAATTTCTTCTGGACCTTGCCACATTTATCTGTAAGATGAGTACAATAATGGTGTCTTCTTATGGGAACTATTAGGTTTTCATCAAGTAACAGATGCAAAGCAGTACCATGACCAACACGTAGCAGGCAATTAGTAAACCCTGAATATGTTTATTTTTAGGCTAATGTTACAAGAATTTGATATCCTAAGGGGTTTGAGGGATGCTAGAGGGTGGCTTGGACTTCAGGCTCACACATATTTAGAATGAGCTCTCTGAATCAATTAAAATAGGAATGGTGCTTACAGAGCAATTTGCAAAGGCAAATTTCTAAATGTCTGCTTGAAGAATGGACAACAGAAAGGACAATAGAATCTTTAGGAGACAAGTCTATTTACTCAACATCCATTGAATAAGCATTATGTGCTAGACACTGGGCAATGGCTCGGGAGACAAAGATAAATAAAATATTGTTCTTGGCTCAAGATTTTATAGTCTAGTTACTCTATGGACGTGTTAACAGAAGATTATAATTCTGTGCAAAAAATGCCACAGTGGAGTCTATGGCATTCAGATGGCAGCAGGGGGACAAGGAAGGCCTCATGGAAGAAAAAGCTTTTGAGCTGAAATTCAAAGACCGAGCAGGTGTTTTCCAGGCAGACAGGTGAGGGGAGAACATGCCAGGTGGAAAGAACCATGCAGAAAATGCAGAGGCATGAAAGACCAGAGCAATTCAGAGCTCCTGGGGCAGGAAGTATGAGCAGGAGATGGGGGAGGGGGACCAAGCTGGACAGGTGGGCTGAGCCCCAGAGGGTGGTCTGTATATCACACAAGACATTCGGTTTGAATTCTACAGATGGGGAAAACCTTTGAGAAACTTTGAGTACAAGAATCATCTAATCCAATATGCTTCTTAGATGGATAATCTGGTTGACAGCACACATGACTTATTGGAGACAGGAAGGCAGGAAGTTGGATCAGTTATGAGGCTACTGCAAGTACCCAGGCAAGAGAGGAGTTGGTTCTGACCTGATGGCAGCAGTGGAGAGGAAGAGAAGAAAAGGCACCTGAATGTGGTCCTAAGGACCAGGGACTGATATGAATGGACAGGAGCTGGCTCCTATGCCACTGTAGTTTGATTAAGTGTGTGACTCACTCACACCACTGACAAAAATTTGGCATATGTGTCTGGCATCTTTTGTCATCTGAAATGGGACAGACCAAAGCAAAACTTTTTTGTTTCATCTGGGAGACCAGTGTTGGCCAGCTCATGTTAGTGCCTTAGAACTCTCATTGGCCTGGAGACAGTCCTGTAAGGTCAATCCTTGTTGATTGATAATGTGGTTGTATCTCTTATAGTGGGAGGGCCAAAGTCAAGGTTAAGGAATCCCTGCCATCTGTGGACCTTAGTTTTTCATCAAAAAGAAATAGCCCAGTTGGCAAAAATTAAGTTTATGCATTGCCTGCAAATTCTGACTTCTTGGATATTTTAAATAAAAACAGCAACTTCTCATTGGTCATATTTAAACGCAACACTACTTACGATTATCCAACTATTCCTCTCTCCTTACGTACATCTGTCTATCCACCGTTGACTATCTTTGGCTAGCCACAAAAACCTCCAGTGAAATTTAACAGATCATATCAATCAATTCACCAACCACTACTATCATGAAAGAGTTGGAAAATACAAGATATAACATTAAAGACACCTTTTGTCAAATAGAAAATCTGCAAAATCAGGTTGTTTACTTGCCGTCCTAATGCAATTTTTTTATGTTTGTTATTGTTCAGTATGCAATTGTGTAAATGTAACATAAGTATTTTATACATATAAGATTTGTATGTGTGTGTGTGCGAGCATGCGTGTGGATAGACCTTTTTTTTTTTAAAGGATGCATCCTTCTGAAGTAATTAGTATGGACATATATTTTTGGCATGTGTATTTGTGTGGATGAATACACATGCACACATAGTCAATCTGATTCTTAACATCCACTGATCTCCATAGCACATGTAATATTAAAAGAAAATTTGGTAATACTTTAAATGTCCTATCATTGTGAATTCATTTTATATTCATTGTAATAGCATTGATCAAAATGAATTCATTTGGTATTCATGTAGATGTCACATGTACTTCCATAGGTGTTTCACTGTAAATTAGCATTTCTCAGAGGACACTTAAAATAAGTGTTACTGAAAGTCCTCATTACACATATTGCCAAGATTAGTACATTAAGGATCATGTACTTACATACTACTAATGCATTTCTGCCACTTAAAATACTACATTACCCATTTCTGATATCGAGCAAATATCTACGGCAATTTTGAGAATTACTGACATCCTAAAGGAAGTGGTACTTTCATGATTAAGCAGGTTGCCTATATTTTGCTCTGATTTTTCTAAAACTAGAAAAATCAGTTATTTTAGATGCAAAAAAGAGAATTAAAAGTGAAATATATGTGATGACAACAATGATATTTAAATGACTTCCAGGCATCCAAGTGGGGAGGGGGGATCTCATCTATGTTTATTTTTAACAACTTACCCTGTTATAAACATAAGACAGTGAAGTGAAGTGAAGAATTCGTGGACCAAAAGTGGTCAAGAACTGATTGAATTCCTGGTTGTACCCTTTTTGAACTTGCCTTATCTCAGAAGCAACAAACAAACAAACAAATACACAAGTTAATTGAGGAACACTCATCCCGGCCCTTTATGTCCTCCTTGCAACTTTCCTAGTATTATTTTGGGTAGAACTTTTGCTGAGATCATCATTGATATTGGGAGGGGATGGGGGTGTTCACCCATATGGCACCTGGGTGCAGGAGAATTTGTGAGCAAGTCAATAGAGTGTAGTTGGTTCTTCTCATACGCCTGAAAGTTCTGGCAGAGCAAGGTCTGGTGAGCAGCATGGAAGTGGCAGCAGGCTTGTAGATCAACCAGGGAAAGCTTTGGGACACACCAGGATATTCTGAGTGCTGGTTGGGGTGTCTGTTTTATACTTAGAGTTACATTTTTAAAAGATTATGGCATGCTTGGGAAAATAGAGCTTCCCAGTACACTGTTGGTGGAAATGCAAAATAGTATAACCACAATGAAAAATACTATCAAACTTCCTCAAAAAATTAAATATAGAACTACCAAAGGATCAAGTCACCCACTTCTGGATATTTACCCCAAAAAGGTGAAATCTGAATGTAGAAGGGATATTAACATTCTTGTGTTCATTGCAGCTCAGTTCACCATGATGAGGAAAC
The DNA here is from genome assembly GCA_020662805.1 of Glaucomys volans. Lineage (NCBI taxonomy): Eukaryota > Metazoa > Chordata > Mammalia > Rodentia > Sciuridae > Glaucomys > Glaucomys volans. Next base: position 34,343 of record JAJEJO010053613.1, read on the forward strand.
CACTGAAATGTCCACGGACAGATGAATGGATGTGAAATGTAGTGTTAAAACCCAGTGGATTATTATTCAGCCTTGAAAAAGGACATTCTGCAATTTATAGCAGCATGGGCGAAGCTTGAGGACATTGAACTAAGTGAAAGAAACCCGGCCCCAAAAGACAAATATTGAATGATTCCTCTTATGTGAGAAATTTAATGTGTTCAAACATAGAGTCAAAGAATGGAATGGTGGTTGCCAGGAGCTGAGGGAGAGGGTAAGATGGGGAGACACTAATCAAAAGGGGTATAAGTTTCAGTTCAACAGGATAAATAAGGCTCTAGAGATCTGTAGTTAGCATACTTATAGTTAACAACACTGGATAGTACCTTTAAATTTTTATTAAGAGGACAGATCTCATGTTAAGGGGTGCTACTACAATAATAATCATAATAAAATGATAGAATTTCCTAATTAAAATAATTGCCAGTCATGGTGACACATGCTTGTAATCCCAGAGGCTTGGGAGGCTGAGGAAGGAGGATGGTGAGTTCAAAGCCAGTCTCAGCAACTTAGTGAGATCCTGCCTCTAAACAAAAGTATTTTTAAAAAGGGTTGGGGTTGTGACTTAGTGACTGAGCACCCCTGGGGTCAATCCCCAGAACAAAAATAAATCATAGTACACAAAATGATTTAGGGTCACACGCACACACTTCTAGGACACATGGGTCATCAACCATGGATCCTAAGTTCTTTCACTATTTAGATTCAGTTGTCTTCATCTTCCTCTCTCCCCAGATTGCCTGTTTGCTGTCTACACCTGTCACCATGTTGAAGGGCTGTCCCCGGGATAGACTTTCTCCTTCCAGTCACAGTCAGGAGACATCACCTTATTTGGTGCTGACTCAGTGGGAGCCAAATCTCCAGCAGGCTACCAACTCACACCTGCAGAATTTGCCGGCACATCCGTTTTGCAAACACACAAAATGGGTAATTGGGCACACAAATGCCTATTTGCATTGCAATTTGGCATTTGTATACACAGTGATGGATTTTTTCATGTGCAAATGAGAGGGAGGCAAGTGCAGAATGGATGTCCTCAAGTAAGAAGGGTGCCTTTAAAAAACATATATATCTTTTCAGAACCCTGCTAAACATTTGAGGAGTGCCAGGAAAATAGTCAGGTACATGGATATATTTCCCTCCCCGACTCGCCCACCTTTGTGGGCAAAATCCCCATAGAACACAGTTTGTTTGTTATTTTTGGAAGAAAGGCTACTATTTCCCAGATAGGCAGAGGGACATCCAGAGTTTTTCACTATAACAAAAGATTTGCCTAACGTGTCATGAAATCAGCTAATAAATATTAATTCTTCAGCTCTAATGAAACATAAGAAGCTTTTACATTCCTAGAATGTTGGCATGTTAGAGAGAGTGTCATACTCTGGTTTTGGGGTGCATGACTGTGCTCAGTATTCAAGTTATACATACATCGACACTGAAACATTTGGAACCATATATTTTTGCAACTAAACACAATGAGGCAGAAAAAGAATAAAGGCGTTGGTTCAGGGAATGGTGCAGAGTTTTGAAGGGTTCCCCATGTTCCATCTTGTTCTCTGGTTTCTTTGTCCCTTCTGTATGTCCTTGTGTTGTAGGACTGGGTCCTTTCGGGAAACTCAGGCAATGCGAAGACCCTGATTCTTCAAACCCTGATTCTTGCAATCAATTTCAGACATGTAGCAGAGATTTCAGACAAGTCACTCAGAGTAACAGGCACAAGTTTATTGAAGGGATAGGAAAAGGAAAAAGGGAGTGCTCTCAAGGGAGAGAGTGGGTCCTTTCAGAGAGGAGAGGGACAGCTTGCCTCTCCTACATTTCAGCTTTATTGGGGATTCCAGAGAAGTTTCCAGAGAGTCTTGCCCAGGTCCACTTCTTGACTTTTGATTGACGACAGTATGATTTCAGACTTCAAGTCCCCACTGCCATAACTCTAGGTCACTTTGACCCATGCTGACTGGTTCTAGTTGAATTCCTAACCATAAATTCTTACAGATTTTATGGTTAGGAGGAATTATTGTTATCTTCCTGAGGTTGGGATCTGGTCTATGAAAAGGGTCACAAAAGCCTCCCCCTTCAGGGTAACTTGGGTTCCTCTTATCAACATTATTTCGGGCCTGCATTTCTCCTGCAGATAGCAGGTAGTTTGCTGAGGAATGTGACATATCCTGTCCACTTAAGCCAGGCAGGTCTGCAGGTAAATTGCTTCTTGGAAAAGAAAGCATGTGGGGATTAGCACAGCAGGCCCATTTTATAGAATTATTCCCTTGACCTTGTGTTCCCACCATTCACATCTGTCTGTCCCTTGTCGCTTGGACTGTTAAGCGTGGGTGCTGCCTGCTTAAAACTTACCATGCCAGAGGGGCCTAAGAAAGGAAGCCAGGAGGTGTCCTAGGTTATGAGCCAGGCCTGCACCTTCCTTTGTCAACCCCTCACCTGCTGATGCTCCCCTCACCTGTTCCCTTGCTTGGAATCCATATTGTCTTCTGGCCACTTGAGCTAAGGGCACCTGCAGGAATTCCTCTTGGTTCTTTTGGATGCTGGCTTTCCTGTTTCCTGTGACTCTTCTTTCTTCCTTTGTTCTGGCAGTATCTGTGAATGTGGAGGAAACTGCCTTCTAGCAGGGTCTGTGCTATGACTAAGTAGTGGATCATGTGTGTATCCACATGGCTTTGCCCGGGTGCTCCTCCCTTTCCTCTGGACATTCTTATTTCCCCAAACTCAGACACACACTGATATCCAGTGTTGCCCACAGTCTGATCTACGCCATCAGCTTGTTTTTCTGTCATCTCTGACTTCACATGCCTGTGGTCAGCTCTGCTTTTCAATCCCTAGTTTCCTCCTCCCAGCATTTGACTCGCTGACCCAGTCTGGTCTCCTCTGCAACTTTTTCATCCACATTCATGCCTTTCATTCTCCCTCTGCTGTCATCCCAAGAGCCATGAAGACTTGTTTGTAAAATCTCCCAGGTTCTAAACCTGTCTTTTTACTTTGGCCAGCACTGCCTGGTCCTCTTACACCTGGATGGTAGGATTTGCTGCCTGAGCTGTCCCTGTGTTTGACTATTGCTTCACCAGATACCCGCTTACCTTGGCACTGGGCTGATGATGAGGTAGGGACATTCTGCCTCATCAGATCAAGTTCCAGCTGCCCATCGTGACCTTCAAGGTCCAGGTTCAATTTGATTTCCCACGGTAATGAAGAGAGCTTCTTTGAACAGTTTTTTTTTTTTTTTTTTAATTCTTTTTATTTTTTATTTTTTTATTTGCTCCCTAGTGCCTCTCTCCTTTTTTTGGACCTTTTCTGGTATAGATTCCCAACCTGGAGTATTCTGTTTTTCCTCATATTCATGTAAACCCCAAAACAACTCTAGGTCCTTAAGGAAATTACTTTAAAGTTTATCCCAGCCCAATACAAGTTCTGCTGTCTGAAGCCTCCAGCCTGGGGAGCCTCACGTCAGCAGCAACACATGACCCACCAGCTCCCTGATTTGTTTTTCTATTTTGTGGGTATTTTGTGTGTGGGTGGGTGGGTGGGGGGCTGAATTTTGTATCCTTTGCAGTACTTAGCACAGTGCTAGCCATATAGAAGATTCTAGATTCTAGCTGAATACTTCTTGACTTTGTCCTTGAATCGTGGAGAGCTGGAGGTCAACAGGGAAGCTGAAGATCCAGCAGTAGGGATTGGGGACTCACGAGGCTCCATCAGTATTTTCTCTTTACAATGCTGCCAGCACACCAGGTTATTATTATTGTCTCATATTTAAACTCCGGTTCCTCCCCTTTCCTCCTCCTTCTCCTCCAGAGTAACAAGGCCCTAATAGGCTTCATGTACAAGTGCCTATTTTTATTAAAGACAAGTGTAATCTTTTGTAGACCAAATGTCCCTATCATAAATGCTAACGGAGAAAAATATTAGGACTCATTTATTTATGAACCTGTTAATAATGAGGTGCAGTTATGAAAAAAGGCTTCCTCAGCAAAAGCTCCCGAACAAACAATGCACACTGGGGAAAAGGAGCTAGTTAGCCTTCTTGACTTAGATAAAGCTATGGAGAAATGACAAGTGCCAGTAATTAGCACAGCCTCTTCAACAAGATAACCCTATACATCTTTGTCTATTTCAATCACCAAAGACTCCGATCCAGTGTAAAATTAAACCTTGGATGCCATCAATTTCTGTTAACCTCTTTATATTGTTCTGTGTTCATGCCTATGTGATAGATAGATTTTGTCATTTTATTAAATGGTGACATCTCTACAGACACGTGACCTAAAAATCTGTTTGCTCCTCGGTAAAGTATTCGTAATCATCTCCTGGTGTGTTTCACAACTGGTGGACTAGGTTTATTCTAACACGCCATTGGGAAACTTCTGGTCTTTAAGAACTTGGCTCTGCTGTTTGTTTGAGCAACCCTGCATTTGACTGCTAACCTCGACCTGCCCTCCGCCCAAATAATCTATTTAGAATACTAATCAAGGTCTAGATTCTGGATCAAGCTGTTTATTATACTCACACAGCCATTGGGCTGGGGTTGTGGCTCAGTGGTAGAGTGCTTGCCCCGCATGTGTGAGGCACTGGGTTCGATTCTCTGTACCACATATAAAACAATAAATATTTTTTAAAAAACCCCAAACTGTGAGGTGGAGCATCTTTCTCCCTACATATTTACTTCCTTCTTCTCACCCAGTACAACCCTGCAGCCTATTTTAAAGACTCCCAATTTGCCCACTGCTTCAGCACTTAGTTTTAATCTAGGCTCTTTTGAAATTTTATTGCTTAATATTCTTTGCTGCCAATAGGCTTTTATTAATTTATTCATTCATTATTGCAAGGAATAACAATAAAAGTTATCATCCAAATTGGGAAATAATTGGAAATTATAAGAAATCAGTTTGACCTTGGGGTCTGGGTTTATGTATAGTAAGTCTTGTGTGGCTCATGATAAAGTTGGAAAAACCAATGGGCATGGCGTGTTTTAAGTTGTCCTACCAGGCGCTGCCTGGGGTGGTTGTGTTGCTCATGGATGAGGGAAACCTCCAACCAGGGCAGCAGAAACATAGCTTAACTTAGAAGAAAAAAGCTGTTTTTATCTTAACATGCTCTAAGTCCCCTGTTCCCCCTTACTAACTTCCTTCCACATTTTATTTCATGACAGTATTTTCTAACATTTAATCTCACCTAGCTCTGCACTCCCTCTGTCCTCTTCCTAGGAGCCTCATTTCCCAGGTTGAGTGACATTTTTGCTTCAAGGTACTTCCCCCATCTTTTCTGAACTCTGTTGTGCTTCTCTCTTCTTGTTTAATTCAGTAGACAATATAACCACCATGTTTACTCCCTTATGGAAAGGCGCCAAAATTCGACATCTGGAAACTTCTCCTCACTTTGAGCCCTGATTGCAGGGGGTCCCTGGAAAATTTTTCACATTATCATTTAAATACGTATTTACACAATATTTTAAAGCATGCGTTATCCAACCAGTGGAGCAAAACACCCCGCAACAAGGAAGCAGAATAAAGCACACCTAGACAGTTTGAAAGCGCAGGTTTGCTTTGTGGTGATTGGTGAGGGAGCCTTAGGGACAGGCGTTTCTCAAGAACCTGATCAGAGTCTTCTGCCTTGTTGCTGTGATTGTTTTCTGTGACTTGCGCTTCCCACTGTGGGTAAGATTAGATAGGACCATCGAGTAAAGTCTCTCTGACCTGGGTTTGGTGGAACCCCATTGGGCTCGGGAGGCTGAGGCAAGAGGATCATGCACTCAAAGCCAGCCTCACCAACAGTGAGGCGCTAAGTAGCTCAGTGAGACCCTGTCTCTAAATAAAATGCAAAATAGGGCTGGAGATGTGGCTTGGTGGCTGAGTGTCCCTGGGTTCAATCCCCAGTATCCCCCCCAAAGAAAGTCACTCTGATCTTTAAATCTGTGAAGCTTTTAGTAGTTGAAGAAATGTAGCAATGGAGGGGAAGGACAGAGGGAAAGAAAATTAGGAACAAGGGAAAAAGAGAAGGCCAGAAGAAGACAGCCCTGATGTTTTGCAAAGAAAACCTACCTACCCAGGTAATTTTTATGGGCTAAAATGGGGTACAGATCCCCAAGGAATAGAAAAATACAAATGTACTCTTTGCTGGTAACTATGACTGAGGCTATTGAGGTTATCAGCACCCACTGCCCTCACCAAAGCTTGGCTAAGCCGGAGAGGAAACTGAAATAGCATAGATGTGGAGTCTATGGAAAGCTCCACCCAACAAACAAACACCTCAAAAGGAGAGACCTGATTTTTAGAGAATGCTGCTATCCACATCGCATCCCTGGATATTGAAAAGTTTACAGAATTCAACATTCCAATTCAACACTCATATTCAGGTATTTCATCCTCAATTCTAGCTCTTCCCCCTTAGAACTATTTCTCACGTTCTCCATCTAGAACCCCCAGGCTTGGGCACAGATTCTATCATGGAACTGTCATTTCTGCCCAGAGCCCCTGCACCTGCTGTACCTCCTACTTTCCCTCCTTGGTGGTATAAGCTTCTACGTTCTTCCCCAGACCTGTCTCAAAATTTCAGGTGTGTTCTGAGGGTCCCTTCCCTATTAAAAAAAAAAAAAAAAAAGAAGAAGAAGGAAAAAAAAAAAAAAAAGCTCATGTGATTTAATTTTCATTATTTTTAGGTGTTAAGTTTTAGATTAGCATACTATGTCTTAAACTACTGTATTAGAATGCTGCTTGACTCACTTCCAAATTGAAGACCTTTTAAAAAAATTGAAGCAGTCCAATAATTTTAAATCACTCTACACTGTGCATTGCAATTTAAAATTATTGGAGTGCTTCAAATTTTTATAAGCCCTTGAATTTGGAAGTGATCAAGGTTCTAGGCATACTCAGTGTAGAGCAATTTAAAATTATAAGAGCTGTCAAATTTTTATATAAGCACTTCAGTTAGAAAAGGGATTTGGGTTCTGGGCATGTGCAGAAAAGAGCCATTTAAATTATTAAAAGTACTTCCATTTTTTTTTTTCCCCAAGCACCTGATTTTGGAAGAGTTTTGGTTTGTGCAGCCTAAAGTGACAACTTCTTTGAGAGAGTCTGTGTGAAAAGAGACTTTCAATCTTTTGAATAGGGCCAGCACTGTGAGGATTGAAGTAGGCAGCTGGCTTTCTGGAGTGACTTGGAAGACACCAGGAGAGTGTGTTCCCCAGGAAGTCTTCTCCACGGGTTAACATGATGTGACTCTTGTGATTCTTTTTTGGGTAAAGGCATTTCCGGAGACCCCTGTTAAAATGCTAATTTCTTACATTAAATTACAGATAAGAATGAGATTGGTGCATCAGTGAGGAGTTCCTCTCACTGGGGGAGTGAAAACCCACTTTTTGAGGAGGAGAGGACAGGTCTTTGAGGCAATAACAGTCTTCTGGGGCCGATGTGGGGTGGTCCTGAGCAGGCCCAGGCTCCTATGGTTGTGGCTGATGGTAGTCCAGGTGACATCAAGAAGGAAGAGGTCAAGAGCAAGAAACTCACTTTCTGTGTCAAGATCCCCTCCCCCACTAAAACTAAAACCAATCATTAAAAAAGGTGAATTCTCTGATACCTTTAATGTTCATTTGCATTATGGCTTGCCTGGGATATCAATTTTCTCTTTTCTGAGAAATGAAATATTATTCATCTGAAGCATTTTAAGGAGAAAATTGAAAGGAAGGTAGAATCGATAGGTTCAGCTGGCAGGTTGATTTTCCTATTTCATCCTTTGGTTGGGAGTTTCAACAGAGTAAAAGAAAAAGTAACAGGCAAATCTAACAAAATGAAAATAATGTTTCTCTTTCAAAGGTTTATTTACAACAAAAGGAAGGATCAGATAAATGATGTAAAAAGTAGACACTTTACAATTGTAATTTGGATGAATTTCTTACCTTGGTGAGACTTGGGCACCATTAATGTAACACGAGGTAACATTTCTTTATCAGAAACATGACAATCACAATGTCACATGTGACTTACCGTTTGGAATAGGTTTGTGGGTCCTCCATTTCTTAAAGGGTGAAGGCTTTCACAGGAAAACTTTAACATTAAAAAATGACTCAACTGATCTTCTTTAGAGGGATGTTGATTTTCTTTGAAAGTTGAAACCCTCACTGCTACAGTGTGAGCACTCAATTGATCCCCATCTCCTCAAGGACTGCATGTATGTTATTTATCATTTTCTCTCCCAGGCACCCACAGCCAAGGCAGTGGGCCAGTAGAGATACTTTGACCCTACACAGAATGTCCTGGTTGCTCTGGGCCTCCATCTCTTGGCCTGCAAACATAAGACAAGCCCTGGTCTTTCTGTTGGTGGGAGTTGAGACCTGGGCAAGCGTTTGAAAGATGGAAACTTGGTAAACTGCAATTCTTTGAAGAGTAAGAAGACGTTAGAATATATCTCTGCCTTTAGCAAAAGTCAGTGAATCCACTGTGTGTCTGTTGGAGGCCTGTAGCCTGTCCAGAGAGGCACACAGGGCATCACTGGGGCTCAGTTAACCCTAGTTCATCAGATGAGGGCATGAGCCACTGTTTCAGAATCAGCAGTGTGAGAACAGCTTCCTGTTTCTTTCAGGCCAGAAGAGTTTGAAGTTAAAATGTCATTCCTTCACATTATTCCAAAAGTTAACAAATTAATAAATATATTAATTAATGAGTCACCATCTGTTTATTGAATATGAGTCATTGTGTTAGGTGCTGTGAGACACAAAGATAAATGAGAAAGAGTTATTCTCAAGGAGCAGTCATAGAAAGATGTGCACAAATGGCAAGATGATGAGATTTTATTTTATTATAATGTTTGTTTATAATGTATTATAAAACATGACAAAATATTTAATACTTAGTCCATATTATTATTACCTTTTGTACTGGGCCCTATTCATTGTCTTATCCCTAAATGCAGCATAATTGTTTCATTTACATGGTCTATTTGCTCAATAAATAAATGCTAATTAAATGTGTAAAGTAGAAAGGACACAAACCAAATACTTGAGCAGCACTTTTCAAACTTGGGCCCAAGCTTAACCTGTAAGCCCTTAAGAAATGTTGGCTCCCCGGGGCCTCATTCCCAGAGATTCAGATTTAATTGGAACAGGAAATTAGTATTTTAAAATGCTGGCTCCCCAACTGTAAGAAGCACTATACTAGGGGACCTCAGAGGAGGGAACCATGAACTGCAGGTGGGGACCAGACAGAGGCTGCTTTAGGACAGGACGAGGTAATCTGTGAGCTTGAGAATGGGTCTGATGGGGTATGGTGTAGACAGGGTGTGAAGTAGGTTGGGGTAATTCTTAGTAGAGGGAACACTGTGGGCAAGGGCAGAGACAGGGAAGGACATAGTATGTTCTGGAAGTATCAAGGCTGGTGTGGCCCTATCATCTGCCCTGTGAATAAAGTGTGGAGGCCAAAAGAAGAGCCCACAGCAATAGGTAGGGGTCAGGTTGCAGGGTGACAAGAATGCTTCTCCAAAATGTTTGAATTTATTCTACACATCCTGGGAAACTACTGGGAGTTTGGAAGCTGGAAGTGGTGCTATCAGATCTTTGTTTTAGGAAAACACTGGATTACTGTGAAAAATGGACTGAATGTAGGGAAAACTGGAGGATAGAAACTGATTTGGAAGCTGTGGCATCCAACAGACTAAGAGAGGAGGAGGCAGTCTGAACTGACCAGCTTGGATGGGGTACAGCAGCGGGGAGAGTGGATGGGGGTGACACTTAAGAAGGAGCCTTGATTAAATATATTGGGTAATTGAGTAGTGAGGTTGAAGACCAGGGTTCAGGCCATGGGCACCAGAGAAGAAGCAGGTTCTGAAAGAGGCAATGGTGTAGGTAGAACAACCACATAGAGAGGTCTAGCAGACATGGCCCAGATTCATCTGCAAGATTTAGACTACTGTGCAGAAGTTTTGACCCAGAGCCCTCCTCCTCCCTTGGCTCAGGCCCATGCTCTTGGTTTTCCTTTTATACACGTTCCACAAAGCAAGTACACATTTTGTTTATCAGCACAATCAAATGCCAGTTCTCCACTTCTGATCACTGGAACTGCCATTCTGCTCAGGCCTTCTGGAAGAAGGACGTGTAGTTTATGCACCTTCCTCAACAATGAAATTTTTGAATAAAAGCTAGTCATAGAATTAAGTCAGGGCAAAGTGATGTCAGGGGTGAAATTCAAAAGACAATACGTAATAATTGGTTTTAAAATAGGAGCCAGATGGATCGTAAGGTCAGGCACATGAAAGGAAAAAGCTTTCTCCAGAAGACTTGGGGCTGAGGCTGCAAGGGCTATTAGAAAAGAATTGAGCATGATAGTGGTGGGGCCTGCAGGTGAAGCCTCCTCCTGGGCACTGCTCACCATGTCCAAAATGTCTGCAAACACTCAGGGAGAAGAAATGGACCTGTCTCTTCCAACCTCTCATGGCTTCTCCAGAAAGCTCTTTCTGCTGCATCCATAGTCATTGCTTTGTTTCTTCCAGAGAAACCATCCTTTAAGGAAAAGGAGGAAAGGGTCAGAATGTCAATATGTTTACTGGAAACCATTGGTCACCAAAGGGAGTAGCTCAGGGCCCCATGTGTGGGTTCTTAGAGTGAGGCACTGATGTTTGGAGCAGATAGGGAAATGAGATAGATATTGTCTATCATCCCAAATTCGGAGATGCAGGAGCTGAGGCACAATGTGTAGTGATGCGCTCAGAATTAGGTGACTCAGTAGCCATGGGGTCACAGAACCAAGACTTCCTGGCTTCCAGCCAGAACTGGTCTCCCACCACTGCCCTAAGACTGGCTGCTGCAGGATTCTGTGTGGCTGTGGTGTCCTGGCGCATGCCTTCCTGTGTGATTCCATTCAGAAACTGTTCCTAGTTTTAACTCTAACTCTACTCATGGCTAGCTTTTAGTTTTTTATTTTCTTGTCCCTGAAGAGCAAATTTCAGATGGCCTTTGGCGGTTGGCATGCAAAAGGCCGAACTACAATTTTTCTCACTTGAAACATATGTACAATAATTTCCCATCATGGGTCACCTCTCGTGTCATGGCTACCTACGTTTTTCTCACTAAGACCCTTTTGTTACAATGGTGCTATCATTGTTTTGAAATTTCTTTTTTAAATCAAAATAAGCACTTTTCAATCTCATAGGACTTCTCTAAATCCTGCTCTGTCTGAGCACCTTCTGTGTGGCATTGAAAGCTATCCTGACTGCTGCCTTGGCCATGGTAGCATGGATCAAGGACATAACACTCATTTCAAGTTGGCCCATTTAGTCCCTCTCAGAAATTGGGAACTGGGACACAATGGTTCTCTATAACTTGATCTAGAAGGTCATGGAAACCAGTGGTCTCTGGGCAGCCTAACTTAGATTGTAGCCCCCCAGGGGCTGGTCAGCTGGGGCTCAAATACCAGCTCCACTACTCCCTAATGGTGCAACCTTGAGCATGTCTCCTCTCTGCTTCAGTTTCCATAGTGGAAAAATAAGAATAGCAATAGTAACAAAATGCAAAAATGATAAAATTAAAATTACAGTTTGTTGTATTAAATGCATTAAATTACATTAATGTGCTTAGGACAGTGGTGGCACCCATTCAAGTACTTGCTATCATTATTAGTTGTAATAGTGCAATCATTATGGTGCTGCTATAGTTTTGATCTTGAATGTTCCCCAAAGGCCTATGTGTTAAAGGCTGGTGCTCAGCTTGGCACTATTGGGAGGTTGTGGAATCTTGAAGAGGTGGGGCTTAGCCAGGTGTGGTGGTACATGCCTGTAATCCCAGGGGTTCATGAGACAGAGGCAGGATATGGAAAGTTCAAAGACAGCCTCAACAACTTAGTGAGACCCTGTCTTGAAATAAAATATAAAAAGGGCTGGGGATGTAGCTCAATGGTAAAGTGCCCCTGGATTCAATCCCTGGTAGAGAGAGAGAGAGAGAAAAAAAAAAAAAAAAAAAAAGAGGTAGGGCATAGCAGGAGGGTTTATGTCATTTGGGGTGTGCCCCCAGAGAGGACCGCGGGACTCGGGGCTCTTCCTGTCTCTTTCACTTGTGGCCGTGAAGTGAGTAGCTTTGCTCCACAACATGCTCCCACTGTAATATGATGCCTCCCCACAGGCCCAAAGCAACAGGCCAATGGATCAAGGATTAGGACGTCTGAAACTGTGAGTCAAAATAAACCTTTTCTATTTATAAGTTGGTTATCTCAGGTGGTTGTCACAGTCATGGAAAATTAACTAAGGTGGCTTCGAGACTGAAAATGAGGAAAGTTAGCAAAGGAAATGGGCTTGCAGAGCAAAATGGAGAATAAACACTTATAAAGTGAGAAGCACTTGTGTGCTGCTGAGTGAGAGAGAAGGGTGGAGAGAATGAGTTTGGGGTTGATCTCTCTCTTGGCCACAGTCCCATTATTTCTTGAGTCTCAAATATACTTCTCCCTCTTGGGTTCTGAGATCCCCTGTAATAAAACTTCTCCCTTGAGTTTCTTTGAATGAGAGTTTGTTCCATGGCCAAAGGCTTCCTAAATAAGAACAAAGAGAAATCATGGGGGATGAAAGAAGACAGTAGTCTTTTCTCTGTGTTTTGTCTTCCTAAGGGAGATTTCCTGCCTTAACCTACTCTTCACACCCAGGTCAGTTTCTGGCTAAGCATGATCTTGGCTAATTCAGTTCCAGCACCAAAGACTGATCCCATAGCAGCAAGCACTGTCCTGGCCACTGAGGTGAAGGCTCTGAGCTATGAGACGTGGCCTCAGGAAGCTTGTTACCTCCTTAAATGCAGTACTCTCTCCACCAGAGAAAGTATGTCTTATCTAATATTAAAACTCCATCATCCAGAGGAGTGTTTCGCATATGGTAGGGCTCGATTAATTTTGATGATGGAATGCATAAAAGAAGCAGTGTGGGTAGGCTAGGAAGAATATAGGAAGTCAGAGAAGGAAGGGACCAGGCCTAGGGGTTTCAGTTGGGGTGAGGACTACATTCCCAGGCTTCAGTGTCCCATGAGACAATTTTTGGACTGTCTCATTTTTACCCTTATTCCTAGACCTTCTTTATTAATCATTTGTTATTCCAAAACCTACCAAAATAATCAGTGTGGGGAAATCAGGACTTGCACCTTGGTACATCTATTATAGATTTCATCTTTCTAATAACTTTAAAATTAATTAATTATTTGCATTTTGAATTTTATGGTAGCTCAGGGCCTTACTTCAATCACTAGGGTGTTTGGGGACCTTCCCTGCTTTTAATAGGTGAGGATTCGTTATATTCTCCTTACTTCTCACCTGGCTGAGCAGGAAGACAGGTGTGGAGAAAATCTCTACCTGCACATTAGCCTTCATCTCTCTGGATTTTTCAAAGGGATGATATTTAAAATATTTTGCCACCAGTACCTCACAGGCCCTGAGAAATAGGGCAAAGGTTATTATAGTCAGGAGAGGGTAGCTAAAATAATCATCTGTGAGTTTTCACTGAACATCAACCTTGCTATCTCTGGATTTGGTTTCTAAGAATTTGGAAAGGAGTTCATTTTCTTCGAAGAAATCCACAGATCACAGTGCAGGGCTCCTAAGCATGGGATACTTGAACATTGCCAGTGTATCCCGTATACCCACCCAGTGGAAGCTGGCAGACAGAGTCCATTGCAGCAAAGCCCATTCCCATAATTGAGTATAATCCTACTGTTACTTCACATCTCTTCCGGTCAGGAAAATGCAGGCAATTTTTAACACTTGCCTTCATTTCCTTACTTAGGAAATGCAGCCAAAGCGGGGGAAATGGAGCAGAGATTTTCATAGCAGGGTTCCTGGGCCCTGGCCTTTGGAGCCACTCTGCACCCACCTTTGTTTAGTGGTCACGTATACACAGGTATGTGGAGATTCTCAGGGGAGGGATGCAGGGTTTTTTAGAGTCCTTTGGTAGCGTAAGAATGAGAACGGACTGGCGCTTGTCCCCACGTCTTTTGACATGCTCCATACAGAGGCACATGCAGTCGCCAGCCGCCTCTTTTTCCCTTGAACAGAAACTTCCCTCCTTGATGATCTCACTTCAGACACAGCTTTCCCTAAACCCTTCCTTGCCTAGAATCATGCTAATGTTGACAGCTCTCCCCCGCCCCCACCCGCTTTGTTACGTCTGTGCAACCCAGAGAGAAAGTGAGGTGAGCTTGTCGGAGGAGATGAAAGATGGCAAGAAATGGGTGTTTGGGGACCAGTTCTTTGGTGACATGGACTCTGCAACCCCTTTTTCACTCCCAGGGCCTCACTCCCTCTCTCCCTTCTCCCTCTCCCTCGCTCCCCCTCCGCTCTCCCTCTCATCCTCTCTGAAATGGTGTGTGCCTCCAGTAATTTACATAATACTCTTCTGACACCTTTACTTTAGTCATCAATCACGGTACCTTCTCTCAGTCTATCTTTTGTCTGAGCATGTCTCTTCTTTATCAGGCCATGCACAAAAGATTAATTTCACAGTTTTTCTCCCTTCTTTCTTTCCTTGCAAGATACAAAGCTCATGAAATGACAGAAGCAAGATAATGAAAACAACAATGCAAGCAATTTTTTTTTGTTCTTGCAGGTTGGATCTCAAGATACTTTTTCTAACCTCATTGTGTGCCATCTGTCTTAGAAAAGGTCTGCTCTGTATTTTTTTTTTTTTTTTTTACTACCTTTCTGATGCTGCTCAGTAGACTACCTGGGGGTGGGGTGCGGATTACATATTTAAATCAGGTCAGAGGCTTTGGTTTGCAAAATCTTTGGAACAATTAAAGCAAGGGGCCCATCTCTAATGGCAGCATGGACTACTGCACAATGCCCACGCCCCAATTAATATTAATGAGGTCTTATGCATAGCCAATTTATGACATTTGATTGACTCACCCAACCACCCTTCAACCTGTCTTATAAAGTGAAATATATGGCGGAGAGGGTCTTATTTGCATATGCATATGTTCTTAATATTAATTAGGCTAATGGATCTAAGGACTTGGAGATAATTTGGGTACTGGCAGAGGGGGAAAAAATTTACCACCCACAAAACAGAAAATTGTTCCATGTTCTCCTGTCCCTGCACTTGAACAAAAGAGTTGAGCTGAAAGATAAGAACAACTCAATGTTTCCCCCTTTTCTTGTATTCTGCAGAATTTGTAGTCTTAAAAAATAAACATACTTACCACTGGCATTAGTATTATTTCCCTTTTTCTGTCTCCTTTAAATTGGGAAAGGCAAAGAGATTATGGAATAACATAAAAATAAAAGCCTAGTTCAACTGCCAGCCCGAGCCATGGGTCAGATCTCTCTCGTCGGCTAGGGAGACGCTGCGGCTTCAGGAAGAGGCAGTGTCTCTCAGGAATACATGTCGAATATAGAACAAGGGGTCAGGTCAGGAGGAAGTGTGCCCAAGAACATCTGCTTTAGCAGGGTCACTAATGGAATTTATCCCCACAGCGGAGGGCTGGAAGAACCCCTTTGATGTAGCCTAATTAAGCCTGGAGAAAAGTGTCGAAACCTCATGGATTGGATTGTTGGGGTGCAGGGATACATATACTCTGATTTTCTTTTTTTCCCAGACTATCCCGTATAGCCCAGCCGTGAGGGTGTTTTTAACTGCAACAATAGGACAGAGAACATTTCTGTACAAATCCCCGAGCTGGGCGAAAAGGACCTTCAAAATAAACTACCTAGCAGACTCTGAACAGCAGCATAGCGTGTGTGTTTGTGATCTTGCTTCTTGGCGTCATAAATAATAATCATTGCAAATAACGATAATGGCATTACTTGAGGGCTTATTCTATACCCAATAGGATGGAAAGCACATTCCACATTCTATGTTGCGCCAGCTTTGTGAAGTATACATTTAGATCCTTAGTCCAGAAATCCCTATTTTTATGATTTGAACCCCAGAGACTGTTACATGACCAAGATCACACAACAGGAAACACTGAGGCCAGGATTCACACCTAGAGGACTGTGACTCCCAAGTGGAATCTCTTTCCCTTCAACTTCCAAGGTCAGGGCCACTCAGGATTGTTGTGGGCTGGAAGTAGCTTGGCCTAGATTCAATAAAAACAGTAGGAAGCCCATAGGAAGAGCACACTCCACACTTCCACTTAAGGTAGCCAACAGTTCGACTAGCCCATTGGCCCATGGAAAGGAATACAATGATTACTTTTCCTACACAGTTTAAAAAATGTGAGATGAAGGATGGGGGAGACCCTGATTAATTGCCAGGCCAGTGAAGCAACTTAGAACAACAAATTTTATTTTTATTCAACATTTTAAGTGAAAACTATTTAAAATATAAAGTCCCAATTGGACAACAATCTTCCAGAGCTGGCTAAGATGGTCACACATACAGAATGCATAGTGGGAAAGGGAGATGGGGATTCACTGAGGCCTGTCCCCTGGAGAAATCCAAGATGGTAAGATTAGAAATAAGGAGCGGAGGCCTCCAGAGTCTGACATGCCTATCGACCCTTTTTATCCCTGTTCCCCGTATTCTCTAAACTCTGGTGTCTGGGCACAGAGCTTAAAACTCTAGACAATTACTACGGCTTTTATTGGCTGCTATGCCTCTCACCTTGATCTCTGGTTCAAACTGATATGTGTGTGGCTGTGTGGGTGTCTCCTCCAACAGGCATTTTGGGGAGAAAAGAAGGGGGAGGAGTAGGGAAGAATGAGGGAAATACTTGGAAGGAGTGAAGAAGGAGCCAGTCAACCTTCTCAGAGGGCCCAGCTTTGAGTTTAACACTCAGAGGACTAGTGGGGACCAAGATGGCGAGTCCTTGTCTCCAATAACCATGTGTTCTGCCCAAGTCTATTACTTTTTTAAAAAATAATCTCTGCTGCTGAGAATGCTTTGACTACATTGTAAAGATGTGACAGGTAGTGAAAAAGAGTGTGTATGAAGCGATCATGGAGCTGATGTGCTTTATTCTCTTCTCACATTAAATATGTGTTCATTAAACAAGGGCTTGTTTGCAGAGAGACAGAGGAAGAAGGAGGTGGAAGGAGAGAAAAGACAAAAGTGTGCCTTCTGCTTGTTACCCATATTGCTGTGGTTCAGCAAGTGTCAGCCTGGCAGAATGGGGTGTGTGGGCTCTGGATCCACCTGCTATGTCCTGTCTCCAACCTTTATGAGCTGGATCCTCGTCATTATGTAATCTCCTGCACTTCATACATCCTTCTATATATGAAGTCCATTGAGAGCTTTTCTCTCAATACTGGATTGTTGTGAAATGTAAGTAGATGTACAGTGCTGCGCCCATACTAAGTGCTCACTGCACATTAGCCCTCCGTCATTCCTTCCAGAGTTTATCCACCCAGTGGGTACACTAAACTGCCTACTTCTCCCACTAAGTGTTCTTGGAATCCCTTCAAGAACATTCTCCTTTGGGAAATATGTATTACTCTCACCAATCAGTTTACTAGTTGCTGGGAATTCCAAGCACAAATGTGACTGCTGCCCTCCAAGAGGTCTTGCTGAGCAGAAAAATCCTTAAGAACTGAACACAACAGGGTATGCTGAGTGCGCCCGGAGGATTTATGGAAGTCACCAGCAGGAACAGAACAGGGAGTGCCCAAGGCCAGGTGCCAGGGGAGATCTCTGAGCTGGGCTGTGCAGGACAGGTCACAGAACCACTGGAAGGAGGTCAGGGAGGGGAAGGACAGGAAGGGTAGCAAGAATAACACAAGCCAACTCCTAGAGGTGGGAAAGGCTCAGCATAAGGTCCAGGGACTCAGAGAAGGCCAGAGTAGTTGGACCTTAAGAAAATATAGGAAAGAAAATGGCAGAGTGCAGGTGACGTGTTGATGACCACTCAAGGAAGTAGGATGCATAGTGTGTCATGGGAAGCCACTGCAGACTCAAGGAGGGTGGTTACCTGGGACCAGGTGTACCTTTGAGAAGGTGGCTAGACTGTAAGGGTGGCGGGAGGACGGAGGGCAGGGCCCACCAGCATGGAAAGGGCCAGCTGCTATTATGTGGAGGGGCAGGGAAGGAGCAACCTCAGGGGTAGGTGCTGCTCCCATGTCACTGGCCTGACAGCTGTCTGCTGGACAATTGCTAGGGCCCCTGTGAATACAGCCTGCCGAGGGCAGGTGGAGGACAGGTGGAGCGCTCCAGACAGGAGGGAGCCTCCTACAGCTGGAACCCATCTGTGAGCCGCAGGAGCCAGCTCCAGCACATTCCCATCAGCCCTGCAGTTCTAGGTTCCTGCCCCCACTGGCCAAAAAGAAGCAAGAGCACCTTGGGAGAAAACACACCAGTGATTTCTTACTCTCCTGACAGTAAGGAGTGGCAGCATCTTTCCTAGGAGGAAAGTGTGTCCCAAGCCCTTGCTTTCTCTTCTTGCCCTGCCATCCTTGGGGCAAGGCACAAAGTCAGTGCTCATTGAATGCACGTGGACTGACTCTGTCGATTGTTTTCTCTCCTACTTAAAGGGGCTAGGGTCTACAGAGAATGAAGCTTCTGTGATTGCCAAACACTCTTTTCCAAAATGCTCAGTGCTTATCAAGGCAAGAGTGGCCGGGTCCCTGTGGAGGAAAGGACTCTGCAAGGGGAGACTTGACTGACTAGCCCAGAAGACCTGGCAGCCTGTCATTCAGCTCAGCTGCTGGTCAGGCCCTTCTGGTTCCCAGGCCTGCAGGTTGCCATTTGGACCGACATTTGGGATGCAGGATGCTTATGGAATCCATTTTGGGTTTGGCAGCCAGAACAAAGAATCTAGGCTGGAATGGAGCAAAGAGGTGTAAATGTAGCCCAGAGCTGGGGGCTATCTGGTGTCTCATAGCTGACCCTGCTGTGGCAGGCAGGAGGGTAGGGTGTTTGGGGAGGCTGTTTGTAAGGAGATCATTTAAACTTCTACAATGAGCCAAAGGAGGGGGAGCCAATTGCAAATGAGGTCTCTAAGCAGCCTCCCTCAGAGAAGAGCAAGCCCTATCCTTCTCTATTCATCCATAGGTCAAAAGCCTTTTCTGCTGTGCGCTGCAAGGTTGGGCCCTGCAAG
This sequence comes from Glaucomys volans, assembly GCA_020662805.1. NCBI lineage: Eukaryota > Metazoa > Chordata > Mammalia > Rodentia > Sciuridae > Glaucomys > Glaucomys volans. The sequence continues at coordinate 53,373 of JAJEJO010053613.1, forward strand.
ATGACGTGAGATGGGCATATTGTATATCCAGCACAGTCCTCTTAGCCCCTACAAATGGGGCACCACCACAAGCTTGGCCAGCAGTGGCCCCTATCACTATACATCCTAAGGAAAGTGGGCACTTGCATTCTAATCTTTGGGTACCAATTTCCCAGCCTCTACCCCCACCCCCACTCACACACATGCCCTAGTGAGCCCCGTTCTACTTGAAAACATTCTAAAACATTCTCTGTCCTTCCTATACGGGGGGGAAAACCCTTTAGGCATTAGATACTGCAGTAATTACTATATAATGGAGTAAATACTATACTATAATAATTAACTTGTAAACCTTGAAATAACATTTACTGTAATTTAGACCAAATATGAACTGTGAGTAATGAAGCCCGATCCAACATGAAATCATTTGCAGGGCACTTCAAACATATGCCTGGGAAAGAGAAAGCGGCAGTTTCACGTCGTTACCAAAATGGGTCCAAGCGAGGCCCTTGCATAGTGGAAGAGCACGCAGCTGCCATTAGTCTGAAATATCTTGTTAGCAACATTTTTTTCTTTTTTAATAAATTGTTTCCCTCTTGCCTTTTCCTAAATTCTCCTTTCAGGCTGTCAGAAGGAGCCTGGGGTTTAGTTTTGTTCAGAATTTAATTTTCACTCAAATGTTTGCTATGGCACTACGCAAAACTGACGTGCAAAGCTTGGCCAAGTGTCTTGGAATTGGGCAGAGGGCATGAGGGTTTTGGGCTGCCTACTTCAGCAGACCACTGTGGATGCTTCTGGAAAGCAGATTTATGGAACAAAGCTGTTTATGATTGTAGTGATGCCAGAGGCCTGGGGCACCCAGAACCTAACAAGGTCATGCGTTTACTCAGTATATCATGCCATTGTTTCCCAATTCCTTATAGGCTTGTGCAACCCCTGAACCAACTAGGGTGTTGGAGGGGTGCAGAGGGCAGAGTTCTTCCCCGCTTCCTTAAAAACTCCCCACTAAATAAGGAAGGGACTTGTAGTATATTGACATGAAATTGCTGCGCTTCAAGGTCAAAAGCAATGTAGCATCAGCAGCACCGCAGGGTTCCACCTGATGCAAAGCGCCCAGCTCCTGTCTGTCACATCTGCCCCATGCCTTCCTCCAACCACTCCTAGGACTCTGGTTAATTATGAAGAGTACCTCTATTAGTTCCATATTGTGCACCTCTCAATCCTCCCAATGGGAAAAGTCAGGCTTTTGGAAAACATCATCTGTCTTTTACTTCCTTTTCTACTTCTTCTCTTGCTGGTTTATGAACCTTTCATTCTAGTCAGGCTGTCATTCATCGTTTCTTATTCACGTTTCCAACTCTAATACTTGGTACTTTGGGGTTCACTCTCCAACAGAATCCCATATGGGTGATTAGAATTCTGTCTATCCTTTAAAGAGACATTCAAACTCTACCTTTTCACTAACACTGTCCATGGACAAAGAATATTAAGTTGGGAATAATATGAACTGCATTCACTGAGCACTGACAAGGTGCATCATATGGATCGTTTTATTTGATCTTCACAAAATCCATAAGAGATAGGTCCTATTTCTCTTCCTATTTTTTTTGTTTTATTTAGTTTTGCTTTTTGGTACTTGGAATGGACCCAGGGGTGCTTAACCACTGAGCAACAGCCCCAGCCCTTTTTATTTTTTTTAAATTTTGAGAGAGGGTCTTGCTAAGTTGCTTAGGGTCTCACTAAGTTGCTGAGACTAGCCTCAAACTTGCAATCCTCCTGTCTCAGCCTCCCAAGTTACTGGGATTACAGGTATGCACCACCACACCCAGTTCTCATCTTAGTTTAGAGATTAGAAAACTGACAGATACACTGGGGGTTAATGACATGCCCTAGGTCACGGCACTGGCTTGTTGAAGTGTTTCTCTTTGGTGAGCATGGCTGGAGCTCAAAACCATATTCTTGCAAAGGACAAAAAGCAGTTATGAGAGCCATCTCCTGACACTTGAAGGGCTGACTGAAGAACAGGGGGGATTTATTGCAGGCATTGCAGGAGATCCAGTGACCTGAGGGTCTGTATTCATTACACACTCCCTGGTGTTTCCAAGACCCTCTGCTACAAGGCCCCACTTTAAGTGACAAGGCCTAACATTCATGTCTGCACTCTAACCTCCCAAAACTGTATCAGTGACTACTTGCCCTGTCTGGTGGTGGGTAACCAATATTGACAGATTGCTGCTTGGGTTTTTTTTTTTCCTAATCAAATAAGGCCAAGTTTTGATGATAAAAAAACAATAGTCCCTCAAGTGCTCACTTTCCACGAAGGCTCCACCCATATCACTTGTGCTTTCCTGCCAACTACTACAATTTTTTGTTTGTGAATTCCTGCCTTGACTCTGCTAGGAAAATCGCCCTGACATCTCTCATTGCTTTTGTGGTAGAGACTTGAATTGGGACATGGATGGGGTTTTGAGCAAATGGCAAACAGTGGGAATTCAGATCAGGTAGGTCTGCAGTTTCAACGATGAGGGTCTCTGCAGAGACACACCATTTTGGGAGAAAACACATCCCAGTCTTTTAGATCATTCCAACACATCTTTCTGTTATTATTCTATTTTTAAATTTAAATCATGTTGCACCTATGGAAAGATCCACATGCACTGTGCGTAGAGTGAGTGACCACTGGGCTCTATTCTGGATTGACCTGGAGGTGTTAGTACTCTTTTTCTGTGTATTGTAACTTGCTGGCATCACAGATGGGGTTTTACTCTCTGCTGGATCCCGGAGACTCTGTGTGTGCATCCTGATATTTAACACAATGGATTGAAATCATATTTATTGTTTTCTTTTTCAGAGAAGGATCAGAGATGGGGGAGTTGAATGCTTTTAAGCAGTTTTGCAAGAAACAAAAGGCTACATTTTTGAAATGCCAGCTATTACCAGTCCACAGTTCAGACTCTAGAAAGACTCGTTAGCACTTGCACGGATCCCTCCCTCCCTGGAAACCGGGCAGGAATTACACTCTGAGATGTGACCGTTGAAACAGATTCAAAGTCAATGTGCATAATTACTTACCACAACAGTGGTTAATGTGCCCTGAAATATTCCCAGCTCCCCTCGGCCTGGGGCTTGATGTTTGATATTCAGATTTTCTTGATAAATGTCTTAGATGCTTTGCTTACACCATTTCCCAAAATACTTCTGGATTATCTGCACATACCTCACCTCTTCAGCTCGATGTTGGACCAAGTGGAGGAAGGAAAGCCCCAGAAAGCTGCCACATTACAGCTGTGTTGGAGAATGGGAAATGTCCTAGAATGTGAGAACTAAAAAGGGCCATTGGAATCATCTTCCTCAAGTTCAACCCACTCATTTTGGAAATGAGGAAATGGAGGCCCAGAGAGGTAGAGTGACTTGTCCAAGGTCACACAGCTAATTAGTAAGCTAAATCTAAATAAAGCCCCAGTTCCTCTGATTTGCAGTTTCTATATTCCCTGATTTGCAGATCCATTCTTGTGCTTGTCCCTGTGGCATGAAGAACGGCTGGTCTCATCTGCCTTTACCTGCAGGTTGTTTCTCCCTACATTACCTGGAACCAGCCCTCCTCAAGTCCTCTGCCATGGGAAGGAGAGATTTTCCACATCTAGGAATTTCCTTCTTGCTCTCATCCTTTCACAAGACTGTCTGTCAGCTAGCAGAGTGAGTTCGAAGAGACATTTCTTTCCTTCCTCCTTCCTTTTTGGCAGTCTCACCCCTTTCTCTTCAGAGATCTGAGCTCTGGTCCCACCCCACCTGCTGCAGGGCCCCTAGTGTCCTGATCACCCACGGCTTCCCTCCTTAGTCTGTGTTCCCTGAACTGCTCTTCCAGGCGCTCTCCCTCCTTCTGTCGCTCCTCTTGTCCCACCACCACTGGGTTGTGCTCTCTGGCGTTACTGTCTGGAGACCATGGATGACTGCTACCCAAGCCTTTCAGCAACAGCCCATGGGGTGTGGATCTCTGTGTTCCCCGGGTTTCCTGGTCTCCTACTCATCTCACTTTGGAGCGGGCTCCTTTTCCCAACATCCCTCAAGCTCCTCACTTCTCCCTGTGCCCCAGGGCTTTGGCATAACCTCTATAGTGAATTTAGGCTTTCGTGGTGGGAAGAGGGAGCAATTTGAATCTTCAGCATCTATCCTGCCTGAACACCTTCTGGAGTGAAGCGAGCATCAGGGCTTAACCCCCTTAGAGCAGGTCCAGAATTGACACAGAGGAGTGACCAGGATGCCGGGGCCTCGGGTGCACCAAAGATGGAGTGGGCAGGGGTGAGGAGGGAGGGACCGGGGATGCTCATGAGGCGTCCTGACTGTTCTAACTGTGCCAGCTGATCCTGTCCTATCCCAGCTCTGTAGCATGCACCCATGGAGTACCAGCGTTCTCCAGAGGTTCCAGGCCCTGGGAGGATGGAATGTACGAGAGATGCAGTCCCTGCTGTTCTGGAGTGCGAGGAAGAACTGGGCACCCTGGAGACACACTGGATCCCCACCCAGTGGAAGCTGTGCATCTGCATGGGCAGGAGCTGACCGGCTCCCACCAGGCTATTAGGGGTGGGGTGCTGAGGAAGGGCTGGGGTAGGTGCCTAGGGAAGCTGTATCTCAAGAAAGGAAACAGCATGTGCAGAGCCTGGGGCACGAGGGCCTGCGACTGCCTGGCAGTGAGACCAAAGGCCTCATTGTTCTTGGCTCAAAGTGACTCTGGCCAGCATGGTGACACAATGTGCTGATGGATCAAGCAGACCTGAATGTAGAGGGACCCAAGGGCCAGCCACACTCCCTGGTCCAAGGCTGAAGGCTGGCTGTGTCTGAGTCACAGTCCCTCACACTCATCTCCCAAGCCTGATTTACCTGCTGGGGCTGCTCTTGGCCTCTGCTCTGACCTTGGGCTTTCTGTCCTCACAGGTG
>JAJEJO010053616.1:0-45845 GCA_020662805.1 Glaucomys volans
AGAAGGCCCTGAATATTCAGGGAAAGCGAACACTCTGGAATGATCACCATTTCTGAAGCAACTCACCAAAGAGGATTCAGCAAAGAGAAAACAAATTTGCAGTAGGGAGGATGGGTAAGGAGCCAGGAGGAGCAGATGGGTGGAACGTGCTTATTACAGTCAAGTGTTTCTCCATCTCATCTGTAGTAGTACTAGGAGTTGTGTACAGATGTGTCATTTACTTTTTTACGTTTTTTTTTTTTTTTTTTTTTTTTCAGAAAGCTTTTTGGTTTCCAAATACTGTGCATCTCAGTGACTTGTGAAGAGCCACTATCCAGAATGGCTTAGGAGGTGCCAGAGCCACAAGGCCTGGGGTTGAACCTCCATCTCTCATTTTTAGTTGTGTGACATTAGTCAAGTTAATAACTCTTCCTGTCTCTGTTTTCTTGTCTACAAATTGGGGATAAGAATAATAACAGTATGTGTGACAGACATCATTGCCCTGTGTACACGCATGAACGCACAGATGGGGTGACTCTACTTTGTGTACAACCAGAGAAACAATTGTTGTACTCCATTTGTGTTCAATGAATCAAAAAATTAAATAAAAAAAAAATAATAATAGTACCTACCTTTAGGAGCATAGTGAGATATATTATATCATATTATATTATATATACATGTAAGGTTCTTAGCAGAATCCCTGGTACCACATAAGCACTGAGTAAACATTAGATGTTATTATTTAGTTTACCTGAAACAGTCAAATGTCACAGTACGAAGGACATACAGAAATGACCCATATCTCCACTATTGAAATTTTGTCATATTTTTTAATATCTAGGATACAGAATGAGAGGAAGTCTCTAATAGCCTAATGTTTGAGATTAAGAGCAAATTGTTTCAATGATGATGTGATTGGATTTTTTTTGTTTTGTTTTCTGGTCTGTGTGAAGTTTTCCTAATGGTCATTGTCATAGAGCTAGTAAGCTTATCTGTTTTGGAATTAAGGCAGATATGAATTTGAATTGTTGTTTTTCCATTTCCTAGGTGTTTGACCTTGGGCAAATGCCTTTAACTGTTTTATTCTATCAAAGCAGGATTTGTGTTCCTTGCAGGATGTGTTAAGAGAATTAAATGCGGTAACAGGTGTAAGTGACTGGTGGAGAGCCTGGCACAAGTTAGTGCTCAGTGAGTGGTGGATATTGTTGAAAGGAAGACTCTAGAGGAGAGCTGGCCCCACTTCTGCATAACAAGCCTCAGTTCTGTACTGGGAGTCACTTTCTTAGGGGAAATCTCATCCCAGCACAAAGTCCAGACTTAAAATTTTCATTTATTATGCATACTAAAAAAAGTTATTTTAAACTGGGTTGCTGATGGACCACGCAAACCCAACAAGCTATGGCTTGGAATCTGAGTTACAAAATTATCTGTGGTGATTCTGAGCAGAGATGCAGTCCCGAAGGCAAGGATCATAAGTAGCAGTGTGTGTTGAATCCAGGGTCATCCACATTAGTTTTCCTTTACAAAGGGAAAGCTGCTTATTGTCCCAAAGCTGTTGACATTCAGTTTAACTCAGCATGATATATAATTGCTATTTATCCATTTGGCTTTGCCATTTTAAAAAATTCTTCATTCTTTTTATCTGCTTTTAAAAATTATATATATACACACATATATATATTACATATATACATATATACATATATATATCCTCTTATCTCAGCCTCCTGAACTGCTGGGATTAGAGAGAGGCCTCTGCCACCAGACCTGATTAAAATTATATTTTATAAATAACACCAATCATCAAAACTAAAAACCACTTAAAAATCTAATGGCTTCATTTTTTTGAATCAAAATAAAATACTTTCTTTAAATATATGGAAAGCATTTTTCTTTCCTATGGTATATTCTATTTTAAAAGATCTTGACAATTCAGTGAAATAGTCTAGTATTTCTGGTAATATGAATGTTAGCCAACAGGAATGGAAACTAATACATACATTATCAACCACAAACAATTTTTTAGCATCTAGTATCAATAAGGCATGGCTTTAGAGACTGGATATCTAAAATGGTGAGATATAATTTCATCTCTTATGGATCTCAATTTATTGAGAACAACAGACACTGTAACAAATATATATTATTAATTTAACAGAATTAAATTTTGATTATTCATAAGGCATTTGCATCTCTGTTCACAGGTGTTGAATTTTATAATGCAAAATCTGGACATCTTTTTCACCAGAGAGTGAAATCTGTGCACAAGATTGCTACTATTTATATTAATAGAAATAATTGCTAACATTGCTGAATGCCTTCAATGTACTGTCGGAGATACTTTATTTAATCCTACAATGATATAAAGTAGTTCTTCTTTTTTCCTTTTTTGGTACTAGGGATTGAACCTCAGGCTCTTAACCACTGAGCCCATCCCCAGCCCATTTTTTATATTTTATTTTGAGGCAGGGTCTTGCTAAGTTGTGCAGGGCCGGAAGTTACTGAGGCTGGCTTTGATCTCTGTCCTTCTACCTCAGCCTCTGGAATCACTGGGATTACAGGAATGTGCCACTGTGCCCAGTTAAGATTGTTTTTCTTGTAAGTCTTCAGGTGCAAGTGCAAAATAAGTCAAAATTTAAGTCTTCAGAAGTGCAAGTTGAGCTTCAATTGACTCCTCCATTAATCTGTTCAGGGAAGAACAAGGGAGACCTGATTTAGTTGTCCATTGCCCAGGGATTGAATCACATCATCAGTGCTCTCCCTCATCCACTCTCATTTTTCCGTTTTTGTTGTCCTTATTTTTTATTTTATTTTATTTTAGCGGTGCTGGGGATTGAACCCAGGGCCTTGGGCTTGCAAGGCAAGCACTCTATCAACTGAGCTATATCCCCAGCCCCTATTGTCTTTATTTTTATTAGGCTTTTCTTTATAGGTGCCATTAGTAGACAGCCATCAGTAGCTACAAGATGATGTGGTCCTTAGCACTTTAAATCTCACGAGGAGAAAAACCTCCTATTCCCGAAGTCCTCATTAATCTCTGATGGCTTTGCATTGGTCCTGTGCTCACAAGGGACAGAGTACCTTGTCCATCTTGGGTCACATTTCCTGAATTTTAGAGGGGCGGCATTGCATGATGTATACTCCACTGCTCAGCAATGATATCTGGACCCGCGCTTCTCCTGATGAGCCCCCTGCCTCCACTTGAAGTACTTTTCAGTTGAAACTGCTTCCTGGTTTGTTGCTTTAATTTTGTGTGAAAAATCAATTTTAAGTAAAAGCAATAAAGAAGGCTTTCTAATACTTCTTGTACAGAAACAGACTTTTACCTATAGGAGATTTCATTAGTAGTATCTTTAAGGGAGAATAATATAGTTTGTGTAAAATAGTAGGATACCCCTTATTTTTTAATGTCTCATGGATTCTAACAAAATTGACAGCCTGTGCAATCCACTTGCCATCCTCCAGATATGCACATTGTTAAAATACAAAATGAAAAAATCTGTGTCTGGAGTGTGTGTGTGTGTGTGTGTGTGTGTGTGTGTTGGTGCATGCCTATGCATGCATGGTATTTGATGCAAGGCAAGGAGAAGAAAAAATGAATTTGATATTATCTTACCAATGTACTATGGTAATTTTGTTTCTTTTGTTTCTCTTCCAAATTGACTAAAGTACAATATTTTTTGTGTTATATGGTTAGATGGATGGTTTTCCTTATATTAACAGCAATTTTAAAAGGAGCTCATTTCTCAGATCTGTGTAGTCAAAATGACACACTTGCAAAGTATACTTGTATTATTCTAGATATATTTACTGGCAGTATTCTTTAAATGTTGAATCCCAGCTGATTTTTCTTTATCTTCAAAAAGTTCAATGAACAAATTATATCCTGCAGATCTCGTTGTTGTTGTGTTAAGGTTTGTTTCATCTCTTTTGCTTCAATTCTATAGGGATGTTGGATCCAGATTGTTTGAAGGTAGACTTGAGTCCCAAAGTGTGTCTCCTTGACCAGTGGGTTATTTATCAATTTAAGAGAATGTAGCATGCATATTAAAGAAGATGTTTACTTTAAGAGTCAGTGTGTTGTCATTATTAGGAACAGAGCGCATCTTTCAAAGAAAGAAAATGTGAAGTTCATAATGATGCCTTCTAATATTCCTCTTGAAGATGGCTATCATTTTAGCTGTTATAAAACAGGAGGAAGTATCATGGAGCATTAAAATATAATACCTACAGTCACAGTAGCATGCCATTAAATAAAGTGAAGGAATGAATATTTAAATTAGAATTTGTTTTTCATACTCTATTATGTCAGGGAGAAATTGCAAGCTCTGGAAATCCTTTGCATCTTATTGAAAGAAGATTTGGCTTTTTATGCTTCTTTTAAAGAAATATCTGTATCAGCAGAAGAGTCATCACATTTGATTTTATTTAACATTTCTTAAACACATAGTTGTTTTTATGCAGGTATGGTGTATTGGCACTTTTACATTACTGCCTCCTTGATTTAAATTTTATTCTTGGTGCTGACCTGTCATATGGAGTAAATCTATACCACGGAAAGCTCTGTTGTGCTTAAGTACATAGCCAGATATAATACATTTGAGTGAAAACATTACAAAATCATAGAAGGAAGTCTACTTAAGATTTTTTAAAAATAATCCTTTAATATTCTTTAGTTTGTCAGAAGACCATGATTGGTGAGTCAAATAAACAAAAAATAAGACAAAAGTGTGGGCAAAGAAGATTTCAATCCAATAATCCTTGTAATCATTCTTCTAAATGTCATGATGAGCCTTGGGTTTCTATCATTTTATGTAAGACCTGTGGGATAATCAGAGCAAAGGCTTATATGGTATTTATTGTACTTCAGTAAATGTTTGGACTCTTTATATATAATTCATCATCTTTCTCATACTCTATGAGATAGATACTATTACTGTACCCATTTTGTAGTCAGTGACACACAGAAGAAGTTAAGTAACTTTTCCAAGGAGACACAGCCAGCAAGTGGTGGAGCCAGAACTTGGCACCTGTGGAAAGGCCCTGGAAGGGTGTCCTTAGTCACTAATCCATATGGCAGCAGCAAGTGTGTTAGAGAGATGACAAACTAGCTATGGGTTCCTTCATCTAAACTTGAAAACAAAAGTATATGGAAGCACACTGAATGTGGATATTTTAAAAATAGAACAAAGTTAATAGAAAAACACATTTAAGAGTTTCATCCTTATCACTCCAGTTATGGGCATTTAGATGTAATTTGGGTTTCTAAAATTGGTTTTATTAAAATAAGTCAGTCTGTCTTCTATTTGTTGTATATATTTCTCTTTGACAGTTTTTGAAGGGCAAAAATAGAGTTGCTCATTCTAAGATTGAATATTTAGAAGATTTAGCGTTAAATCGAAGCATTGATTGATCATTACAAAAACATTTTAAATGCCTTTGTTGAATTACAGCTACAAAGTGAGGTAGGACCACTGATCAGTGTGTTTAAAGACAATACTGAGTGCAAAGAAATTCAGTAAAACATATCTTTTGAGCAAAAAGAAAAAAAAAGACTCAGTTGACCCAAAAATATGAATTCGTATGTCAGTAATTCTTGTAATATCATAAATTTCTTACCATTTTTATAGGAAAAACTCACACAATTCTTAGTGTGGGAAACAATTATGCCATCAAAGATACATAGTGATATGCTGTGGAGCATATAAAACCACAGCATGAATATGGCAGATTTTTTTATGTCATCAGTTTTACTCAAGGGCAATTTTAACCAATATTGTAATCTTAAAAATAAAATTTATCATGCAAAAGAATAAAATATATTTGAATTTTTAAAATATCCAGTCTGACTCTTCAAAGAAATTTCAGTTGTGGCAAAAAAGTTATAGGTATGCCACTAGACCCCAGGATATAGCTATTTATTCTTCTCTGCCTTAGGGAAATTTAAAAAAAAAAGTTTGAGAATTTCTGAGATAATTCAGCTTTCCATATTTATTCTATTTGTAGATTGGTAGTAAGTTTTTGACATGTTATGAATCCAAGAGTAAAGTTGAAATAGTTGTATATTTTATAAACTTTACTGTGTGTTGCTTTTTATGTTAATCAAATTGAATAGATAGATCAATGATCATCTTATTAGTTAAGGAAAATAAAGACTATTAGTATGGAATAAACACAAAATAAAGTTAATAATATATAGAACAGTGTCAGACTAAAAAATATGTGTCTGGAAATCTTTTCACCTTGGTGATTGTTGCTTTCCTTATAGGTTTTTACTGTAGTTCTCTGTAATGACACACTGCTCCCTGTGCTAATCATTAGTATCTACTGCTTCCGTTTTATTTGTCATGTTGTACAAATTCATGTTCAGTTCTCAAGTAATATTGCTGCAGGAGGTCACAAAGAAGGTAAATTAAAAAAAAAAAAGAATGCTGAAATTGAGTGAAGGCATGGATGGATTTTATGTATGACTGAGCTTATGTGAAGAGAAATTCACAATAAAATGCTCTGTGAGACACACTGTGTAGAAATCTCAAGCAATAAAAGTCTTCCATAAATTAAAATTTATTCTCATATTCTATTTATGGTTCATTAAGAACATGATGATATTTTGAGAACCCCAATTCTTCAGCTTTTGATTTTGGCCCCAAAAGTTCTACCAGGGAAAGAAATAATTTGGCTTCCTGGAATCAATAATTTCAAGTTAGGAATATTTTTCTAATTTATTCCAAAATATTGGCAGTTTTTGTGAATGTTTATTATGTGCAAGGAACCTGGCTAATTACTGGTTGAACATAAAGATATTTGGATTCCAGTACTGTTCTATAGGTTGTTTTCATTTACTCTTAGTCTCTGTCAATTGATAAACCATTAAATCTTATTGTTTTAATATTTGAAAATCCTTTTTGTATTACTATTACTTACTGAATGCTTTATGGGATTATTTTACGTAGTTAGGGTTTGATATACTTTTAACATTTTCAATATTTACATTATTCTATAGATTTCCAAGACATGGTTCCCTATTATTTTCTTAAAATTTTCTAGGCTAAAATATCATTGCCTGACTCTTCCCCCACATCAATGGCTTTAGCAGCAACAGATTTTTTGCAGATCAAAAATATTTGAAAGGGGCCGGGGCTGTAGCTCAGTGGTAGAGCACTTGCCTAGAATGCATGTGGCAGTGGGTTCAATCCTCAGCATCACATTAAAAAAAAAATAAAAAAAGGGATTATGTCCACCTATATCTAAGAAATATATATTTTAAAAAATTTGAAAAACAAACCTACATGTGTACTGAACATGTACATTTTTTTCCTATCATCATACCATGAATGATACAGTATAACAGCTATTTGCGCAGATCTTGCATTGTATTAGGTATTATAAGTAATCTAGAGATGATTTAAAGTATATGGGAGAATGCGCATAGAGGTTATAGCCAAATATTTATTCCATTATATAAAAGGTTGAGCATCCACAGACTTGGGTACCTTATGGAGTGGGGGAGGCAAGGTGTACTGAAATTAATCTCATTGGTGAGACTGAGATACAACTGTGTTTCAAAATCTATTCTCTAGCAGCTGCTGATTGTGTAGTTGCCTTCACCTTTTTGGACTGCCATCAGATCTTCTCAAAGGTGTATTTGCTAAAGATGTGAGAGGGGCACTTTTTTGTTTTGGAAACAATAAAGAATACTAGTATTAAACTATAAACAATATACAATAATTATTTTTAATACCCTTCTGGATGGTGCCCAACATTTCACTCTTACTTGCAGTCTCAGGGGCCCAGACCATTTGTTTAAGGAGTAGTTTACACTCAATAATGACTAGTCCTTGAAGTCTCTTAGTTTGTCATCAATAAGTATAATTTGGAGAGGTTTCCCAACATGAAATGCTCCATGCCCATTTTCTGCCTCTTGTTTTGAGAATTGTCCCGTAACTGCTTTTCTTTTCTCTCCGTGTATTTGACGATCAAGAAGAGTTTCATCATCTGCCAGTAAGAGGTTTCACTTAAAAATCCTCTTAGCCCATCCGGAAAGAATTCATCTCAGTAGGTTCTGTATAACCTATCCCTGTTTTCTAATCCCTGTGTAACTTCAAAAACTTACCATACATTTATTTTCCTGGTTGAAAAATACTGCATATTAATATCAAATTCTAGAAAATTAATAGAGGCAGAAATAAGTACTTTTGCCAGGCAAAAGCAGTGTCTGCGACAATTTAGCATATAATGTAACTTTTAGCAAATATACATTTTTACAAAACTTGGTTTCAACATTTATATGCCATTTTACCTATGCATTTATTTCTTTGTGCATTTCAGTTTCCTAGCTACCTTTTTTTATTATCTGGGTCTGATTTTATTCCAATATACCAAATGATCTGATAAAATCAGATGGAATACTTAATTTATCATTGTATCATTGTTATCGTTTACATGTGGTGTCCTCCAAAAGCTCATATGTGAGACAATGTTAGGTTTGGAGAAGAAATGATTGGGTTATAGTTTTAACCTAATCAGCGAATCAATCCCTGATGGGATTAACTAGAGACAGGAGGGTTGTGGCTGGAGGAAGTGACTCATTGGGGGCGTGGCTATGGGGTATATATTTTGTGTCTGAAGAGTGGAGACCTCTCTCTCTGCTTCCTGATCATCATATGAGCTGCTTCCCTCTGCCATACTCTTCTGCTGTGATGGAGCCAGCTGCATATGGACTGAGACCTCTGAAACCATAAGCCCTTAAATAAACATTTCCTCCTCTACAATTGTACTGGTGAGTTCTTCAATTATAACAGAGAAAAAGCTGGCTAAAACAATCTTCTTCCAAAATTTACTGTCATTTTTTTTCTCATTACATAATTATTAGTAGGATTCAGAAATATGCTTCGAGGGATTTTTGTCTTGGTTATTTTCTTATGTCTTTAAATAACGGATTCAACTAGTTTCATGGCAGATTTTTAAAATGATTTATTTGTTATTAAAAAAGTATGATTATAAGCCGGGCATGGTGGCGCATGCCTGTAATCCAAGCGACTTGGGAGGCTGAGTCAGGAGGATCACGAGTTCAAAGCCAGCCTCAGCAACTTAGCAAGGCCCTAAGCAACTCAGTGAGACCCTGTCTCTAAATAAAATACAAAATAGGGCTGGGGATGTGGCTCACTGGCCGAGTGTCCCTGAGTTCAATCCCTGGTTCCAAAAAAAAAAAGTATGATTATCAAAGCAATGCTTTTTAATCATTATGATTTTTCATGTATTTGAAATTAAATTTTCAGCAATTGGTGTTCTTTACTCTGTGGCATATTTTTCTTTGGTTTCCAAACAATGCTGCTAAAGTTTCAGGGCTTCTTAAAACAAAATTCTTAAAACTGTCATATATATTTTAATGTATTTTTGTCTTTTTGTACATTCATTTTAAGGCAGAAGAACAATATAACAGACCCCTGGGTACCTATGGCATTTAATATATTATTAAGAAATAAAATATCACATGTGCAGTCAAAGCTTAACATCATATTCCTCCTCTTCCCTTCAGAGGGATCCAGTTATGATTGGTAATTTGTGGTTGTGACAATTTCAACTCATTGTTATGGTATTTGTTTTTATTCTACACTTTCACCTCATCATTATCCTTGTAATAGGCTTTATAAAAATTTGAAAATAACAGACAATATTGATGTTTTCTGGATTTAATCGTCGCCCACCTCTTTCCCTGGCAAGTTCTAAGATTTATTTTAAAGGACTTTGCTTTGGTCAGCTTTTTCATCTTGGTGACCAAAGACCTGACAAGAACAATTTTAAAGAAGGAAAAATTTATTTGGGGCTCACAGTTGAAGAGGTCTCAGTCCATAGATAGGTAGCTCCATTCCTTGGGACCCAAGATGAGGCAAAACATCATGGCAGAAGAGTGTGGTAGCAGAAAGCAGGTCAGGACATGGCCACAAGAAACAGAGAGAGATCAACTCCAGCTCACAAAATACATACCTCAAAGGCATATCCCCAATAACACTTCCTCTAGCCACACCCTACCTGCCTATAGTCACCACAGAGTTAATCCCTATCAGAGGATTAATTGGGTTAAGGCTCTTATATCCCAGTCATTTGTCTTCTAAACCTTCCTGCATTGTCTGATACACAAGCTTCTAGGGACACCTATTATCTAAACCATAACAGACATTATATGTGTTTTCATGAAACTTAATTGTATCTAAATAACACCAGTCAGAGTCAGGGAATACCGGAAAAATCGAAACAAAAATTGCAATTCCTGATCCCTCTCACACTCTGAGAGACATGACTGATCTATTTTAATTGTTTCTTCTAGCATTTACTTCCAGATTTTTAAATAATGTATTTAAATAGCTATTACTTGACTTTTAAATTTTAGATATTATAGCTTTTCTAGTATGGTAGCAAAGATTGAGTTCTCTTATCCAATTCTTATACACATTTTACATTTTGTCCTCTAATATATTTCTATTTAAAATGAATATTTTATGAAAACTACAAAAATATCACAGCTAAGCTCTGGGGTGTACTGCACATACCTTTTCTTTCTTGCTAGCACTAATAATTCCATTGTTTTCAAAAAGCATTCCTTTTTGCATACATTTCCCTAATTCTAAACATATCATATCTAATTACATGTCACTAATTCTAAACCACCGTCTTTGACAGAATTGTTCAGGTCCCCCATATGCTCATCATGTTTGGAACTCTATTAGTTTAAGTTTTGTTGTTATTGTTGTTGCTGTTTTTTGTTTTTAGTTGTGTGTTTGTTTTCAAGAACACTCCTGTGGAACTCTTTGTAGCCATATTTTTGTGGTTTCCCTATGAAGATTGAGGGGTAAATGACATTTCTAGACATGTCTCATTTTTTTTGTCTTTTGAATATCAACGGGTTATAATTTTAGGCTGAGAGCATTGTTTCTCATTACTTTGAAAGCATTGCTTTCTGGGGTTCTCCTTTTCATCCACATCACTCCAGCAACCCTGTATCTTCACTTCTCTTGAGTATGTGAAACATTCTGGGATCAGGTCTTTGCACTGGTTGATCTTCTGCCTGGAATTTTACACAAGGTGTCACCATGGCTTGTTCCCTTCTCTTAGTAGAAAATTATAAGAATAGACCATGTGCAGCGAATCTCCTTTTATTCCTTTTAGATTGATTTTTGCAAACTGACCTTGCTCCTGACATCTCTTTATCTCCCTAAAAAGTCCTACTATTTCCTCCATTCTCTTGAGTCTTTAGATGTACTGTGGAGCTTACTTACACATTAGGCAAACTTTTGTTGCTTCTTTCTGTACCACCCACTCTGCTCCCTACTCCCTGAGAAAACATAGACTCCATGAAGGCTTGGGTTTTGTCTGACTTTTGTTTTTCTTTTAAAGTAACTCAAATATCCAGAGCAACCAGTTGTATCCCTCAGCACTTACAAAGGTGCCTTGGAACATGTTAGGAATGTAAAAATATTTGTTAATGAAGAGTTTTCTGGTTTTCCAAGTAAAGTTGAAGAGTCTTGCCAGTTTTCCTCACCCTATATCTGTGAACAAATTTTTACCTCAATAATTTTCTAGGGTCTTATTTTGACTTCTAGTATTCTGCTGTTTGATTATGATAGGCTCTGTATAATGAATTTTGAATCCTGAAACTCATGGATTTAGTTTCTATTTTTATTTAACAATGTATTATCCATCTATGGAAATCTTCTTAGTAGGATTTGAATTTCATGGTTTTATCTTTTTGTCTTTTCTCAGATATCTTGGTATCTTTTTCTTTTTATTCTATCACTTTCCTATAAGACTTCTGTTTCAGTCACCTTTTTCATTGCTGTGACTAAAAGACCTTCCAAGAATGACTTCAGAAGTGGGAAAGTTTATTTGGGAGCTCACTGTTTTAGAGGTCTCAGTCCATAGATAGCCGGCTCCATTCCTCAGGGCTCAAGATAAGGCATAAGAGTGTGACTAAGGGAAGCAGCTCATGTGATTATCAGGAAACAGAGAGACTCCACTTGCCAGATACAAAATAGATACCCAAAAGTTATGCCTCCAATAACCCACTTCCTCCAGCCATACCCTACCTGCCTTCAGTTACCACTCAGTTAATTTCATCAGGGGATTCATTCACTGGTTGGATTAAGGCTCTCATAACCCAATCATTTCTCCTTCCAAACCTTGCATAGTCTCACACATGAGCTTTTGGGGAATACCTCATATCCAAACTATAGCATCTTCCTTATCTGGTTTTAAAATAATTTGTTGTTATTATAATTTTATGTTTATAACTCTCTTTTGTGCCTTGAATACTGTTTTAAAATTTAATATATCAGCTGGATGTAAACCGGCTGTGATAATATATCACAATTGTAAACCCAGTGACTCAGGAGGCCGAGACAGGAGGATCTCAATTTCCAGGCCAGCCTCAGCAACTTAGGCCCTAAGCACCTCAGTAAGACCATGTCTTAAAATGAAAAATTAAAAATAAAAAGGACTGGGGATCTGACTCAGTGGTTTAGTACCTTTTGATGCAATCCCTGGTAATACACACAAACAAAAATTAGTATATCAGCCTGTTCTTGCTTCAGGTATATCAAATATTTTGCTTGTTATCTGAGTATTAATTTTTGATGTTTTATCTTTGTTTCTTCTGAGTGCCTTCTATTTCTCTGTTTTATTTTCTGCCTTTCATGGTAAATATAAAATTTCTCAGGAAATTGGCGGTCTGATTATATTTAGCTGAAACACTAAATTTGTTGGATTAATGGGTATCAGAAATGTATGTTGAGTATGATCAAGTTCTCATTTTACTGGAAGATTCTCAAACACTGTAGACTATTTCTATGGACAGGTATTTTCTAACCTTTTCTCTGATAGCACATTTGGCATAGTTAAACAAGGGCTTGGAGTTAAAATGATCACATTATTCAGTATGTGGATTATCTCTTTTGCTGTCTTCAATACAGAAAGCAAAATTATTACCATCTTCTGCTGCACAAACACTAGAGACTTACTGGTTCAATTTCCCTGGAGACTAAAACCCCATTTCCTGCCTTATAAGTTATTTGACACCTCAAGTTTCAGAGACTCTATGGGGCTCTGCAACTCAAATTAACCTTCTTGCTGTGGTTTGTTCCCATCCTCCTCCCCTTGCAGACACATGTCCCCAGCTTTCTTGCTTTGGGCTGGTACCACTCGCTCTATCCATTTTCTTTCCATCCTCTATGAATTTGTTGACATTTTTACTGCTCTCTTCTTCCATCTAGTGATCTAGAGTCTACATATATTTTTATTACCCAAATCTTACTTGAGAAGCTTTTATATTAGGATTTAAAGTGTTGTTCATGGCCATCTTTAACTGAAGTCCTAGGTAGGACTACTTTAATGTGAAGCACAAATAGAATATAATTTTATCTTCATCCCTTTACTTTTGAGGTTTAGTGATTCTGAGACCTAGTTAAGCTATGGTTACATTACAATCAGTGGTATGGAACTTTGATTTTATGTGTATTACATTAATAAAGTGAACTATAGAGTGACTTAGAGTACTTTTGAAGTTCATGACTATTGTGAGAAGGATGCTTTTGAATTATTTTTTATTTCCCTAGGGACAAGAACAATAAAAATTTAGTGTAAATATATTAAAAGTTTTGTTAGACATTAGGTAGTGGTGTTTAATTATTAAACCATAAAGTAATACTATTTCTCTTCAATCATGTGTCTATAAAGACAGTGTCCTGAGTGATTTAGTCCAAGATTTTGCCATCCATGTGATAAGGACCTCTGGGTACTAAAGAGATTGGTAAATTCCAAATACAGAAGGAATTTATTTTCTTAAAGATTATGTGTACTTATTTAACTGATGACAGGGTTAGAAATTAATTAAAAGTAACTTCAAATTAATGGCTTTATTTCTTTTTATTGGAAAACAGAATCTTCTGAAATGACAAAGTGAAATCTTGCCATCTTTATCACATGTTAATGAAAGGGCACGAGATACCCATATTTCTCCTCCTTCTGAAAAAAAAAAGCCTATGAGAGATTAAGCTAATTATTTCAGCCTCTTTGTTGTCTTTTAAATATGACTTTTTTGAGCACCCGCAGCAACAACAAAACCATGGTAGTGTTGGGAGAAGAGCATTGACCTGAGAACTTGATGACCTTGTTCTAGTGCATTCCTTCACTAACGGGTAGTTTTAATCTCTTAAAAGTGATCAGAGGTCACACATCACAGGACTCGTTGATCTCTGAAGCTCTCCTCTTCTTGTTCTCCCCCTCTTTCCATGTTTTGCCTTTCCTTTTTGATGTAAGACACGATTCTTGTTTTCATTATACAAAGAGAAAATGATGGTGCAAATTAGGGACAAACATACACATATGTACCAGGTCATCTTATGACTTCTGAGAAAATATATGTAGAAAATGCTGGGGCCACTCAGACTATTTTCTCAGAAATCTCATTTCTTACTTAGAACAGAGTTAATAGTTCTGATTATGGACGTGCACTTGAAGTAGAGTCTCACATGACTGACCGAATGCCCTCCCATCTGGCTATCTCCAGGCCCCATGTCATGTAAACCTCACTGGGTATTTTCCTCTGTGTACTTTGTTTACTGTTATAAAATCTTAAATCAAAATGTTACATCAAAGGAGAATTTTCATCAAAAGGACCTCAGCAAAACCTCAAAACAACCACATATTCTACTCATCTATTTAAATCATTAGCAAAGGCAGCCCTGTTTTCCCAGCTTCGAGCTGACTAGACTCCTCATTTTGCCCCTCTCATGGATGCTTTTCCCATGGCTAAAATGCCTGCAAATTACTAATAAATACTGGCAAGGAGAGAGGTTAAAAACAGGCCAGCCATTGCCTTTTAGCTGACAAAACATTCATTGAAATGCTATCTGTGTGAAGCACTCTGAAATCCATCATATGAATAGTCTAAATTATAGTACAGGAAGAATGCAGCCCACTTGGGGACTACCTTCAGCATTCTTCTAGGTTAATTTAAACCAACATGCAGATGTTTTATATGCTTCCTGTGTGGTATCCCAGAAGGTTGTATTTTTCCTTTTGAGCTTTGAATATGCCGATCACTTTGTATAAACAGTAGCATTTCAATGCACTTGGAAAAAAATAATCTTTATCTTTGGAGGTAAGTGGTGGGAAAGAGAAATCATTAGAGACTGGAGTGATTGTTGTTGATTGAAGGAGTATCAAGTGAGTTGAATGCCCTGTATTTTTAAAAAATAGGAGTGATCTCTATTATTACTTTTAAAAAGTCTGCTTTTTATATGATACCTGACATGGGAAAGGGATGCTTAATGAGAAGCCAATGATGTTGAACTTGCTGCATTTTCCAACTGACTTGTTTTTCTCATGAAGGCAGCATTTTAGTGAAATTGTGTTTGTTTTTCTTTCTGATAGGTTCTAATTGAAGTTTGAAGGTTCATTACACAGTGCATGGGAATATGTTGTCAAATACAATTCACCTCTCCCATAGTGAATGTTGGCATAATTTTATAGGACAGGGGACTCTAGAGTGCTCAGCTGTCATAATATTTGGATCCAATTTTATTCATCATGGACAGAATATTTACAATGTTTTGAATTTCTATGTTCAAATATCAGTACACTGAAGCAAGTCATAAAGAATGGGTTTGAATGTAAGTAGATAAGCTTTGGCATTCAAACAACATGTTACAGACCAAATCTTATGTCTCCTTCAATTATATTGAAATAAAGCAACCTTACATGTTTCACAGAAGTATCACATGAAACCCAAAAGCAGGGCTGGGGATATAGCTCAGTTGGTAGAGTGTCTGCCTCGCAAGCACAAGATCCTGGGTTCAATTCTCAGCACTGCAAAAAAAAAAAAAAAAAAAAAAGCAAACTACTTCATCAAAGTCATCTTTATTTAAGATTAGTAAGAGAAAATAAAAATCTAAAGTGTTTTCTCTTATTATATATATACTTCTCATGTAGCAGGACATGTCTAGCTTTATTTGGGAAATTGAATATATGTCAGGTAAGTTTGGGTTCTCAGTAAATGAGTCTGCTTCAGTGTGAGGACTGTTTTTTTTAACAGATTTTATAAACTGACTTGGTAGTTTTCAGTTCTGTGGCAAGAACAATCTATCATCATAAACCTGTAACATAAATGTACAGTGTACATTCTTGTTTCAAGAGTCTATAAGAAGAGTCCCCTCATGAACAATTTATATGAGAGGATCATAAAACGAAGTTCAGAGGTAGCACAAGCAACTGCAGAGAGAATGGTGTGTGTTTAAAGTTCTTTAAATCATGAAAAAAATATATACTTTCAAAAATTTATTAATCTTACTCCAAATATATATTTTTTGGTAAATTGCAATTGGAAGGAAGTTTATACTTTTTTAGAAGTACTATGCTGACCAGTATATTAGAAAAGTACATAAAACAGGGCCATAATCTCTGTTCCAAGTGGAATATTTTTCTCTGACATCTGAGTGCAATGATGGCAGTACAGTGTTGTTTCATTTTTCTTTTGTACAAGTTTGATTAAAATTTTTCACTATTAATATGTGCTTATGAAACAATCCGTGTTATATTACAGGATGAAATGTTATATATTATATATTATATATTATAGGAAGAAATTGGTCTGAAGATGTGAATCAGTTTGGATAATATGATCATCAAATTATTCTATTTATTTAATTACCTTAAAGAGAAGTTGGTCATAAATTTAAAAATATTATGACTGACTTTATCTTCCATGTTCATGTAAATTTAGAAATTAAACTCTTGTTCAGGAGCCTTGACTATTTGAGGTAAATCATTTTTGGTAAATATAAGTCTCTTCTATAATATCTACCTCCTGTGAACAACTCCTTGAGATCTATTCTATTGCTCTTGCTTAATGCACAGGCCCTTTAACTAAAAAGAGAAGAAAATAAAACAATATATGTGGATAATGACCAGAAACCAAAAGAAAAATAATTTGAACTCAAGAGATTATCCTGGGCAAGGGCTTAGAAAGCATTCCAGTTCTTAAGAAAGGTCCTTGTACAGTTAGCTAAATAGATTGAAAAATCCTTACTATTTTGATCAGTGATTCAATTGTTTTCTCAATGCTAAATATTCATAAAAAGTATCTATTCATTTACATAATTCTTTTTTAAAATGTGGTAAGTTAAGGAAAAAGTAGGTCAATGTGATGAGAAATGAGCTTTTTCTTTATCAAAAGGTTAATTCTGTAATCTTTAAAAGATCAAAGATCAGCTCAGCAAATAAGGGGTTTTTAATAATGAAAGTCCTACACACCGAAAAACTGTTCTTTTGTGTTTAATCGATAATTGATTAATTAAATTACATTGTATGTGTATGGCATAAAACACCTTTCAGGGATGCAATCCTTCCTCATTGTACCACCAGCAAAGGTCCAAATTTCAAGCATAGGTAGCAAAAAGTGCTTGCAGACTTCATGCAGATTGTTATAAAACCTTATGAAGAATTATTACAAATATGGTGCAGGAACGTGCCCAGGAAAGAACAGGCTCTATTTATTTCTGCTTCTATGAAACTTTCAGGCCTAGGCTTTTGCTCTGAAAAAGAAAACAGCAACAGAGAAATTTCAATTTCCACAAGTATCCAACAAGTACCCGTTTGTCCAAAAGTTGCTGAACACAGGTAAATTCAAATTCTGTATCATTCCCAAAGATACACAAAATCAAACATGAGTTTAAAAGAGAAATGTGAGTGAAATAAGTTTTTTTAAAAACGGTTTTAGGCTGCCGTTCTTTTAATTCTATTAAGTTATACATGAATGCACTCTGACACATCATACATATATGGAATATAACTTCTCATTCTTCTGGTTGTATATGATGTAGAATCACACCAGTCATGTAATCATATATGCATATAGGGTAATACATCTTAAAAGGAACAGAAAACAAATGTTTGTTTCAAGGTACCAAAAAATACAAAGAACAATTAATCTTGATTATTTAATTACATATTTGTTGAATAAAATAGTCATGGACCAGGTATCTTTAGATTAGTCTCATGTGCTTTGCATGAGAACCCATATGCATAATGCTCAAAGACACACTCCTGACCACTTGTCATGCTAGGTGTGATTCCTGTCTGATGTCATGCCTAAGGGGTAACCAGAATCTGTACTGACCAATACTTGATGAGTATATTTGCCAATCATTTTAAAATTATCCCCTCTTATAAGGAAGGGACCCATACTAATCAGGAGCATAGGGCTTGCATGGACTCCAGGAGGAAGGAGCTGAGTGAGAGCAGGTTATCTACCTAGCACCCTATGGACTCCTCTCTCTCTAGGGGAGTACAGATTTTACTATTCAGTGGGTGATGAAAATCTGAGTCTGAGCCTTATATCTTGATTTATTTCTGAGTTGATCTCTAAGGAGCATGAGACTCCCAGCACAAGTTCCATCCTTGCTCAAGGATAAGATTCTACTCCTCGTCCCTGCATATTTCCCTCCAGTCCAAAGTATGAGGTTAATTTTGCTCTTTAAGGGTTTGTATTGAAAAATAATCCATCTCAATTCTTTCTAAAGAAGAAAGAGTGTTTATTCAGTCAACCAAGAGGAAATCTATGTGAGGCAAAAATTAAGGAAGGGTTTTCCCTCCATTTGGTGAGCAGCAACTCTACTAGCTGTATTCTGAGAGGACTTTATAGTGAGCAGATTAAAACTTTAGCAATACTGATGATCTGGACATAGCTATGTTCTGGATAATTTGGCTTCATGATCACAATGAAGTCTAAATCATATTCATTTCTTTCATTCACTCACTTATTCATTCATTTATTCAGTAAAAACTTCTGAGTGCCTATTCCATAGCAGGCACTGTTCTAAGCAATGGAAAAACAGAAGAGTCTCTGTACCAGTCTCTGTACTCAGTATGCTTTTATTACTAAGGGTATGGTAACCAGAAGTGAAAGTAAATAAATAAGGAAAGAAATCAACAAAATAGTTTCACATTATAATAAGGGTTGGGAAGGAAACAATGGATGTTGTGATAGGTCATGACGTTGAAGTCCTTTGGGTGCTCAGGAAAGGCTGTGCTATTTTGTGATATTTTGGTTGAAGATTAATTCAAGGGCTTTCTAGCTAGGGAGATGGTTCCAAATGAACAGAAAATTAGAGAGGTCCTAAGATGGGAATGAAAGTCTCATATGGGGATGAACTTCTCATATTTGAGGAATGGTGTCAAAGCCATTAAGGACACTAGTGTGAGATGGGTTTAGGGTTGGATGAGGTAAAATTAGAAGACAAGGAGGGGCCTGATTATACAGGACTTAGTAAACTGTTGCTTTATTTGAATTTCATTCTAAGTATATGGAAACCATTAGGTGATTTTGAAAAATAATCCTTGCTTAATGCTGTGTCACTCTGCTGACTATATGGAAAACATTACAGGTAGATAAAACTTGGAAGCCGGCATTGCTCCTGGTCAAAGACTCCAAGAACAATTTGCCAAACTCAGTTGCTGTAGTCCTTAATCTCTGGAAAGGACCCTCCGGGCTTCTTTGACAGTTGTTCTTATTCATGGTGGGCCCAAACACCTAACATAAAATGTGTAACAATTACACTGTTAATTCTGGTTGCAACCTAAGTCATTGAAAAGGGTTAATATTACTGGAGGGAAGATGACAGAGGGAAAGCCATTTGTTCACTTCTTTTTTGGTCTCCACAGGATGACAATAGTACTTTATAATAATCACATTTATGCAATTTCCCAGAAAATTTGAAATCTTAGATTACCACTGACATTCCAATTTCTAAAGGCAGCTCATATGAATTCCCACAGCTCTGTAAGAATAGATTTTAGCTATTATATTACAACTTCCTGTGTAGTTTTTAATACTTGAGTTGATATTTCCTTTGACTTTACAGAAAATTAATTATGTATGCTGAAGCAATAATAACAACATTGTTATTTGCATCAAATAAGGAAAAGTAAGAGTATTCTACAAATGGAAGATATGACATGCTTTATAAGTCACTGGCCCCTCCGTGCTGGTGGGCTCAGATCTATGAATGAAGATCAACCCAAAGTACGATTATGGCTGGCAGAGCTATTTTGACATCTTAAAAGAGATAATATATAAACATCTATAGTAGAAAACAGAATTGATTAGATATCAATGAAAAAAACTTATTTCATAATTAAATAGTTTAAGTGAAATGAAGAATCTGATTCTTAGGGGGATAAACTTTTTCTTTAAATTTTATTAAAATGTATGTTATAAACTATATAAATAACTAGTCTATTATGTTTGTAAATAATATTATAGTTTCATTTTTATAAAAAGTTGAAATAATATGCAAACCCCTTAGTCATCTTTTAGCCAAAGGACTTTTTGTTTTGTTTATAATTTTTGAAAGAATACAAACTTATGGTGACTTTTATTATGTACATGGTATTTTTCAAATTTTTGCTTGAATGAAAAACTATAGAGTCAAAATTAAAAACATGAAAGTGGAATTAAAGTGTGAAGATCCTGCAAATGTTCTATCACTTTCAATAGTTTTTTATTTTTTTATTACATGACCTACCAATGTTCACAGCCTGTGAGAGTTTTTTCAGCTGCATTTGATTTTACTAACACCCTGTGGGCAAAGTTAAGAAGATGACTTATTTACAGTTTCATAACTGAAATTGGACATGTCCTAAGGTTCATTAGATATGAGCATACTTTAATTAAAAATATATTTTTAAAATTCTCAGATATCATTCTTAAATTTTTTTCCTGAAGAGCGACAAATCAACTTGCATTGCAAAACAGTAAATTCAGTTGTTGGGAATTGTATCCAATCCTATTCTAATAATTAGTTTCTCTTGACTTGTTAGGAACCTCATCCTTAAGTTGTATTCTATGATTTATGACAGAATGACCATCACTAAGTTCATTGTTGCCCTTTGGCTTGCCTAGATTAGCTGTGTTCTAAGGAAATGAATTCTAATTTAGAATAGGTATAGCCTACAACCATGAACACTGATGCTAAATATATGGATAGTGAGAGTTGGTAGCCTTCTTTTGCATGTCTTTTAGAGCAGGGTTTATTTAGGGGAGGGCTGGTTTTTTTGGTGACCATTTGTAAAGGGAGGAGAAGAAGCCTAAGCTGTTCTTTTCTGCAGTTGGCAGTATCCTTTTTCCTGCACTGTGACACTCTTCCATTTGACTCAGGAGTTTTTGTGAGCCCTTAGCTTTGAAAATCAAGGAGACCCCATCTCCTTCCTCCCCTGTGCCTGGCCCTGAAAAGCATAGTGAAGAGTGAAAGAAAAATATTCAGTGTGTTAACGTGGTGAAAGCATTTCAAAGTATATTATTATAATATCTGTAATTGAATGGGACACCTATATTGATCATTTAAAATTCATATTATTTGTAAATTAGTATTTGAAAATTAGTATTTTTGCAGAAAAAAGTAAAATATCCGCATAGAGAACAGAGTCAAGGAGGTGATATGGAGGAGAATGAGAATCATTACCAGGCGAGTAATCTTAAAAAGAGCATTCTAGAAAAGGTAGTGTCTGTGCTGGGCTTCTGTTGGGATTAAATAAAGAAGAGATTCGGGAGAAGACAGATCTTTTAGGCCAGGGTCTAAAAGTTGGGCCCACAGCAGGGATTTCAGTAGATATGATTTATAAAGAGAATCTTCTCAGGAGACACCCATGAGAAGCAGAAGCACTAAAGGGTAGGGAAAGAAACTGGAAAAAGATGCAATTTCAGCAGGAGCCAAGCCTCCATCTGACACCACAGGGTGTGTCCTGGAGAGAGCATTGCACCACAGAAGGTGTTTCCCCCATAAGGAGGAGGACACCAGGGTTTTGTACCACACATCAGTCACTTAGTGGCCACAGGCTGAAGGACAAATGATGTGACTCAAAAGGTGTTGCAGGGTGAGGTGGCTCTCAGACACAGAGGCCACTGTCTGGAGTGGTGGAGCTGCAAGCCATCAGCATGCACCCCTGCCACAGCTGAGAGGTGCTCAGGCCTGGGAGAGGATCCTGGGTAGGTTCCAGAAGAATTTCCTACACTAGAGAAATATGTGATAAGTACATAGAAGGTTAGGTGTGAGAGAAATATTTATTAATGCAGCTTTATCAAGACTTTTAATTGGTAATACTTCATAAGCAATTAGATATTGACCCTTTGTTCATTTTGAAGCAATGACTGTTTTGAAAATCTTCTTTTGTTAAGGATTCATTCCATTTCCTTTCTTATAGTTAGGACTATTTATTAACTAAGAGCACTGATTTTTAAATATTTCCTTTTTTGCGGAGGGGCACCCAGGATTGAACATAGGGGCACTCAACCACTGAGCCACATCCCCAGCCCTATTTTGTTTTTTATTTAGAGACAGGGTCTCACTGAGTTGCTTAGTGCCTTGCCCTTGCTGAGGCTGGCTTTGAACTTGGAATACTCCTGAATATATTCCTGAGTGCTACGACTATAGGCATGCACCATTGAGACTGGCAATTATTTCTTTTAATTTCATATTTTGCTAACTATATGACTTATGATTTGGTTTAACTGTCCTTACACAATATTATGAGAGTTTTCTGTTTTTCTCATGGTAATTTGAAAATAAAAGAGGAGAAAAGGGGAGGGAGGTGAAGGACAGATATAAATCCTGTTTTTTTGTTTTTTGTTTTTTTGATCTCCCAAAGAGGCTAAAAACTGCCAGAAGAGCAGAAAGTTAGCATCACAGAGACCAGGGACCACTTGGTATAGGGTCAACCCCTTTACTTTCCTGTCCCTGTGAATCAGTAACCAAGGCTATTCACTACAAATAGTTGACCACCACAGGAGCGGGTGGAATTCTTGTTTTTTCACGACTGCTGCAGGACCTTGATGCCCTCTTCAGTTGGGGATCCTGGGAATTGTCTTATAACACAAATACAGACTTGCATTTCATGTAAGTGCCTTTCCACCATTGCTTTTTAAGCTTTGCACATTAACACCGACCTATTGCACCACTTAAAAGTTCTAAATATATCACACAGTGGCTAGCCCATTCAAGGTAAGTAGCCAGGTGCCAGCATGCTGTGCACAGCATGTCATATGGCCCTTTGTGTAGTTCAGGGTACTCCATTTATGTCCTGTTAACCAGGTGAACCTCTAGTTGCTTTATCAAATACAGCCTAGGCTGTCAAAGAGGTCACAATGGGGACAAAAAGTATCTGCATATCCTACAAAAGAGTTGCTTGAAATCACAGAATACTTACTATTATTTTCCAATATTCAATTTCCACCTAAAAGGCATATGCTTCTATGACATGTGAGAAGAATTCTTAGGTTGATAAGAATTAAAACTAAATACTCATAATTATTAAAGTGTCTAGGAGCATGCTAGGAGATAGCAAAACTACAAGACAAATATGACACCATTTTGTGGAATATAACATAAGAGTTTAAATAGGATGTGGATAAAAGCACTATTTTGCACTACAATATATCCAGTCATAACATAGGATGGAATAAAAAATTGATGAAATTTTTAGATACACCCCCCAAATTTTTATATTTCCTAGAGTGGTAATTCAAAATTTTCCACCAAAGGTATCCATCCCTTGGAAAAATTTAAGAAGTACTGATGTACACTTTAATGGATCTTCAGGGAAATATTGCAAAATAAGTAAATTAGAAAAACCAGTGGACATGAGCCTGTAGAGTCCCTCATTCATTCTTTCATTCATGCCCTATATTTTAAATCACTCTTATACACTAATTTTTTTTCTTTTTTTCAAATAGACATTGTGTCTGCCTTGGAACAAAATCTAATGTAAAATAAATTTTAAAATAAAAAATAATATATGGTGAACTACATATAATAGAAAATAACCGAATATTAGAAGAGTTAGGGAAGCCTTCCTGAGAAAGCATCACTACCCTGAAATTTTTAGGGGAAAGCAATAAAAGTTCAGTCAAATAGAATTTGGAGTGGCATTAGAGATAGGTGGATGGAGTATGAAATCTAGGCAAATTAGGTAGCATTTCATCTAATGCGAATCCTGGGGGAGAAAGTATATGACCTATTCCAAGAACTTAAAGAAGTTTGGAAGGTGCGGAACATAAAGTGTGGGGAGAAGGATGAAGGAGAAGGTGAAATAAGAATCATAGGGAAAGAGGAAGAGAGGTGAGATCAAACGTTAACTAAAAACCACATCATGAACCACTTTGTGAACCCAGTAAACCATATCAGGGAAATTGTCTGAGTGCAGCATGGAAAGTGAATTGGACAATGAAGGAAACTTCATGAAGAGTCCATGGACATGACCAAAGAGATTTGTGAGGTCCAAGAGGGGTGTGGTGGGAATTGGTGGCAGAGTGGGACTGATGGGACTTGTTAGTATTTTGACTGGATGGGACTGAGTAACTGAGTCGGTGTGTAGTGTGAGGTGGGCAGAGTGGGAGGCATGACACTCAGATTCTAACTTGGCTAAAAGAAAAGCAGAAAGACAGGTTTTGAGAAGAAATAAGAATTCCCATTTGGGTTTGTTTTTTCTTCTCTAGTACTTGATAGACATCCACCTGCAGGTGTCTAAGAGGCAAATAAAGGTTTAGAGTGAGATTTGAGAGAGAACTCAGGCTAACTATAATGCTTTGGGAAATTCCAGCATATAAAAACTCTGGCACTCAGGGAACTGGCTGATATCACTCAGGACAGGTTTGTGGAGTGAAGAGACATTGCCGATGAAATTCTGGGAAAGACATTAGCCTGAGAAAGGAGATGCTTTGCTTGAGGGTATACTATGCATTTAAATTTTTCTCTTAGAAGCATCAGAACAACAGAAGAAAATCAGTTTCATCCATGTTTCAGACTGTTTTTAGAGTGGTATCTCGTTAATAAAGAGTAGATGATGTGAATATTGTTGATATTCATGAAGAATGTCTCGGGACCTCCAAATCTGTAACTAACATTTTAGTTCAAATGAATCCAAAGAAATTCTGTGAGGCTTAGGTACATGTTCTGTATTTCAAGATATTTCACAGATATCGCAGGATCAGAGCCCTGATGAAATTGGTACATATATAGCTTTGGGACCCAATGCCAAAATATGCACACAGAGGAAGACTTGTCCTTCAAAGTGGGATTCCCTGTTAAATAAAGCACAACTACCATGTGCAACGAAACAGAGGGAAAAAAATCCATACTTGGCTATCTCTGGTTCCTTAGATATGTTTGCAGAGACACTGTATTCTGCTGATGTCTGTCTGTAGTTAGAAAGCTCAGTGTCTTGCCTCTCCTGGTCTCTCTCTTTAGGGGTACCTTTGGTTAGAAAGAGCTTCATGCAGCTTCCAAATCAGTTTTTAGCCTCTCCTTAAGGCTCTTTCTTCCTTCTTCCTATTTTTTTTTTAAGAAAGAGATATTCTTAAACTATAAGAACTAAATTTTGCTTATGATAAATTCTGGTTCATTAGCTTCAATATAGCTTTCAGCCTCTGTTGCTTCAGAGAAATGATTTTTGTATACTTTACATTTCACCTGAATTGGATTTTTGTTGAGACAAGTATTTTCTGAATATGTCCTCACTTCACAAAATTAATTTATTTTCATCTTCCCTCCAGTTTTACCAGTTTTGAAAAATAGTCTTATAGAGACAGACTTAGTGAAACAATTTCATAGCCTTTTTATCTTGTTTGCCTCGGACAGTGTGGTTGATTCATTCCCTTCCTATGTTGGAGTCGTTGTAAAATCAACATTTTACTTTTAAATGAATCCAAAATGCATAAATTCTAGCTAAGTACCCTTGGATCTGTGAATTGCCTTTCTTTTAAAGGGAAATACTTTTTTCAAAAAAAAGAGAAACCATTAAAAACATAATTTTGTGATTTATCCTATATGATAAAATGAGTACAGAGTAGCAAATCTGATATAAAATTAGTATCCTGGGTGTCACTGACCAATTTAACTGCTAGCATCTTACACACTAACCAAATAATTCTGATTTAAAGCAGGACCTGAGGAGGATTAGCAATGAATATTTGTAACAAATCATTGGGGCTGCTTGTGAATAATTGAATATTATAGGTCTGTGTATGCCACAAATCCAATTATTCTTTCAACTATTTTTTTGATCACCTTTCTGAGCCTTAAGCACAGGTATTGAACCAAAGAAGATCTGCCTATTCTCTAAAGTTCATTGAAGTCTATGATGGAGACAGACGGTAACCATATCAAGATAACAAACATTATTTGATGTTAAAGAAGGGAAAGAATGGGGGCTCTTGACAGTATATAATTGAAGAATATGATCTACAAGACATAGTCAAGAGCTGCTTCCCTGAGGAAGTGACTCTGGGAAGAATTATAGGAGCTAACTGGGGTGGGGAGGAGGGTTGAGGGTGTTTAGAGCGGAAGTTCCACAGGAACATGGTACCTCTTCTGCTGTACTCTAGATAGAACATGGAGCCTCAAAGAGTGAAAAATGTCATTGTGGCTGGAACACCAAGATGAAGGGCAAAGACTTTCAATTGAGGAAGAGCCCAACATTGCATGACCTCAAAGGTCATTTTAAGGATTAAAAGGTTCTGCTAATTAAATGAGGCTGATTGACTAGGACAAGTTCAACAAACTTATTCTGTAAAGGGCCAGTTAGTAAATGTCTTAAATTTGGTAGGTGATATGGTCTCCCTTATAACTATTTAGCTTTGTATTGCAAGGGAGAAGCAGCCATAAATAAGACATATGGGAGTAAATGTGGCTGGGTTTCGATAAAACTTTATTTACAAAAATAAGCTATGACCAGTATTTTGTACACTCCCTGATTAAGTTTACCCTAAAGTTACTTCCTTCTTTCTAATGTCTCCATTTGAAATTGCTCAGGGATATTTAGAAGACTGTAGCAGTGCATAGTCAGCAAGTATCAATGTACTTCATACATTGAAAATTAGGTTAAGAAAAAAAGTTGGAATCCTTTGGTTCTTCTTTGAAATATTGTCTCAAGAAGAAAGCAGCAGTCTAGTTCATCTGCCAAGAGGAGGAGCATAAAATGAAATGCCAGATACAGCGTACTAGAGGAAATGAGTGCTAGGAAAATGTTAAAAAGCTTTCTTGAAAAGCAAAGATCACTTGGGAGGTGAACTTGTTCAAAGCATGCATTTACTAGCCTCTCGCAAGAACAAACTCTATTATGAGGCTCTGCTCCAGCTTGTCTCTTACACAGTTCCTGTGGTCTCTGCAGACAACAGATTTTGTACTTGAAAAGCACCGAGTTTAGTGCTCAGGCTGTAGAGAATGATGTACTGTCATAAAAGTATTCAAATGAAATCTGGAAGACCTAAAAAGACTTTATGGTAGCTTTTGCTCTCTATTTTAATCACAGCACAAACTTCTTTGAGTAATTTCGTAAAACTTTTTTATGTTGAAATGATCAGTCTGTACAAATTCTTGTCAAATTCACATAATGTTTTTACAATATTTTGGAATTATAAATACTGGACAAAAGTGAAAGAAGATGTGTATCACCCAGTATGTGCTAGACCGCTGCAGCTATGAACAACCCTAAATCTTAGTTGCTATCAACAACAAAACATTTTGTTTGGCACTCAAAATACATGTTCACCGTGGTAATCAGAGGACTCTATTAATCATAGTCACTGATACAACTAGTTTAATGGAGCAATCAACTTTTAAGTGTTTCTGATAATGGAGATAGGAGAGAGAGCTCTTGAGTGATTTAATACTCCACTTGGAAATAACACATATTAAATTTTCTCATAATTCATGGGACAGAACTAGTCAAATGACACACTCACACATATTGAACCAGAATCTTCAGCTCCAACATTCATGTACCCAGAAGTTGGAAAGTTGGGAATATGGCAAACAGTACTAGAGACTACCATGGAAAGTTTATATTTGCGTGTGCCTAATTATTTTATTGATGACTGTTTATACAGTTTAGAGAAAAGTAACATAAAATCATGGACTGTGATTATTTTTGCTCACAATATTCTCTATCCAGCAAACCGAACAGTGTCTGCCCCAATGAGGGGCTCAAAAAATATTTGTTAAGTAGATGAAGCTATCTATCTAGTCTATCCCTTTGATGTAAGATCATGCAAGACAATGTGCCACTTTCTTTCTTTAAGATCTTAAGAATGTGACTTCTACATAATGTTATCATTGATGTAGCTGAAATCAGTCGATAATTATAGCTCCCCAAAATCTGTTTTTAAAACTTTTGTACGTTTTGAAAGAAGCCAAAGATATTTTTTTTTAATGGTTGCTTTTTCCGCACCATAACAGGAGAGACTATTGAATTGCGAACATTTGACGTTGGGGTTTACTCTCTTGGTTTATATTATTCAAGATTATTCCGTGATCATAAATGATCCCTAATATCTTGCTTGGCTAATACAACAGAGTTTGTCTTTTCTAACATTATCCATCTGGATTTATCAGGGAGATGGAAACAGGAGTTCTGCTCATACATCCATTAACTAAAGCTAATGGATGCTCTGCTGTCTGGAAAATTAGTGGTCACTTTGAGGTCAAGAAAGCTGGAGCATACCACTCCTCTCTTCCATTCTTTGGCCAGGAAAGTGACAAACACCACTTCTACCTGTAACTTACTTTCTAGAATCAGTTGCATGCTCTCATCTGATACAAGGGATCAAAGTGATGTAAGAAAGCAGATGGGATGTTTGATGAGAACTACTTTTTGCCATATAATCTGTATTAAATAATTCAAAGGCCAACATGTTATACATAGATTTGTGACTGTGGGGATTTTATTCTGAATATGGAATTCACTAGAAAGAAAAAATATGTTGAGATTATCTGAGAAAACATAACCTGGTCATGGTTTGCAGAAACTATCAATGTAGCTGACACTTAATGATTAAGTAATAGAAAAATATCAGAGAAAAGATTTGGATTTGTAGAGTCATGTCTGGGCCCAGTGGAAATCATAGTACAAAACAAAAAAGGATTTATTAACCTAGTACTAGGAGAAATATCTTATAAATTGATATCAGTGATCATTTCTATATTAAATATTAGAACAGTAAAGGATAAAGATGCTTATTTTACTTTTCTACATCAGTCTCCCACACAATAACATTTTGTTTGTGTTTTGAAATATTTTTCTAGTTGCCTATAAATATATCAACATTTAGTACTATATACATCTTGAAAGGAGAATTACTCCACAAATATGAGCCATCTGTTATAGTAACCCCCCAAACTGTAGATATTCACATTGAATGCTATTAGCAGAATAAGTAGACTGATGGTACACATGTTAACATTCATAGAAGGAAAGTGATTCTTTCTAAGATATAATTTTCTGTGTGAAAAGAAATCCATTCTTTTTTTTGAGGAACTTTTCTCATGGACTACTGGGTCATATTAGGTAAAGTTTGGGAAACTGATGTTTATTGAGCTGTTCACATATCTGCTAAAGGAATTTCACATCTATAAATAAATAAACTTATTTTTCCATGGTGCCAGAGAGATAATAAGACTTTTATATAAAAATATTTCAACCAGCTGAAATATCATGATTGTTATTCTATTATTTTTGCCACAAATACTTAGTGATCTGTGTGTCTATTTTAGAAAGTTGCAGTGGATATTTTAATTTTTTCTTGCTTCTTGAGAACTACTTTCAACCACAACAAAAATAGAGTTTTTATAAATATGTAGATCTTAAGATATCTTTTTAAATGCAAATTATTTATTTGTTTGTTTGTTGTTTGTTTATTGTTGCAGTACTAGGGATTGAAGCCAGGGCCTCATGCCTGTTAGGAAAGCTATCACTAAGCTGTATCCCCAGTCTTAATATGCTGGACAAGCCTAAGACTTTTACTTTAATTTATGCTAAAATCAATTTAAGATAATATTTAGAAAGTCTTATTGTTTCTTTTCCCAGTTGCAATTGTGATTGTCAACTACCCCAAACCAAGGGAACTGCTGCCTCTTTCCTATAGGCACTAACTTAGTGAAGGACATCTTTATCGTCCAGATGCCTATCTCAGAAACCCAGAGACATCTTCTCCTACTTTCTGACCCACACAGTCACACATAATTATTATGTAATTGAGGTCCCTACATCCTTGCCAATTCCCTCCCTTTTGTCCTATTGCTTCTCCACTAATTTAATAGTTATTTGTCAACTAAGCTATTGTAAGATCAAACTTTTCAGGCTCCCAGCCATGAACTTTCTAGAGTCCATACCTGATACTATCATGCCAGGTATAATTATGAAAAAATTATGAAAAATGTATAATTATGAAAAATTAAATGGTCTTGGTTGATTCCCCTTCATCTGGGATAGTTTAAACCCCTGAGAGTTGGTTACATTTCTTTCAGCTTCTCACCCTTGTCTAGCCTCAACTCTCACTCTTTTCCTGCTCACCTTTGAACTTGCGACATTAAAAATGAGTTCCATTTCCTCCCAGGTATTGTGTTCTCCCTTGCTGATTTTTGCTTGTGAAGGCCATTCTGAGTGCCTTCCCCACAAAAACTCGGTTTCAGCTCTCTCAGCTCATCAACTCCTACTCACCTCTTAGTTGCTAGCTGAGTGGGACCCTGTCCTCCAGTTCCTCACCAGTCAGATACCCAGCCTCTCTGTTGTCTTAGGCTCCTAGCACAGAGCCCATTTCCTCAACATAATAGTAGTCCCTCACTCTTTACTGCATCTTTACTGCATTGCCCTTATTAGTGGAAATAGTGTCTTTGTTTATTAGCTTTGTTAGCCTGAGAAACTTAAAAAGAACAGGAAGAAAAAAGAATGATAAAATTTATCTTCATATTCTAACCTCTTCTAGCAACCTTGACATTTGGTTATGTTTTCTTTTTCTTGTTAAACAAATAAAACAAAATACAACTAACTTTTATTTCTATCTTAACTTCCTTTCCTCCTTTATCTCTTAGAAACAGACACCATCATAGTTTGTTTTTTTCCTTTTCATTAGAAAATTTTCAAACATACATTATATATCTATAGCCAAAATGTTGTATGTTTATGTGTTTTTTTTCCCCCAATTTTAGAAATGTTTTCATACATTCCTTAACCTAGCATTTCTGGAAAAATTATTTCAAAATTGTGCCAGTATGCATAGATTTCAAGAACATAATTTTGAGTAAATGTGCCAAAAGATAAAATATCACATGAAGTTTAATTTTTGTCAGTTATGAGCGAGAATAGTGTATCTTTGTTGCTTTTATTTGTGTTTTTGATTAATAAAGAGATTGAACTTCTTCCCATTGACCATTTTGATATTCCAGACTGAATTTTTAGTAAATTCATGTTTTCTACAGAAGAGAAGAGTGAATGTCCCATAGACTTGAGAAAATGGGAGCATTCCACTTGCATGGGTAGGCAGTGTGGTCTCTGCCACCCTGGAAGATGGGAATGGGAGATGGAAAATACAAACTAAGGAGCTTAGATTTTATCTTCTAGTGGTGGAATTTATTGATGAAGTTTAAACAAGGTTGAAGTGTGTCAGAGCTTAGTTTTAAAGAGTTAGCCTGTGAATGATGCTTTGTAAGTCAAGGCAGGAGGGAGAAGATCTGAAATAGAAAAGCAATTTAGAAAAATATTGCAGTAGATTAGACAGAAAACTGTAATGATCTGAAGTGAATAGAGGATGTAGAAATGAATCAAGTGGCTGTTTTTGCAATTTATTTGATAAATTGAATTTCAAGAATTTGGATAGGATCAAGGTAAATGAGGCACATAATCTAAATGTTAATGATGAGGGTTATTTAATGTGTACAACTGATATTGTTTTTTCTTTACTAAACTTAAAATTAAGGCAGTCAGATTCTGTTAACTATTTCCCTGCTTTCCCCATCGTATCCCCAGTGCGAGCACATAAAAAGTACACAATGCTTAAATAGAATGGACATCTGAATACCACTATCTCTATTTTGTTGTTTTACAGTATTCTTATAAATATGACTCTTTTTCTTCCTATCTTTAGTCATTTTCTTTCCCTATGCCCTTGATAAAATTAAGCCACCACATCTTTTATTTCCTGATGGAATGCTGGGTGACCTTAGAATTACCAGCAAATTCTCATCTTTGGTCTAACGTGATCTTTTCCTTCTCCTTAGCTGCTTATGTTCTTGCTGTGCTGAAGTTACTGTGTATATATAGCTCATTTGACTACAGTATCCTCATTATCACACATGTTTGAAAACTTACCTCTCTCCAGAATGACCCATTCATATACATTTAACCGAGAAGGTCAATAGACATATTTATCTAGATGTGAATTCCCTCAGCTACTCTTCTTTTCCCTAAACTTGTCATTTTCCAAGTTTAAAATACTTCCATTTTTAAATTTTCTCTAAAGAAAAAAAAAATCATGTCTTAAAAATTCTGCCGGATTGAATGACAAGTTTCTCATACAAAAATGGAATTTTTTCCTATGAAAAAACAAACTCTTCCTTGGAAAGAACAGAAATTAAGTTCATGTTTTGCAATGGAAAGGAGAGATTTCTTCCTAATTTTGCTGGTTTCCATCTTATTTTATGGCTTAATCTTGATACTTCCTTGGATGGCAACAAACATGGTTTTGTTAAGTTTTTCCCCTGCCTGGTTTTCCTGGGGGAGTACCTGCCATTGGGCTTGCATTACACAACATAAATTACATGTATACACTTGGGAGACACTTGACTACATTGAATTAGGATGGAAAATAAAGATTCATGATTATTGTACAGTATGTAGAAACCATCACTTTCTGGCTCTTCTGCACAGATCTACAATTAATTAGTAGGTTAAGATACTTGATTTTTGTTATTCATTCAAAGTCTGTATTCCATCCCGTTCCTTTGACATAAATCATAATACAGTGTCTTGTAGGTACAGCTTTTTAAGAACTCTGTAGGCTGGCTCATTCTTTTTAGACTCATGTCCATGACGTGCATGGTCCTGAATGTGGAATGGGTCTCTGTGAAGAAAAGTGGGTCAGATGGCTGCTTGTGCAGATTGGGAAGAAATCTATAGCTTTCAGGGCTCTTTTGAAGGGCGCTATTTTAAAATACAGATTAGTCAAGGTTTACAGCGCTCTTCCCAGCCTGAACACTTCAAACCACCATGCAATTTAAAACTATTCAGTGCTCATGGCAAAATTCTGGTCTTTTGATGTTGGGGCAGGAGTATATATTTTATTGGACGACAGTGAGGAAAAAGTAGAGATAAAAACACTGAAGGTTTTTTAGGTAAAGTGGATTGACTTTAATAAGAAATGTTCACACCTCTAAGATCTAGAAATGCCAACAGAATGAGAAATCAAAACACAGCAAAACCACAGAAAAATTCAGTCTAGATCCACTTAAGAGTCAGATATTCATCTTCCAATATTTAAAAAAGAAACAGCATGAAAAATTCTAAACATGAAAATGGGACCTACAATACAAGGAACCCTTCATTTGCTAATTACTCTAGTAATTATCACTCATCTTTTAACTGTACTGTTTTCCCTCTTTCCCCACTGGATTCTTTTGAATCAAGTCCAAGATAACATAATCTGTAATGTAATCTATAATCTGTAAATATTTAGGCATGTATCTTTAAAAGACAAGGATACGTTTTAAGAATATAACTCCAATATAATTTCACACTATAAAGTGATCAGTTTTTACTTCATATCATCAAATAATTATTGGCAATCTATCATGTTTTATTTACATGTTGGAATGTTTATATAAATAAAAACTGTGGATCCTTAGTCATTTGCTTACCTCCAGGTAGATGTTACCACAGGAAAACACATCAAATACTTGAGATTTTTCCTTTATTTGCCAGTTTGGGGAAAAAAATGAGTTGAATCACTGGGCATCTGTTAATTGTGACCAATTTGCTTTGTTTGTCTTTGTGAACTCATAGAATTTTAATATAATTGATGTGTTTCAATTCATTCTTCTTTTCAAAGCTCAAATTGTCCCATCTTTAGCTGGGGGGAGTATTTTCACCTTGGCTCCTTAGTCTTTTAACTTACATGCCTTGATCATGCCTGTGCTTCCTGGTGTATTAAAATTTTGTAGGATTGTCTTGTGTATTTCCTCCCTCAGTCATAGAAACTGTCATTTCACTAAGGAGCACTGGTTCCTTATAGGAAGAAAAGGTACTGAGAGACCACAATTTAGGCCTATAGGACTGTTCATTGATATATTTTAGTGTGCTTTTTAGGTCTTTTCAGTGGACCACCAAAGAATTAAGTATTTTCAATAATGAACATACATCACATGTTCATTTTGACATATCCACATGCAATTTTAGGGTTTATATTTATCTTCTTTAGTCTTATATTTCTCTTTTTTCATTCACTAAAAGTTTTGATTCCTAATACCTTGTTTGCTCTATTTTATGCTCTATCTAAATATGTAGTTTCAGAATAACCATACCAATATTATCATACACAACATAGTTACTAAAGTTATTTTCCTAGCCCTAGTCATCATTTTGTATCTCTAATATATTCCACTAGACATGTATAATCATTTTTTTAAAAAATTCACTTGAAAAAAATTTTATGGTTAAGCTTCCAACTGTAATCATAGCTACATTTGTTTCATGTGAGTTTTTGTTTTAAGGGATTTTTAATTTTTGTAAAATCTTCACATAGTTCTAAAGTCAGATCTATAAAATAAGGTATACAAAAGACTAGACTCTATCTTTATCCCCATCCTGTTTTCTCCCTCCCCAATAAATACCCAGTCTCTTTAGTGTTAGATTGACTTTTTTTTTTTTTTTTTTAGGGATATATATAGTGCATTTAGATATGTCACTTAAAGCTTTTATTTTGTTATTCGCCATTACAAACCATCTTGTAATCAATTGTAGTGTGCATGTGACTTTTTACTTTTTATTTTTTTTTGGTCAGTGTGTAGAATAGATTCCTAAGTATATATATCCTCAGTCAAAGGATGAGTGGATATATGTGTAACAGATGTATTCACATTCATCTCTTTGGGGTAGTGCCATTTTCCAGTTCTAAGGTCAGTGTGTGAGAATGGGTTTCACCACATATTCTTCAACAAATTATGTTGATAAGCTTTATGTTCCAAGTCTTTGGTGGTGATGGTGGGATGTCTATTAGTTGGTTGGGGAAGAGAAGGAAGGGGGAAAACAGCTTAAAGGAATAAAAAGAATTTGAAAACTCAGGTTCAGTTCTTGAGCTCTGAGTGATACTTGTTGAACTTTAAATAAGTTAGCCAATGTTTCTGATCTGTTCCTCAGGACTGTGGTGAAGAGTAAATGAAATGAGATCTGTGAACTAGATGACAGGATGTCTTTCCATAGTAGTTAATAAGCATGTGGCTTTTAAAAGGTAAAGTAATAGACACTGCTATAGAATTTGAAAATCCCCACTAGTCCTTTGATGAGCACAACACGAGAGGATGCTACCAACTGTAGGTCCTGTGATGACCTCTATTGCCACCTCCAAAGACTAAAAACCTGTGGGTGAAAAATAATTGTAGTAATAGCCTGTAGGTTCTACATTCAAAATGGCATGCTGAGTACTTTAACTGCATTATTACTCAGATAATTATATATGTCACAGGACACTGTAGTATAGGGGTTATTATGCTTGTTTGATAAATAAATAAACAACATTAAGAAAGGCTTAGTGAGTGTCCAAGGTCAAGTTCATATAGCTATGATTGTGTCAATAGTGGAATGTATGTATGTAGCATATATAACCGTGAATACATTCTACAAGTTGGAGTGTGTGTGTGTGTGTGTGTGTGCACTCACAGGGTGTCTGGGCTTGAAGACCTAACCAAGACAAGTTCAGTGTCATTTTAGGTGGTATGACTAAATACCCTCATTTGCTCAGGACAGTGCCAGTTTATTCTTTATGTCCATCTATAATTGCTACTAGCACCAACCCTCATTCTCAGAAGTTGTCCTACTTCTGAACAAAAAGAGGTAATAAGCCTGTGGGTGATGTCTGAAGTGCTTTAATGTTATAGTTTCTCAAAGCGCTTTGTGGGCGATCCTTCCTAAATTAAAAGCATTTGAAAGCACCACAATCCTGGTGTGTGGCCTGCGATCTTCTTTATAGTAGCTAAGGATTGCCTCAACCTGCAGCTGTGGCTAAACGTCCCTGTAGATTCAAGTCCCTGGTGGGGCTCAGCCTGAGGTTGTACAGAAGACAAAAAGCTGGCTGCTCTCCAGACTGTCCTCCTATCCTGGGTTTAGCAGCCCAGTCTGTATTTTCCCAGGCCCTATATCAGATCCTGCAACAAACTGAGCACTTAGTGGTGTCTTCGATAAATATATGGCTTTAACTGGTTTGCTGTCTCTGTGAAGGACATGAAGAAAGCCAGCTTACTCAGGCTACAAAGCTGACTTGCTTGTTTACATCCATATTATTTGATGATCTTGTTTCAGAGAAAAATGTTATCAACTTGAATAGAGACCACTTTTTCAAACTTTATCACTATGTATGTCTTTTTAAAGAAAAATCAGGGACCTAAGATAAATTGTGCATTGGCCTAAGTTATAGCTTGGTTTTAATTTGTTTATTAATTTTGTAACTTTTTATTTGGGAGGGTGCTGCTGTGCATTTGATCTTACAATCAATGCCCAAAGTCTTAGTCTGTTTAGAGAGTATGCAACTGCAGAAGCACAAGGGAAGGGGTTATAAGAGTGGGCATGACCTGAATGCAAATTTGATAGAAAAAGTGTTAACAAAATAGCCTTGCACCAGATGTGGTAGCTCACACCTGTAATGCCAGTGACTCAGGAGGCTGAAGCAGGAGGATCACAAATTCAAAGCCAGCCTCAGCAACTCAGCGAGATCCTGTCTTTAAATAAAATATTATAAAGGGCTGGGGATGTGGCTCAGTGGTGAAGCATCCCTGGTTTCAATCCCTGATGCAGAAAAAAAAAAAAAAAAAAAAAGAAAGCCTTATGGATGCCAAACCAACATCCAGACAAAGACTATGTGATTCTGGACAAAAAATATTTTAATTTCTCTACCTAATGTGCTTCCAGATAAAGAACAAAACCAACAAGGTAAAAAATATTGGCACAGGCTGATGTGTCACTAAGGGGGTTTTAGTTACTGTCTATTGAACAAAACCAGTTGGTCTGGGACAAAATTAAGACACTGGAACAATGGCAGCCACCATGCCACTGTGGGCTGGAGAGGGCTTGAGGGGATGGAGCCCAGTCCTGCATAAGCATTACCTGCAGAATTAAATGGTCAGTTACTGGAACTGTCACTGATTCCTAGAATTTAGACTAAATTAGCAATCTTTTC
This sequence comes from Glaucomys volans, assembly GCA_020662805.1. Classification (NCBI taxonomy): domain Eukaryota; kingdom Metazoa; phylum Chordata; class Mammalia; order Rodentia; family Sciuridae; genus Glaucomys; species Glaucomys volans. The sequence continues at coordinate 37,244 of JAJEJO010053616.1, forward strand.
TACTTTAAGTCTTAGAAATCATATGACTGGGAGAAATTTAGTTCTTCACTTTTATTTTCTATGCTTGATGGAGATTAAATTTCATCAGAGTTTAGCCCAATATATTAAAACTGAAGCATTTAATTTAGAAAACTCAGAAATTTCTTCAGGCTAAGATTGTTAATTTAAACAAGTCTATTAGATTCACTTAAGATTAATAGGATATTGAATAAAAATGAAATTATCCATTCTGGGATAATTAAATGAAAAACGGGACAAATTCATTATTTTATAAGTAATATGCATCAAGTTTCTAGAATAGTGAAGGATTATTTGTCTTTAAGAAAACATTTGCTATTTAACAGTAATGGTCATATATGGATATAGGGAGCTTAAAATAATGATTACGAATGCTACTAATGTCATAATTATGTTTGAGTCTAGTCTCTCCAATGCTATAATGTTTAATTGAGCACACTGGTTGATATTTTAATATTAACAATATTTTTAAAGTGGCTCCAAATGGGATTCCATCCTTAAAGTGTCTAACAATAGTATTTATAGTAAAGAATACAACTGTAAACATTTGTTCTTAAGCATAGCATAATCTAATCTAATGTGAAGATAGAATAATGCAGAGAATATAAATAGATGATTCTGAACCAAATGAGTTTTACTTCCTCTTGAATAAGTGAAATCATGCATGCTTCTCATCTTTGCTGGATTATAAAACATCAAGTTACAAAATAGCATTTGAGTGACCTGCACACAGGCTTTGTAAGCACTGAGTATTGGGTCTGCACCGAGGTTCTTGGTATACATTTTGTAGCTTAGTTACTCGAAAGCAAGATAGTTTCCCTCAGTGTCTCAGGTGTTCCACGTGTTATATGAAGATCATATCTGCTTTGCACAGTTGTCCCAAGGACAAGAGGTAATACATTCAAAGATATCAGCACACAGTAAGTGCTCACAAATTGTAACATTATTTTTCACTTCACATCTTTGTTGATATTTATAAAAGCCATGTTAGTAGATAATTGCTGATAGGATAGAGTAGTTATAAATATTGCCTTAGTCCATTCAGGTTACTATAACAAAATAATCATGAGCAAGGAAGCTTATAAACAGAAGAAATTTATTTCTCATGGTTCTGGAGACTGAACTGTCAAGACATAGATGATGTCAGGTTCAAGGTCTGGTGAAGGTCTGCTTTCTCCTTCATAGATGACATCTTTTTGCTGTAACCTCATGCAGGGGAAGAGAACAAGGACCCCTCTCACACTTCTTATAAAACAACACTAATCCACTTATCTGGGCTCTGCCCTCCTGGCATAATGACCTTCCAAAAGGGCACAAGGTTTCAACATGTGAGTTTGGGTACCAGCTGAACACTAGCATTCAGAATATTACAAATATACATATTATTTTAAAATGCTTTAGGATTCCTTATTGTGGCCACTGTTAAAACAAAACCAAACGCAAAGCTGTAGTCGAAGCCAGAATATCTTACATAGCTTTGTTTCAAGGAACTATTTCAGAATTCTGCAGCTTAGAATATGCTGTTGGCTTTTTCTGTTTTTCAGGTCCTCAGCCTGTGCTATTTCCGTTAAAAAAAAAATGTTATTCTCTTCTGTATATCCTATTGGTTCCCTGAAAGAAGCAATTATTTTAATTATTGATTATTTATGGTTTAATGGGGAATCATTTTATTCTAACTCATAGGAATAAAACAACAGCAAATGGGATTGCATTTGAAACATCTCATAAATGCATATCCAGCAAAGAAAATATGCATCTTCAGATATGAATATGCATTGAGAGCTTGGCTTGCTGCCAAGCTACTAACACATTGTTCTGTGCTTCAACTTCCTATTATCATAGATCCTGCAAATGGATGCTCTTGGTCCACAGCTAGAGGTAATAGCACCCTATAGAGTTTTGTGTCTGGGAAGAAGTAGACTTCTTTGTGGTTAGGTAATTAAATATTTATCACTTTGCCTTAAGCCAAGTACAGGGTAAAAGACTAGTTTGTACTTTTTGTTGTGTTTTCAAGTGGGCTACTTTCACTCTTATTTATCTTGCCTTAATCAGAGAGTTCATTGTTTATTAAAAAGCTGTAATCTGAAATACTTTCATTGTGTATGTATGTGTTACCTAAAACAAATGAGCTATTAATGTTTTTGAGCTTCAAGCAATGACTTGTCATTACATAAATCCATAATATATTTCATGATATGCATAAAGAAGATATTTAATCAGTATGTGTTTTTGTATTTAAAAGTTAAAAGAAACCCTCTTCAGAGCTGAGAATGCTTGTATTTAATTTTTTTTATAAAAATGATAATTCCATTGTTATTTCTTTAGTGTTCTGTAGAAGATTGTGATTCAATCAGTTTAAACAATGATAAACACAGAGATGATTGGTTATTGAAGTTGGATTTTGATTTAAAAAGTATGTTGTTGGAATTTGGGCTATTGTGCAACCTGTTCCATGCTTAAGGAAAAATCACTTCTTGTGATTTTTGCTTATTTTTATCTTTTTTCCCTAAGAATTGCATCCTGTTACAAAAAATTATTTATTTTCCTGGATTTCCTTCCTTTCCCCCCTCTACTTGAGCATGGTGACTGGTTTACAAATAGAAATTTATATCAACGGACACAGTCCTTCTTCCTTCTACTGTTGATTTCAAAATGTTCTGCAGTGCTGAAATATGAAACACTATTGATATTTTTTGGTTCAGTTAATGCTCTCCAAAATGTAAATGGATGAAAGTGCTCCAATTTATTACAGAAGCAGAAACATCTTCATATCTGCTTTACAAATTTTTCCAAGTAAAATATAGTCAGGTTTGTAACATTGCATACAAACTCATTTTAGCATCCTTTGCAATAAATTGAAGACAGAGAAATCGGCTTCTCATATTAAACAGTGAAATAAAAAGCACAATTTTAAAGAACTCTTTCTGTTTTGTTAGTGTATAAAAGTTTGTGCTCATTGCTGACTTCTTAAGGCAACCCTGTAGGTAGAACTTATGGTTGGCTATGAAATCTATTATAGGACAAATTAAAATAAGATTGGAACTATATGTCTAATTAAATGATAAAGTATGTAGATGAACTAGCCATTTAATTCGCATAAATACTTCTTATACAGTTTGACATCTGTACAAGTGCTTAATTTTCAATCAACTCAAAGCCCTGAAACTGCTCATTTGAATATTAACTTGAAAAATACATTCATAGTTTAGCAATTTCTTTTTATATCCACATAATTTAGAATCAGAGCATAGATTTACCATTGTGATTTCTTATCAGGACATGTTTATTTGTGAATACCTTAACCCTTGATATAATATAGAATGTGGTATAAGACAGATGATATGATCAGTTGTTCAACATTCTAATGTAATGATAGAGTCTTGGCATGCACAGATTTAGCAGTCACAATTGCAGCTCTTGCAGTTTCAGACATTTGTGAGAAATCTCAAAGGTAGATGATATGGTTTGAAATTTGTGAGCACAATAATATGGGCTCTGATTCCAGCCTTTGGTACCCATAAAGCAAGCCCATCTTACAACCAGAACTAGCATTGCAATATGGTTATCTATTCATTAGCGCCTTATATTGACCTCTATGACATGATAACTACCTTCTTTCATAGCATGAACTGTGCTAACTAGGATTTCATCTGTAAGAAATATATAAGAATATATAATTCTTATGTATTATATATTTTGAGATATATACCTCAAGAACATCATGGTTTACTGAAGTTGAAGACACTTGTTATTCAGTAGTAAGACTATTTTACTATTTGAGATAAAGTCTCACATTAAATGAAAAATGTTCAAATTGGAAATGGTTTACAAATGACAGATATTCAAATTACTGTCATTTGTGCCAAAATTTTCTTTCAAAATTTATAGTAACTGGTACAGGTACATTTAAAGAAAACACCTATATACACATGTACCATGCTGTTGCACTTAAATGTAAATAAATTACCTATAATCTTTAGTATCCAATGACTTTCATTATGTAGTGGGGAAAATGAGGAGTTGAATTCCTGATGAACTGGGTCACAGTAGGAAGACACCAGCTGTGCTATTTATTTTGTGTAATGACATTTCATTTTTCCCACATGTCTTTGTCTTTTCTGACTTCAGTTTTTAATTGATAGTTTTGTTGTAGTTACTTCACATGCATCATCTCATTGCATAACTGATATGAAAAGAACGCTACACCTAAAGTAGGGAAAATGTTAAAGTCAAGTTCAATTTCTTAGTTATGTACAGAGGCATCCTAAAGAAAACATGGAGATTTCACTTAAAATAGCTGAATCTTCTAAGCAAAAATATTTTGGGTTGTCATATGCCAACCAGATCACTGGTGCTATTTCATTTCTCCGTCAATAAGAACCATCTCTGAGAAGCACTGCAAAAGCTTTCTATGAATGAAATCACTTAACTACAACAACACCAGAGATTATTTATGTTTAATTACCACAAACATACTTCTATGTGTGTGTGCCAAAACATTCCGACTGAAAAGCTCAGAAAAAAATAATAATAAAGCACTCTGTTCTAAAAGAAGATATTATTGGCCAGCAGAAACTGGAAAAACATTCATCAAGAATTTATATATAATGTAGATAAATCCTGACTGAACAATGAGTGAGCAGTTACTTCTAACAAATTTCAGTAACATTGTCTTGACAGTGGTTCATGGTGCCTCTGTGTTGCTAGGCAACTCAAGAGGGGATGGAGGATTCAAACTCAAATTTATTTATATATATTAGATTTTATGCATATTATATTGAGAGTGTATTACACATGTCATTACAGGCTAGTTGTACATGTCTATTTTGTATTCTAAGCTTCCTCTCTATATATTTATTTTTATGTATACATACGTACATATGTATGACTGTACATATATATATATATGTATAGACACACACTGCCTGCATCATTACTCCCCATTTAAAAAAATTAGCATACTACTAAAGTAAATGCATTGTTATGATTGATTATTTTGACTACAAGAGAGAAAATGTATAGACTTTATTGATGCAGAAAGAATAATTTTTAAAAAATACAAGCTGTACAATATGTGCCTTTGTGTATAAGAGAGAGACAGAGAGGCAGTGTTTTTGAAATAAGATCTCTATAAAAAAAAGGAATAGTCTCTTGGTTCCACCTGGTTCTTCTCATTTAATTACTATAATTAATAGATGTGGGAGAAAAATTAACGTGATTCTTAAATCCAGGGAGATATTAAATGTCAAAAATGGAGATATTTGAATTAAAGAAGATTCAACTTGAACAATATACAATGATATTTAAGATTCTGGTAGCACATTAATTTCAAGTGAGAGTCATATATTTGATAACTGGAGTAATTTTGTGAATCCAATTTTAAGAGTTAAATGCTATGTCAATGTCAAAGACCAGAGAATTAGATATTAATAACAAAAGAGCTTTATGGAATAATGCATAATATATCATGAAGGCTAAAACTTCTGAAAATTGATGGTCTAAATCAAAAAGGATGGATTAAAAATCTTCGTGGCATGATTACACACCTGCAGTTTTGTGGGGACAGGTGAAAAGAGCAAAGACTATCAGGGGCTTTTATTTTTGGGACTCAGAACTTGTAGGTATGTATACATCACTGTATTGGTTTAGTCAGTTTACAGTTAGTTAAATGGTCCAAGTTTATGAATGAGGATGTTTTTATTGTATCACACCAAGATCATGGCACAAAATATTTCTATACAAACAGGTGGAGCTTATAATCTCCATGGTATTACTTACAAATCCATGTGTGGGGATGCAAAAGGGAATATTTTGATTCTAATATACTTTGAACTTTTGAATCAATATCTAGTGGTGTGCTTTTTATATGTTCATATTATTCCCATTAGGTTGAAATTATATATTTTCATCTTCAAAATTGAAGATTGAGCTGAATATAATCTTTATTATTTTATTGTGATTATTTTAGAATAGAATTTATTATAAGAAACCTATGTATCTAATAACACTATTGCTACACTGTAGATATTTACAGATAATTAAAAATTATACTCATAGGTTTGGTTTTCTGGGCAGAGAATGTTAGAATCAGTAAATATGTATCGCATAGAATTGATAAAATTATTTTGTGGGTGCAAATTCTTCTAGACACTGAATGTTAAATAGTACAGCTGTTGAACAATAAATATATCATGCTTAGCATAAGGACAGATATACTTGGGTAATTCAAGGTTTCTGTAGGATGAAGTTGAGAAGTATTGATAAGTACCAGATATTCCATAAAAATAATCCCATGATTCTTTGGATTTGTGATTCTTCAGTAATACGTTTAATCACCCAGTGTTCTGTGAATCTGAATTCATTACAAATATTATGCTTTACCCAATTTTTCTTATTTAATCATTTAAATAAGAAATCATTTAATCTTGATTTTCCTATAGATGAATTGTGGAATAATGTCTTCCAGGCTACTTTAATTTTTTAAATTCAGTTCAAATATACGTTGCTTATTTTATACTAATAAACACCCATTTTGACCAGTTTGCTTCCTTTTAGTAAATTTTTGTGCCATTTAAAAAAGTTTTTTATGTAGATGATCATTTATATGGCTTAACTTCTTTTATTTAAGTAAAACTAAACAAGAGTATAATTAGTAAACAAAATCACACTGATATTTTTGGTATGGATTGCTAACCTTGTTTCTGTTTTGTAGATCTTTGAGAGATTTCTAGTTAAACCTGTTCTCATGTTACTTCCTGTTTTATTCAGTCTAATGTGTGCGTGAATTGATTCTTCACTAATAGTACAAAAGTGAACAAAATATATAAATAAGGACTACTTTGTCCTTTTTAAATCAAATGCAGAGGCTGACAAGGGGATCTAAATGATGTAACTATACTGTATGTGTGTAAGTGATATAAAGGAAATTTAAAAAGCAGTACAATAGAAAGTGGTTGTGTTGGGTTGGCATAGAGGAGATGGTCAGAGGAGACTGTGTAGGCTGGTACTGCCACTGAGGATGCCAAGGAAGAGCCCAGACAGTTCAGTTGAGGAAATAAGCATGTCTAGCACATGGTGGAAAGAGTTTGCTGACCTCAAGAGGTAGATTTGCCAGTGTGATTGGAGTTCAGTGAGGAAGGGGAAGAAAGAATATCTCCAGTCAAAACTGGAACTGAAGACACAACCTGACTATTCATTTGAGGATTATACCTATAAGAAGTTCAGATTTTTCTGGTGTGTTTTAAATAAATGAATAAAGCTGTATTCTTCAATGTAAAAAAGGACTTGAGGTTGTTATAGTGTGATTTTAATGATGGATCATGGAATCATTAAGCCAGAGCAGAAAGACTGAATGAAGGGCGATGAGTGATGATTGGGAGGAAGAACTCTGAGCTGGAGAGGAGTCTGGGAGACCTCGGGGGAAGGTGGTGAGTGCCAGGTCTGCTGAGAAGCCAGGGCAACTGGGACCTGAGACAGAGGGGAGGAAAGGTGGAGAAGATCAAAAGTCTGAGCACTGGGTGAGACAAATGGATAGATTTTCAGTTGTAAAAAAGGGATAGGAAGAAAGATGAACCAGACACCATCTTGAATAAATGACTAGAAGGTAGTTTATGTGGGATGTATTAGATGGTACAGCCCAATGATATAAGTTCCAAATAAGCTCAGATTTTTGGAGGGAAAAAATCAATTAATTAATTTAGGAGTAGCAGCAAAGAGAAACAAGGGCAGCATACAACCTATCTCTAGGTTTTGAAGAGGTTTTTACAAACTAGTTTCACAAGTCCCGTGTAAGGTGATGACAGTCATTTTATTTAGAATTAAATCACGTCCCAGTACTCACTAACTTGCATCTATATGTGTTTCTGGACAATTTAACAAGGGTGCATTTCCATGAGGGCAGAGATAGTTTTTGTTTTGTGGACTGTTGAATCATCAGAACCTTTTCAGTAAATACATGTTGACTTAAATTAGTTACACTCAATTTCTTGTTTGATTTAAATTAGTTACACTCAATTTCTTGTTTTTCTTGATTTTAACTTGCAAATTAAGAAAAATGTACTTTTATTTTCTATCTTTATTTCTAATTCTTTTTGTTATGTGCATTATGTTATAGCATGTATTTTGACACTCTCTAATTATTGCCAGATTATAAATACTATTAATTAGTATCTTATTGACACCTCGTAATATTCTATTAACTGTCATTTAACACCTTTCCCACTAAACATATTTCAGGATGTATTTATAGTTATTGCTTCTTGGTTCTATTTTATCCTCATTTCAATTATGTCAACTAAATTTTCGTGTAAAACCACATGGAATTATCAGATTCTTTAATAGCATTCAAAAATTTATATAAAATATCTGCAGAGCTTCAGACATTTATTTTTGGAAAAAAATACTTTGGAAAGAAAGAATTTGCTTACTTTAATGTGTTTTATTTTGAATAAAGCTGTCCATAGGTTATGAATTTACTGTCTTTTTAAGATAATATTAAGATTTTTTTCTCAGAATTTATCACTAGTTTTCAAACTGACCAGGGAGGTGAGATTTGTATAAGGTAGTGATTTAAATCCCCTTTCTT
>JAJEJO010053617.1:3644-42406 GCA_020662805.1 Glaucomys volans
CCCACCTCTGTACCCACCAACAGTTGCTTAGCTTCTCCCCTGGGAACACCCCACCTCTGTACCCACCAACAGTTGCTTAGCTTCTCCCTGGGAACGCCCCACCTCTGTACCCACCAACAGTGGCTTAGCTTCTCCCCTGGGAACGCCCCACCTCTGTACCCACTTGCAGTTGCTTAGCTTCTCCCCTGGTAACGCCCCCACTTCTGTACCCACCAAGAGTTGCTTAGCTTCCCCCCTGGGACCGCACCACCTCTGTACCCACCAAGAGTTGCTTAGCAGGGCATTTTGGCAACACAAAATGGCAATTCTTGTATAATAAAAGCAAGTTCCTTTTTTGATTCTAAGCAATGTACTATGTTAATGGTGATGCCAACAATGATTGTTTAGATGTTAGTAGCCTTTCCTTAGTTAGTACCTAGTAGGGTCATTTGACCCACGTCCCCCTCTGCTGCTGACCTCAGACCTCATGGTGTTACTCTGTGATTCTGAATCACAGCAACAGACACTTATGATTAATGTACTGATTTTTGGCATAAGAACCTGCAACCCTGTGGTTGGGGCTTTCTCCCAATAGCCATTTTTGGGACATTGTTTGAGACAGGCAGCCAGCTGGCTAATAAAGACTCAGATTTGGACTTCTCAGTGGTGATCAGTCTGCTCTTAAGTTGCAGCCCACAGCAATGTGGACCTCTGGTGGACACTTATCCAAACCAGAGTGGCTGACATTTATCTCTCCACAACCCTTCAGACGAGGCTGAAGCCTTATCCAGCTACTCCTAGGCAAGGCCAGGTTCTCCTGCCCCTTTCCCATCCCCACACACCGAGACTGGCCCAGGCCTCATGTCAAGGTAAGCAGAGGTTTCTTCCATATTCTCCTGAGCCCCTCTTGCTCCTTCCGCCTTCCATCCAGTGCTTCAGCCTATCTGGCCTTCAGACCCAGCACTCTGGGCCCTCCTCGTTCTCCAGTCTCACAAATAGTGTTCTTGGGAAGAATGTGAGGCTTGCTCATTTAAAGATCTAGATGACCATAACACCTTAAAACACTATCTTTCCCACACATGCTTGTCTTCACGGAATTATCGACACACAAAACTAGGATGCACTTCTAGGCTTTACTCCTTGAGAAGGCCAAGTGGTGAGAGAGAGAGAGAGAGAGAAAGAGAGAGAGAGTGTTTGGGGGGAGGTTAGGGATGAATAGACAGGAAAGAGGACCACATGTGGAGAAGCAAAAATGTCCCTGGCTCCTCTGAAATTCAAACAGATATAAGGCCACCTACACTGAGTTAAGACTGGGGTCCAGGAGTCTCATTTTGCTTTGTGCTCCAGCTTCCTACTTTCTAAAACATCATTTTCTCAGTCAGGCTCACAGGTGTGAATCTATCTGAATTTCTCTATTCATGTATCACTAACCTTTAAAAATCTTTAAAAGCTAACAATAACACATATTTATGGATGCATTTAACTTTTCATAGTACTTTCATATATATGACACAATTTTCTTCTCTAAACGGCCATATGATAAGAGGAATATAAATAACATTGACCCATTTTACACAGGACAAAATGGACCTAGCGAAATGAGACTTGCTTAGGGCCAAATAAGAAGGACATAAATCCAGATTTTCAGAATTTTATTCCAGAATCCAGACATTTCTTCCTTTAAGCTGGTATAATGAGTAGAGCATTAAAACTGAATAATTAGAACATTGTCTCATTCAACTGATGGATTTTGAAACTTGAATTCCCCCAAAATATATTCAAGCCACAATTTTTAATAGATGAAGTGTATTTCCAACTATATATTATGATAATCATATGTGTGTCGATACATTCATATGTAGGCACGCATGCTGGGATGTGAGCTACTATAAGATTTTAGGAGGCATGAGGGTTTTAGGGCTGTGTGATGCAGTAGATTTCAATATACAACCAGAACTTCAGTAGGTTTATTTTCCTGACTTGTCTCTGTGACTTCTGGGAAATGTAACGGGAAATGTAGCATTGTGTGCAAACACAAAAGACTTCCAGATTAATATTAAATAAAGCACAGCCTAAAGAAATACATAATTATGACCATTCATCTAGTTTCTCAGCAGTCTTCCATTGTAGATTTATTAAGAGAGAATGTCAGTCTATAAAACTGAGTAGCAGACTATTTCAAAAGCAACTTTAAATATGTAGCACAATCTGGTTTGAAATACTATAGCTTAAAAGAATTGATTTCAGATTCCATTTTTGGCTGCAATTAAGCAGTTGTAGCACACCAATACTCCCAAGAACAACTAGAAAAACTGGATTACATGCAAAACTAAAGAAAGAAAAAAGGAAAACATCTGTTTGATGGTACTGATGATTTGCTGAAGTAACCAGAGACGAAGTGCCCAAGGTTCTTGTGGAAAGGGACTTCAGAGAGGTGGGTGCCGAGTCTGCAGCTGCAGTGTCTTTGGAGGCATGGCCAGCTCTCCAGGAGGGGAGGCTGAGAATGCAGGTGGAGGCACTGGGACAAGACGCAGGTGGAACTTTGGCAAACTCATGATGCTGGAAAGACACAAATGAGAATTTGAGATGGCCAAGTCAGCAAGGCTTGAAATGCCAAATCTAGGTGGTAAAGTGGTGTGGAAAGTGATTCTGCCACAGTTACTCCCCTCGGCTATTTACTGACATCTGGGATTATGAAGGGCAAGAGGGTAAAAAACCAGACAGAAGCCACTCAGAGCAGAAGGAAGCATTTTCGTGTTTGCAGGCATTGAGCTGAACATCAACAAAGAGAAAACAGCTCAGAATTTGGGCTGGAGCTCCTGGAGAGGATAGGCATGAATTAGAGATAGATGGAGGTTCAAAACCTATATAGCCAAGTCTCAGTCTGCTCACTTTGTTTGGCTTAGGATGATTCATCCCTAATCTACCTGCCCTCCAGATGACAGAGAGGACTCTCTCTGGAGTAGGATGAGGCCATCCAGAACCTCTATGACTTCTGTAAAATGTCTTGCATTAAGAAAAATGCCTAGACATACCAAGAAATGAAACCAAGAGGAAAAAAGGAAAATAAACTGACACATAAATCGCAGTCCCAATGAAATGAGTGATAACACACACACACACACACACACACACACACAGAGCCATGTACCACATAATGACATTTCAGTCATTGATGGACCTCACATGTATGGAATCACCAAAGGAGGCATTTCTCAGAATATATTCCCATCTTTAAGCCACATAGGAGTGTTCTCATGCCTTGTGTGTATGTGTGTGTGTGTGTGTGTGTGTGTGTGTGTGTGTGTGTAAAAACTTTCAGGAAACACTAGAAAGACTGCTTATCTCTGCATAGGGATACTGAAGAAAGTTTTGTACTGAGAAGCTGATATTTGGGCTTAATCTCAAAGGGGAAGAAAAAGGAATTGTAAAGGAAATGAAATGGCAAAGAAGAAGGAAACAAATAAGACAAAAAAGCAAGTGACACCCAGGAGTCCACAGCAAACTCAGGGCAGAGTCCACAGTGTCTGGGCACAATTTAAAGCTGGTAAGGTATCTGGGGGCTGCTGGGAGAAATCCTGAAAGTGGGACTGATGATTAAATCTGTTCTGAGGAGCACCAAGAGGCCAGCCAAGGTCTTTCAGTCTGAGGCTTGGTCAGATTGCTTTGGGAATGTGTTGTTCATTGAAGGTCAGGTGAGGAGAGGATATTTGCATAACAGATGCACTAGTTAGGATCCCTAATAAATCTACTGGAGTTGAGGCAGCCTGAATTAGTCCAGGCCCTGGAGGTGCAGAGGTAGGGCAATATTAGGAGGTGACCTGAGCAAAACTTGGCAACTATTTGAATGAGTGGAGAATCGATAAAGATAACTGTGAGATTTAATCTTGGAAGCCTGGAGGGATGTGGTTGGCATCAGTCAAATTAGCAAATGTAGGTTGGGGTTAAACTTGGTGACAGAGTGTAAAGAGACCAGCTACAATAAGTTCAACAGGGGACAGAAGGAGTTGCAATGACTGTGTGTCACTCAAATAAGACACATCCCTAGCCATTGTCTAGAAATATGAGACTGTGCCCCAAAGGACAGACCCAGGGACAAGGGTTTTGGAGTTATTAGCTTGTAAAAGTTGGTGGAAAGCAGGAGGTGAGTGGGGTCTTGGAAGATAACTTCAACATTGTGAAAACCAAGGACTTGAAGATGAACGACATTCATGGATCAGAGAAACCAAACTGGCTGTTTTTTGTCCAAGCTCCTGGCAGATTGGATTCCATTATCAAAACCTTCTCTTCTCATGGCGCTAAGTCACCTTGCCTTACTTAGTTCTATCTTTGTGCACCACCCTGGCTGTAGACCCTTGCTTAACCCTCCACTCTCAGCTTCCTCACCTCAGGTGATCATCTCTGATCTAACAGTATGAAGATCACAAGGACACAATGCATTCCAGGCCAGGGGAGGTGAGCACCACAGAAGTAAGAGATGGGGCCACTGATGTCATTGTCTAGTTAGAGGAAGTATGACCTCGGGTTAAGGACTCGAATCTAGATTTGGATATAGTTCTAGCACTTACCCATTGTTTGGCTTTCTGTAAATCCCTCAAATTTCCCCAGCCTCCCTTTCACTGGGATGATTCATTTATTCAACAAAAATGTATCCACAATACCTCCATGACCAGGGGGTCTACCTGAAATGAGGATCACATGCAAACAAAGCAAGCACAAGTCCCTGCTCAGTGGAGCTTGCTTGAATGGCACCCTACTCACAGGCTGTTGGAAGCTTAAAGCGAAATAGAACATGGAGCCTGTTAAAGAACACACAAAGCCTGGGATAATGTAAACCTGCATTAAATGCCAGTTAATTGTATTATGTGCAATGTACTCTCCCAAGCTAAGTTCTGTCTCTCTTCTTCCTTAGAGTGTTTCTGACATCAGAGCAAATAAACCAGAAAAATACGTTGAAAAATAGAAATATGTCAGTTGAGTGCACTGTTCTCAGCCACCCACCTACCACCTTGTCAACTGTTATCAATTATAAATTGCCAATATTAAAAATTAAGTATTACCATTCAAAAATATCTCATTAGATTTATTTATTCTGAGAACAGAGACTGAATCTCAATTTAAATCAATAAATTATTAAAACTTTAATATGTGAGTGATTTTTCTTATGGATTATTTACCAGTGATAATATCTTACCACAATGGATAGAAAGAGTTGGACTGGGAGAGGTGGGGGTCCACAGATGAACCCTCTGGAATGTGCGCTGGTATTGGGGTGGATACAAACTGGGGTACTCAACTGGGATTGCAGTTTTCATTAGAGTTTGAAAGGTGCCACACACAAAAATAAATAATTTTTCAGTTTTATGGACACATTATAATCCTACATAATAGAGGGGTTCATTCTGACATAATCGTACATGCATGGAATTTAATTTATTCCATTTCAGACCCCAGTGACTTCTTTCCCTCCCTCTCTCCTCCATCTATTACCTTTCTTCTACTCTCCGACTGGTCTATCTTCCACTCATTTATATATACATAAATATGTAAATTATAAAATATAAATATACATTAAATTCACATATATATAAAAATATGTATTTTTAATTGGAACTGTATAGATATAAAGATAGAATTTACTGTGGTATATTTATACAAGCAATTAGTGTAATTTTGTCAATTCATTCTGCATTTCCTCCCCTTTTCCACCCTTCCTCATTACCCTTCAATAGCTGATTTTCTCTCTGTCTTTATGATAGATATCCTATCCCACTCTTTCCCCCTGCTTTGCTCTAGCTTCCACATATGAGAGAAAACATTCAACACTTGATTTTCAGAGTCTGGCTTACTTCATTTAGCATGATGTCCTCCAGTTTCTTCATCATTTGTTAACCAACAAATGCCATAATTTTATTCTTCTTTATGGTTGAGTAAAACTCCATTGTGTATATATACCACATTTTCTTAATTCATCTATTGATAGGCACCTGGTTCCATATCTAGGCTATTGTGAATTATGCTGCTATAAACACTGATGTGACTATATCAGTATAGTATTCTGATTTTAGTTCTTTTGGATAAATACTAAGGAGTGGAATAGCTGGGTCATTACAAGGTTCCATTCCCAGGTTCTGAGGAATCTCTAAACTGCTTTCCAGAGGGGTTGCACAAATGTACAGCCCCATCAGCCGTGTATGAGTGTGCCTTTTCCCCCATATCCTTGCCAGCATTTATTATTATTTGTATTCTTGATAATTGCCTTTCTGATTGGAGTGAGATGAAATTTCAGTGTAGATTTGATTTGCACTCCCCAGGTTGCTAGAGATGTTGAACTTTTTTTTTCCATGTATTTTTTGGCCCTTTGCACATGCAAAAGTTTTACAAACTCCCATAATGAAGTATCTTTCCAACTTCCACAGAAGTGAATAAATATGACAAATATGAGCTGCGACACAGTAGAATTTGTCTTTTAAAAAAGTCCAAGGCAGTGATACGTCAGAAACATTTCTGGAGGGTAGGTGGTGGGAATTTCTGGGTGTGCTGTCAACATTGCCCAGGGCTCCAGAGCTGGTACCCAAATATGTGGATCCTTCCAGTGTGTCCCCAGGAGAGGAATGAGGCAGCATTCAGGTCAGAGTATTTTTGACTACCTGTCAGTTTATTCAGTTTAATTTACTTTCTTATTTTATTTACCTAATTCCTATGCATTTTGTTAGTGATTCATTTCTCCTAGGCCTGACTGCCCATCTGACTGTCACGTCAGATCTGTATATATGTACTGATGGGGACACACCTAAACAGTGTCCCCAAAAGAACAGACACAGATAGCTGTACTGAATATTATTATCACTTGTTAAGTGACTGAAGCTAGAGGTGGTCTTAGGCCCCTTCGGCAGCATCTGTGTTACCAAGGGCAAGCAGCATTTGCCACATCTATCTAGTGACCAGTGGTAAGGACATTTCCAGGTTTCCTCAGAGACTTCTAACAAAATAAATATAAGAAAAATAACAATAAACAAACCAATAA
The DNA here is from genome assembly GCA_020662805.1 of Glaucomys volans. NCBI lineage: Eukaryota > Metazoa > Chordata > Mammalia > Rodentia > Sciuridae > Glaucomys > Glaucomys volans. The sequence goes on from JAJEJO010053617.1 coordinate 10,651, forward strand.
TTATACTAACTGGGTGTGGCTATTGCATATAAAAATCTCCAAACTAGAGGTTTTATAATATAGAAAGCATGGCTTTGGTTTATAAATCATTCACTCAACAAACTTCATGGGATAAAATGGATATGAATCTTTTAGGCTTGGAAAGGAAAACCCATCTCACTCTCAGGTGGGAGAGGAAGCATTCTGCCAGAGCCTGGGTTCAGGGATACTTATAAAGGATCCAGGGGAAGCTAAGGAATCAAGAAAGGGTTCCTTATATTCTTCCCTCTCTGGAGGGAGGGGAACAGCAAGAGAAAGGGGCGTCCATATACCATGGAAACAAACACTGTACTGTTAGCCTTTTTCCTACAAAGATACAAGAACCAGGGAATCCAGGCAGGTAAATTTAATCTACCTGCCAGCTAGATGCCCCTGCCCAGCACACTACCACTAAAACACTGTGCAGAAAGAAAAGGGCCTTGACAACCTTCTGCAGTGGGAGTTCAAGCCCCTGATTCAGTGTCTTCCCTTCATGGTGACTCTTTTCTCCTTGGGAAAAGAATTACAAGAATCCCTCTCTCCGTCCCTTAACCTCAGGTTCCCCAAGAATCAGTGTATGATGGTTCATTCAGCAAACACTCACTGTAGGGCTTAACAATCTATGCCTGCAGGCCAAGCTTCTGCAGCCAGGGCAGTCTCCAGTAAGCAAGCAAGGCGAGATCAGATACAGATCCAGCACAGCCTTCCCCTTTCTGCCCAGGCCCTGCCTCCCTGCTCAGCCTGCAGTCTGCACTGCTTCCCACCTACACACGGGGGACCCTGCTATTGGCAACTGCCCATTATGAGGGGTGATGTTTGGCTCTGAATTCAGTGACTCAGGATGCTCCCTCTCTCCAGTCAAGTTGCCCATAGCAAGATGGTCAGACTCTCAGGGAGTCCCAACAGATCTGGCTGTCACCGGGATATAAAATTAAATTGATCATTGTCCCCACCTCATTTTCTCAAAACTTCTCCTGCCCCAGTCAGCCAGGCCCTGGCCCCTCAGTGCTCACTCTTCTTCTAAGAATACCAAGCAGGTTTCTAGAGGTATGGAACGTAAATGAGGATGTTTCAATGACAAATAACGAGGAAGGCATGAGCATACAGTTAATCATGGGGGCTCAGCAAAGAGGCAGAGTGGGAAACTTTTAATAACCAAAGGGCAGAAAAGGTATGGGTCTCAGGCTGGAGACAAAGAGAAACACAGAAGTAAACAGAAGGTACCACATGAAAAGTTCACCCAGTTCCATTTTTTTCTTCATTCATTTTTGTGGTTAAGTTATCCAGTCCAGGACCTGTGCATAGAAAACATACACTCTCCAACTCCTTTTTTGTCTGGACCAATTATAATTAGGAGCCTAGATGAGCAATCAGAGTACTCTGGTCCTTCAGTATCTGCAGGAGATTGTTCAAGACCTCCTGTAACACCAAAATGCGGTATTAGATGCTTAAGTTTCTTGCATAAAATGTCAATAGTATCTTCAGAGAACCTATGTACATCCTCTCATATTTAAATTCTCTGTAGATGATTTATAATGCCCTAGGTAATGTAAATGCTAGGAGAATAGTTATTATGCTGTGTCATTTAGGAAAAATGACAAGAGAAACTGGTCTGTACATGTCAAGTATAGAAACAATTTTTAAACTTTTTCCAATGGTGCTGATTAATTATACAGAATAGTGGGTTTCATCATGGCAGAGTCATACATGCACATAACAGAATAAGGATAAATTTCACTCCCAGCCCCTCTCCTTACCTTCTCCTCCTCTCTGCCCCAACTTCCTTCCTTTACCCTCATGATCTCCCTTCTATTTTTATGAAATCCCCCTTTTCACTTTTTTCTCTCTAGCTCCCACATATGAGAGAAAACATACATCCCTTGTCTTTCTGAGTCTGGTTTATTTCATTTAACACGATTCTCTCCAGTTCCATCCATTTTCCTGCAAATTGATATAATTTTACTTTTCTTCATGCCTGAATAAAACTCCACTGTGTAAATGTACCAGGTTTCCTTGCTCTTTATCTGTTGAAAGACACCTAGGCTAGTTCCATGAATTGTGAATTTTGCTGCTATAAATATGGGAATGCATGTATCTCTAAAGTTTGATGTCTTTAATTCTTTTCAAAAGATATGTAGGAATGATGTAGCTGGATCATATGGTACGCCATTTTCAGTTTTGTATGAAACTGCACACTGATTTCCATAGTTGTTGTAGTAATTTACATCTGCACCAACAGTGCTCAGAGTCCCTTTTCCCCAGCATCCTCACCAGCATTTATTGTTATTTGTATTCTTGATATTTGTCATTCTAACTGTAGTGAGATGGAATCTCAGCATAGTTTTGATTTGCATTTCCTTGATGCATAAAGCTGTTGAATGTTTTTCATATAATTATTGGTCATTTGTACTTCTTTGAAAGTGTCTGTTTTGTTCATTTACCCTTTTACTAAATGGGTTATTTCATTTTTTTGTGTGAGCTTTTTGAGTTCTTTTTTCTGGATATTCATCATCCTCTGTCACAAGACTAACTGGCAAAGATTTTTTCCCATTTTGTAGGCTCTCTCTTCATGCTCTTGTTTCCTTTGCTGTGCAGAAGATTCTTAGTGTGATGCCATCCTATTTATTAATTCTTGGTACTATTTCCTAAGATATAGGAGTCTTATTGATGAAGTTCTTGTCTACACCTTGTTTATTAGACAATTTCCCATATTTTCTTCTAGCAGTTGCAAAGTTTCTGGTGTTATTCCTAGGTCTTTGATCCATTTTGAGTTGACGTTTGTGCAAGTGAGAGATTAAGGATCTAGTTTTACATATGGAAATCCAGTTTTCCTGGCACAATTTGCTAAAGAGGCTGTATTTTTTAAAACATATGTTTTTGGCACCTTTGTTAAAAATCAAATGTGTTATCCATTCTGTTGCATGGGCCCACATGTCTGTTTTTATGTCAGTGCCTGCAGTCTTAGTTACTATGGCTGTGTAGTATATTTTGAAGTTGGGTATTGTGATGCCTCCAGGTTTGATCTTTTGCCTCAGAATTGCTTTGACTATTTTGGGTCTTTTGTTCCTCCATGCAAATTTTAGGATTGCTTTTCTACTTCTGCGAAGAACACGGTTGGTATTGTGATGGGATGGCATTAAATCTGTAGATCACTTTAGTCAAGATGCAGCTTTTCATCATGTGTATTTATAGACTGTGGTTGGTTGAATCTTCAGACATGGCATGGAAGGTTAACTGCAATGACATCACAGTAACCACTGTGTCAGGGAGATTATTGGAAGATAAGAGAGTGTGATGTTACCTCTGAATTTAGACCCAGCAGTTGTAGCAGTGTATATTATAATGTTAATATATAAAAACTATTATTTCACTAAAAGAGTCCTATGGGCTCACAACAAACTGAAGTTTAATCATCAAGGAACAAGTGACTTCAGATGACAATGCTGTGGTCTCTAATTGCTACATGATTACCACCCTTTGAAATCCTCTGAAAAGGGACCCTGAACAACACAGGAAGGTGACTTTATAGATCTGTGTCCCTGCTGAAAAATAATAATGACTCCTTATTAATAACCTGTAGCGACCTGGAGCTCAGTAACAGTTTATTACCTGTTCCAGTAAGGTTTGACACATCATTACCTAACAAATGGTCTTAAATAGGCATTTTTTCCCTGTGATCAAATTTAACCTATTTCAAAGCAGTGCAGATTTTTTTAAACCAGGGATTCAGAGTGAGGTGGATGTCCCAGACATTGGGCCTAAGTGTGAAGGATAAATCAAGAGAAACATGGGTACCCCTGGAGATGGTCTGTGATGAGCAGGTAATACAGTGTCTCAGGACAGGGTGGGATGGCAGGACTAGAAAGAAACACCAAAAAAGTAATGTTTCAAGTGATTTAATTATCTGACTCATATGAAAAAAACAGGTAAATGACAAGAAAACCAGTTCTGGGAGGAATGAACACCTGTGATCTGTCCTGAGTTTAATAACCCTTTGATTTTGTGTCCCATGCCTTCCAAAATCACATAATCTTGCATATTTACTGCACAGAGAAGAGTAGCAATGTTAACCCCAGGGTTCTATGAAAGCTTGAGCCACCCCAGAATGAGACCCTGGTCACTTCAGCACGTGCACAGACGCACACTGATGTTCTTTCCAATGCTTATCAAATTATAAAGAGAAATAGAAAGATGCAAAATAAATAAAAAGAGATTCTGCTTACCAATGTATTCAATAAGGGACAAATTTGCATCCTGAGAATTCCACTTCACTATGATTTTAATGCATGTTTAAGTACAGATAAAAGACAATTTACAGTTTTGCCTACTAAATGCACCTCATGTAGAGGGAAGAAAAAATAATTCTTAATAATCTTTATTTGGTTGCTCTCTGGGTTATTTTTGGTCCCTATTTTAAAAAGATGTCTGACTCTAGGAGTTGTTATTTGAATTACAGACAAGGAAGAAAGGAGTAAGTCACCAACACTTTAAACTCCCCCAGATAGTACTGAGGACACACCGTTGCCTGCCTATAACTCAGGCAGCCCTTTGCCACAGAGTGCACGTCATGCCAAGGCTGAGGCTTAGACTCAGGAAATACACTCAAGATTTTGACAGGTGAAAGACATGGTGGGGACGGTAGACAGTCTTTATTTGGGGGCAGCAATAGCCACTAGCCAGCCCCCAGCAAGTTCCATTAATCCCCATGAGCCATTTCTACAGGCCATTTTTAAATGCCGGCCAGACAGAGACGGCACATTGCCAACAGGTACATAAGTAGGCCCTTGCTCACAAGCAATGTTTATGACCTTGAGTGCATATGCTGAATCAGGGTGTTCATGACCTTGGCTATACACTGAAAACATAGCTTGCCAGAAGCCTCAGGGAGGGAGCCTAACTATAGCTATTTTGGGTCTACCCAACAATGCACTTCCTCCATCTCTCATTGCAATCCAGGATTTTGAAAAATAATGCATATGGAAAAATGTATCCTTTCTCCCCAAGTTCTTAGGCATATATGTACTAGTCTTGTATATTAATGATATGCAATCACAAAATGCCACCTGAAATCTCCATGAATCCCCTAGATTTGGCATCACCTCAGCTTGGCAGGGTTGAGCCACAGGTGACATGTGTCTCAATGGCAGCGAGTGTTCAATCATCAGACCTAACCTCCTAAACCTCACCTTACCTCTGTCTGACTCCCAAGAGCACTTTTCACCTTTCTTCCCACAAAGAGACTCTCTGCCAAGGTGGATTGGATCTACTGCTTCTCTCCTGGCCTTGTTGCCACCTGTCCTTCTAATCCTAATGTTTTCAGACCCCACAGGGGGCCCTGTGTATAGTTGGCATACCCTCGAGTATGTTGTGCTGGGAATAAAGATTGGCTCTTCAGCAAGTTCTAGAATTACATGATCAAGCCCTCATTTAGGAAACCCATTCTGCACTTCTTCTTTTTTACATTATTTTAATTGACAGTCAAACACCATACATGAAACTTGATTAGATCCTGATACAAAAAAATAATCAATTATAAGTTATTTTTTTCTCTCAAAACATATTCTTTCTCTCTCTTCATATATGCATACACATGCCTTGAATAAATTGTTCAATAGATACCATATCTTTTCTTCAGACTTGGCCACAGGGCACCTCTATTTTGTTGGAAATAACCACATTATATTGAAATAGGCTGTGCCTAGACTCAGCCAATTCTCCAAGGAGTTATGGCTGCTGTAAGTGGTAAAAAGTGTGACATTTCTTTCCTGTATGAAAAGAAAATGCTGGATAATTCAAAGCAAAGGAGTAGCACAGCATGGTCTTCATGTGAGAAAATCACTGTGGCTGTTGATAAGAGATAAGACAGTAGTCAAAGCAGGAAACTGGCCATATATTTGGTATGATAGTTCAGACAAAGATACATCAAGCTGAACACCCAAGGTAAGCAGGTGCTTTAAGGGGAAGTGACTAAATTCAGAATGCATTTACAAGGTGGAGCTATCAGACTTTGTTAAAATGGATTAAGAGAAGTTAAGAAAGAAAGGAATTAAGAATGATACCTAGGTTTTTGGCACTACTTATTGAGAACAGCAAGCCTTGAAAAGGAGTGATTTTCAGGGAAGATCAAGAATCTTGGAGCATGCTGAATGAATTTGAGGTGCCTGTGGGAAATGCAGAGAGGATCACAACTACACATGAGAATCTGGAGCTGAAGGCAGAAGATGGAGATGGAGCTATGAATTTGGGAAATTTGGGATCCCTTGAGCTAGAGATGCCATTTAAAGACATGGAACTAAACAGTGAAGACCAACAGAGAATTCAGGGACTGAGCTCCGAGGCCTACACTGTTTTCAGGTCAAAGGAATCCTCTGAAGTATATCCAGAAGTAGACAATGAGGCAGGAGGAAAAAAAAGAAAGTGTGAGTGCCACATGCTATAATTTGGATATGGTTTGAGTGTGCCCTCCAAAGGCTCATGCCCTGGAGCCTTGGTCCCCAAGTCTTGGTGGTATTGCAATTGCAGAAAATTTAAGAGGCAGGCCCTCATGGAAGGTAATCAGAACATGGGGGAATCAACTCTCATGAATGGATTAATGCTGTTTCCCAGTGGACCAAGTTTTATGTGACTGGATTCATTTTCTCAAGACTGGGTATGGCCACCCTACATGCTTGGCACCTTTGGCTTGTTCCCTTTCTTTATCTCTGCCAGGTGTGACACAGGTTCCCTCACCAGAACTGTGTAGATATTGTGTCATGACCTTGGACCTCGAGAACTAAGTATACCTCTTTTCAGTATCAAGCGTCCCCTTTCAGGTGTTCTTTTATAGCAACAAAAGTGAATGAAGACACCATGTTAGAAAGTATTCCCAGAAGAGAGTGATCCCTTATATTAAATGGTTGATAGGTGCAGAAGACAAGGACTGAGTGGTCATCTCTGATAGGGCACCATATAAGTTACTGGTGACCTTCACAAGGAAAATGTTAGCTGACTGCTGTGGACAAAAGTCTGGCTGGTGATGTTCAATGAGAAACAAAAGAGGTGAAAATGTGGAGAAAAAGGTTTCTGCTATAAAAAGGAAAGAGAGAAATGAATGGAAATGATCAAGTAGGGAAGGAAAACACTAGAAGAGATTAGTAGAAGTGGGTGATGCCTCCCGCAATCATCAGCAGCTGGCTAATTCCAAATGAGACATGCTAGGGTTGCCAGATGGTTCTGACAGAAATACCTGGCACGTTTGTAAAGGTTCATTATGTGCCGGTTGTACTTAATGAGCAAATTGTCATAATAGCAAAGGGTGAAAGTCAAGAGAGTTAGCAGTAAAGTCAACATCCAGGCCATATTAAAGTATGACAATAAAAACTTTCTTAATCTGAAAATGCCAAACATCAGATATCAAGTACTTTTAAAACTTTTTCCCAGTATAAGCTCAAATTCCAGTCTCATTTAAAACTGGACAATATGTAAATCTCACCTTGATTTCACCAGGACTTTCTGCACTGCTGTGTGTGCAGTGGAGAAGTGGATGTTTAGTTGCTTGGAATGGTGTATCTTTCATTTTAAAAGATGCTTCCTGACTTTAGAACTTTCTCTCATTTAAAATTCTCCTAAGGCTAGGTCTTCATATTGTGTTTGATTAGATAATAAGTAACAGAATCAAACTTTTGGAATTATTATAATAGAAACAGCCTTGATTGATAGTGTGTCTTTTATCTCTTGCCTGCATGCTTGCTAAACCTCAGCAAACTTTCTTCCTGAGGGTCTCGATGTTCTAGTTGCCCAAGTGATTGGGGATTGTGATAATTTCCATGGTAAGTCAGGGTCAAGGCCACCTGGTAGTATGTGACCTAATCTTGAAACAATTGTTTTCTTAAGAGAGTGTAATTATGACTGGGGAGAAGTTTTGACATACCAAGCCCCATCTTCCAAGTGCTTATCTGTCAGATAAGGCTCCCTGTGGTTTCAGTCACCCATCATTGTCCTTTCCCTGGTCACCCATTTATGGGTGACTAGCTACCTAGTGCTGGGATACACGGTAGATGAGAGAGGGTGACAGACGGCTCTAGAAAGGAATTCTGATACAGTGAGCCTTTTACATGGTTCGGGGTTGCTTGTTAGTCTAAAGTCCCCCCATGGTCATGTTTCATAGGCTCCATTGAGTTTGACACAGTTTCCATGTGAAATTAAATGGATTATTAATAAATTTATATTGTCTGGGTTCCTTGTCTCCTCAGTGATGATCTCCATCTTTATTTTTTTATTTTCCATATTTTTACTGGTGCATTAGATATGTACATAATGGGGGACTTGTTGTTATGTATTTATACATGTACATAAATAAACAGTATAATTTGACCAATATAATTCCCCGGTAACAATCCCCATCTGAGCTGAATGCTTTACCATGAATTATTCCAGGCACTCCCTATAAATTATGCCCACATTTATGACCTGAGCTTACAGCTGCAATTGCCATTATATTTACATACTTATTACAATTACTATGCAATAAGTGTGGCTTAATTAGATGATAATATCATAACTGACAACCCTTACCACTTAATTCACAAAGATTAGAAACAAAATATCATATGCCAACTTGTTTCAATTAGCTCCTCTGAAACACCTTTTCTGCACTACTTTTTGCAGTTAAGGCATTTGTTTGAGAGATAAATTCTGTGAATTAAATGTACATTTTATGTAAGTATGTGTACTTGTTAAAATTTAAATTCTCAGTGGCTACAGAGAACTGATTGAGCAAACTTGTCTCTCTCTCAAAGAAAACACGCTTCCTTCTTATTGATCATGAGAATTAGATAATCTGAAAGGCCTGAAGTTTTTGCTTGGATATAACTACTATTAATAAGTGCAATCAAAATGCTTCACTTTCTTCATTGTATTTCTTCATTTCCCACATTAGAATCCAATTTTAATGTTGTTGTTTTATGTTTTAAGTGACTCCAAAGTGTTGAGGGTTTTGGCAACATGAAATGTACAAAATGATCGTTTTGATATTTGGAAATTCCATGTCAGGCACGTTTTTATAAAGTATGTGGGTTATTTTCTGATAGATGCCAGGCCCAAAGCTGCAGAGCTCATTTCTTCGTGGAAGATTGATTTGCTTATCATTATATATCAGAATTGGTGTGTTTAGCATACATTGCTTTTCTATTGAATTGAAATCAACTACAAACTCATTTTTATGGGTGCACAATAATAATAACAATAACAATACCTGGAAACAAACATCCAAATAAATAAACCTTAAAGGAAACTTTCAGTAGCTCAGTGAAGAATGGAGGAACTCCACCCTGATGCTATAATCATGAGGACCAGACATTCATGAGGACATGTTCACTGAAAGGGGAGATAAGGCAGAAGAGAGTACCTCGCTTGTGCATCATTAGACACACGGAGGACAAATTTTACCTATCACAGGGCCTTTCTGTTGGCACTGGGCAACTTGTCCATCATATTAATAATCAAAAGAAATGCTGATACATTTAGACTGGAACAATTTAGACTATTTGAAATAGGAAAGCTTTTTATGAGTGAGCCAGATGTTCCATGATGAATTACTCCAAACAAAAGAGCCAAAAACATTTCAAGTTAGTACTGTGCAATTAGCTCTCCTTCTTGATGGGAAGCAAGAAGGTGTTGAGTTTGAGAGTCTCTATGGATACATTCATCTACCTTACGAAACCTACCATGCCCAGGAGCCCTTCCTAACAATTTGCTTTTATCTGGAAGGATAAAATGTTGGACACTGAAATATTACAAACTGTCACATTAATTCTCAGAAGGTAAAGCTTTTTAAAAATAATCACAAGTGGAGCCTGCAGGAAAAGTGAGAACCAATCTCCTACTTAACCACCCAATAAAATGTGGCCACAATGACTGGGATCTTTCACTTACTGAGTACTCAGTGCAGCCTAATTCTTTCACAACACAAACAACTAAAGGCTCTGAGAGCATTGGCTGCTTTAGCATTAGGCTCTATAATCCTGATTGTGAAGACTTTCCACAAGCTCTGCCTAAACAAGAGGGGGTACTGAGGATTAAGGATTTACATCAGATGGATTAAGCTAAGATATAAAATATGCATCAGTCTGCACTCCACTGATTTTGCTCCAAAAGAAGTTGATTATTCTAGGTTCCCATGTCAGGATAGATTTTTCAGACTTTCAGAATCGTGGATTAGTGGCTTTGATGCAGAAAAGTATATGATGGGAAGAAAACTGCAGCCACTTCTTGCCTGTAAAGTGTAAGAGAGCATAAGATATGGGTTTCCATTTTTTAAATAAAAAGATTTTCTTTTTAAATATTTACCTGTTTCCTACAATATCCTTGTTAATAGGAAGGTTGTTTGGGAGGTAGTGAGACAATCACTGGTAGGGAGCAGAGGCTTAGGATGTGAGCAGGGTCTGCCTGCCAAGGTCTGTCTGCCTCATGAATTTCCTGCTTTTTACAGTTAAGGTGAAAGTGCCTTGCTGCTTTGCAGCCTGCTGGCCTGGCTAATGATTAATAGTCCCCCTCAGAAAAGGGAAGGGAGAGCTTTGTGGAGTTGACCCCAGTCTTCCTGTGCCATCCTGTTGATTTTGGAGGGTTTGTCTCCTTTAAAGGAATGGATTCAGTTCAGTATCCTCATTATAGTGTATTCAAATATGATTCCTAATCCTGACTCTGACCATCAACTGGATCTTAAGTTTCCCATAGATGCAACTTTAGGGCACATAGTTTCAAATATATTTATCATAGGAATGGTAAACATATTTGAAATCAGGAACATCATGGAAAGTTCTTAATTCAACTAAACATTGTATTTCTTGATCATGGTGCTCAATTTGTGATCCTGATTCTGGTTTCTAATTCTTGTTTTACTTCATGTTTAGTTGTGTGTGTGTGTGTGTGTGTGTGTGTGTGTAATGCTTACCTCTAATCTCTGAAAAAAACAAAAGCAATTCCCTTCAAATGATCCATATACTGAAATGAGAATTACTAACCCAAAAGCTAATTTTTTTAGTTCTTTTCTGTATAAGGAATGTACTCAATACTATGGAAATGTTATCTTAACTCGTGTAATCTTGACGTGAGTTTTCTATTTTATTATAATTTTATGAATGAGACAACAGAAGCAAAGAGAGGTATTGTAACTTGCTCAAGGTCACATATTTAATGTGAGGCAAAGCCAAGATTCACAGATGGGATGTCCGATTGTAACACATGCTCTTAAATGCTTCTGCAGAATCAATAATGGAATTTTCTTTAAGTCAGAAAGTTGATGGATAGTCGAAGGATTCACTTGACATTATTTTTATCTAACAGTCTAGTGCCAACACTGTGCTCCGAGCTGAGAGAAGAAATTTTGAAGGGTTAAGCACAGCATCCACCTTTGAGAACTTGCCAATTTGATTGACAGCTAAACATTAAGCCCAGAGGTTAAAGACAACGCTGTCATATTTTGATAAACATGGCACATCTTATGTGCACAGGCACACACAGATACGCACCCACTCAAATGTACCTGGTTCATTATTGGTTCCCAGATTATTCTAGAGATCCTGAGGATTTAAAAGTAGATTATACTGGTAAAAGGAAGAAGCCTAATCTCATTTAACTATGTTTAAGTGCTAGGAAGACAATATTTATATAAATGCTGGCCATGAGATGCTTGAACTGTGACAAAGCAGGAAATACATGTAAATCATCACTAAAATCTTCCAGGTTAACATGTAAAAGGAGTAAAGTAAAATAGAAGCAGAGTATGATTATAAACATAACAAAGCCACCAGATCATGAAGGAGAGAAGCAGATACTTCCAAATATGGCAAACACCGGATCTGGGAGTTATAGCTAATTGATTTCAAGGTTATGGAGGAAATGATTTTTAACAGAAACTTATCAGTATGGATATCTTATTGATCTGGCCTAAGGTTTGTTCCCTGAGCATTTGTAGGGAAAGTGGCATTCACTATTCTTATCCTTTGGAAAGGTCCAGGCACAAAAAGCAGAATGATTACTATTAGAGGACACAGATTACCTATTTTCTCTCTTCCTGTCCTTCAGCTCTATGATTATATATTTAGAACTTTGAGAGAAAGCATGTAAGTCAAAACTGGAGGAACTGCAACTCTTTATACCATGAGCACACCAGAAATATGGCTTTGCTGTCTTCTAACAGCACGTAAGCCAAAGGCAGGGCTGCTTTCTGTCCTGTCAGCAGAAGCCACTGCCTGCAGGACTTCAGCCCTGAGGAGCAGGCGCCTGGCCACACTGTGGCAGTCCCTGGAGGATAATGGGAGGCCCTGGAAGAGAAGCCACGGGAATGAACTCATTCAACGCCCCATACTTTGGTGGATGGAGAACCCACATTAGCCAGTGTTGATAAGATTGAGCGGAATTTGAATTGCGGCAGGTCAGAGTGAAATGTCGGGATGGAGGTACTATGTGTTGTGAGCCTTAGGCACCTACATGTATTAGCTGCATGAATTATCTTTCAAAACCAACTTGATGGGAAAGCTATTACAAAACCCAGGGCTTAAAATAAGAACAACCTCATTCATTCCATTTTTGAAAGATTATTTTCTGTTAATTTTTGTATTATATTTCTGTTATCATTCAAGAACATTGTAAAAACTTAAACATGAACTTGCGGCCAAAACCATGAAATTGTACAGTGGAAAAAATAGTTAATATGTAGCCAAAGGGCAATTATACAGTCAGTCACTGAAAAGGACATTAAAGAGGCACAGAATCTAGACAGCAGTACCAACAGGGACAGATGTGAGCTCCTGGTTCATTCCTGCCCTGGAGTCGCAAATCCTTCATGCTTGCAAAGCTCTCTTAAAACTTGCAAATGAGGTACCAAATCTATAGAGAGAAAGATATCCTTGACTGTTTCAAGGAGAGAACTGCTTAAATTTTCAAAGGTACTCTTGGCCCAGGAGGAAGTTAACAGGGCTCACTGATTACTTATAAAAACCAGATAGGGAGACATCCCTTCTTATTTCAAATAACAGATGATGATAAAACCATTCTGCAATTTGCAACATTTTCAACATCTTACTCTCAATAGTCACCACGACCTTTTCTTGTTGAGTCACATACAGACTGTATTCATTAATCATTTTTCTTCATAAGGTTGAATTCATTAGGTTTTAAAGCTGATATAGATTCATAGCTGTTACTCATAATTAGTTGCTTAAAAGAATGTATGGGGGGGTGATTAGTGCCTCATTAGCACCTCTCTTTTCTTCTAAAATGCTAGCCAGCAATTAATACAGTAATAAAAAAAAGAGACCACTCATGTTCTGAAGAAACTGACCCATACTAATGAGTGTTTTTTCATTCTGTCCTTCTAAGCATGAATTTTTGAGCTAAAGATTGAAACAGCATCCTTGCCCTGCACATAAGATGAAAGAATAGGGGAAAGGATGCTATATCCTTAATCCAACCAACAGATGCTTATGGTGTCCTTGCTCCATGTCCCCACTGTGCTTATTATGGATTATTCAGAGGAAGAGGATCAGAGCAAATCTCTGCAAGAAGAGGAAGCCTGTCTGAGATTACATGGAAGTGTTTACATCCAGGAAGTGGTTAGAAAACAACAGAAGTCTTATGCCGGATGCCTCACTATTAAGCCTGACAGCTCAGCAGAGCAGGGTGGGACAGACCACAGGCTTCTTCGCCCAGCTGGGAGGTTAGACTTCCATTTCTGGATCTGCTATTTACAACATCACCTTGAACTATGTCCTTCCTTTCCCAGAGTCTTTTAAAAATTCATTTGTCAAATTCAAGCTTTGAGAAACTACGTGGAAGACACTCCTAGCACAATGCCTGATCATTAAGAATGTTGGCCAAAGTGCAGGGCAGAATATAGCATCCATTGCCACAATAATGTCATTCATATTCTACAGAGTCTCCTGCCATGATTTTCATGATTTTTGTTGAGCAACATGTCATTCTCCCTTTCTTCAGCTTCTTCTTTTTAAAAAAAATTTTAATGGGTGCATTATCTGCACATAACGGTGGAATTTGTTGTTACATATTGACACAATATAGAAATATAATTTGACCAGTATAATTTCATAACTTTTTCTTCAATTTCTGAAGTTGTGAAACCAACTGAGATCTGTACAAAAGTAATACTTTGGGTTGATTTGGGTTTTGGCCAGTTATCTCACAGTCAAATTCTCCAGGCTTTGTATTATCAATCCAAATTCTGTGTTAATGGTTTTATAACACAATTGGGTTCATTTTTTAACTCAAGGAGAATGTTGAAGCTTGTAAGAAAACAATGAAAGCTGTGGTTCACTGAGAGTTTGCCACCAAGTTGTTCTCAGTGTTATATATGGTATAAGCAATTTAAAACTTGAAGCAACCCTGCAAGATAGCTGCTACGATTACGCACTTGTACCAATAGGGAAACCAAGACCCCGAATGGTCACAGTGTTCACCCTGGGCCAAATAGGGAGTAAGAGGCACACCCAGGTCTGAAGCCAGTTCTTAAGATTGTGGATAACCACTGTGGCCCACAGCAGGGAGAAATGACTTACTATAGAAGTCATGTACATGGGTATATATGTGTACACCTGTGTTTGAAAGCAAAAAAAAAAAATTGAGAATTCAATTGTGGTGTCCTTCAGGAAGTCTGGCCCTTGGGTTAATCTCTGCTGACTTGCACCTGAACTCTCTCAGAATGGCTGCAAAGGAAAACCTGCAATTCTTTTGAGACTTTGGGCTATTCACAAACTCCCTTTGGGAACCTGGCAACAGGATAGTACAAACATGTTGTATGTGTGTTGGAAAGAAAGCATAACCCCAACGTCACAGAGGTTCCAGCGTAGTCCCTGGTCGGAAGCCCCAACAAGAAGAGGCATGAGGAGGGGAGACAGCACCAGCCACAGGGGGGTGAGAGGCATCCTCAGAGCTCACCAGATGACATCGACAAAGGGAAGGGGCAGGGGCTTTGCAGGTTGCCCAGGCAATGATGGACCCTACTTTGGGTCCAATTTCCAAATTTATTGGGGAAGACTTCAGCAGGTAAAACAAAGAGTCACAAGATAGCAACGAGGATGGAAAGAGAAGAGCATCTATTCCATGTACTCCAGTCAATATCATTCTGCCATCCTGGTCTGCATGTGTCCACTGTGCATGATCTCTTCTGTGTCTGTCTGTCCACTCTCCAATTCAGTGTTAAAGGCTCACAAATGCAAACAAATCTTTAGACATGAGACTATAGACAGATGATAAAGATTTGGGTCTCTGCCAGGTGCACATGCCTGTAACTCCAGCAGCTCAGGAGCCTGAGACAGGAGGATCTCAAGTTCAAAGACAGCCTCAGCAAAAGCAAGGTGCTAAGCAACTCAGTGAGACCCTGTCTCTAAATAAAATACAACTAAGCAACTCAGTGAGATCCTGTCTCTAAATGAAATACAATATAGGACTGGTGATGTGGTTCAGTGGTCAAGTGTTCCAGAGTTGGTACCTTCCCCACAAATAAGAAAATATTTGGGTCTCTAAATTAACATAGAAGATAAGAGAAATAATATAATCCAAAGGACTTTCTTAATGGAAAGAAATCACATTTGCTGTTTTTAAATATCCATGATGTTAGGGTGTATTTTGACATATTATTCATACATGGTGTGCAACCCATTACCATTTTGATCCCATTCTTGTATTTGAACATGATTTGGAGTTACACTGGTTGTGTGTTCATATATGAGCTTAGGGAGGTTATGTCTGATTCTTTCTACTATCCTTCCTATTCCCATCCTCCACTTTCCTTCATTTGCTTTGTCTAATCCAATGTACTTCTATACTTCCTGTCCCTACCCTCTTTTATTATGGGTTAACATCCACATATCAGGGAGAATATTCAACCCTTGGTTTTGGGGGACTAGCTTATTTCACTTAGCATGAAATATTCTCCAGTTCCATCCATTTACCTGCAAATGCCATAGTTTCATTCTCCTTTAAGACTGAGCAATATTCCATTGTGTATATATATCACATTTTCTTTGTCCATTCATCTAAGGCATCTAAGTTGGTTCTATAGCTTAGTTATTGTGAATTAAGCTGCTATAAACATTGATGTGGCTGTGTCACTGTAGAATGCTGATTTTAAGTCCTTTGGGTATAAACTGAGGAGTGGGATAACTGGGTTAATGGTGCTTCCATTCCAAGTCTAAGTAATCTCCACACTACTTTCCAGAATGTGGTTCACAATTTGCAGTTCTACCAGCTAAAAAAAAAAAAAAACAGTTGAACTCACAGGAGGATTTTTCTTTCTATCACTTTATTTTTCAAACTGTCACGTCAGTGTTTGTGGTACTTTTCATCTTTTCATCTTTTTAAAGCCTAAGTCATCACAGTGACTGCTGCAGGGTGAGATTCCATAAGCACTGACCATCCACAGAGCAACCTGTCCTGTTTTATGGCCTGTAAATTGAAATGGTGAGAATAAATGCTGTAACGTGTGGTCTGTCTCCCACTACACAGCAGGGCTGCTCAGATGATGTCCCCCTTAATCTCTGCAAACAAATGATAGCAGCTAATTATAATATTATTATTTTAAAAGTGATTATAAAGAAATAGAATGCATTTTCAATCAATGGACCAGAGTCTTATAGTTTCTTGGCATTATGAGCTTGAACAATTTTAGAATTTATCATAATAGACTTTCTTTGCTCTTTTAATATGCAGAATATTCTAAGAATGACATATAAAAGCATAAAATTTAAATGTTCCATGTTTTTAATTTTTATATCAGTTCCCTTTGCATCCCTTCTGTGGTTATGCAAAATCCAGTTACTTAAGTCAATATCAAAATAGTTGGAAATCTCTAAGTTATTAGAAATGAAAATGTCTAAGCCAGATGCATCTATTGAGAGTGCACTGTGTCTTATGCAAGAAAGCTGCTCTTGTCTTTGTGTTGAAGTATCAACATTTAAGCAGAACTGCCCTTCAGTTGCATTAATACTGTTTCCCTCTCCTGTTCTTTTCAATATCATTATTTATCTATTTGTACTCCATTGTCTCAAATAAATACTCTTAGATATTAAAAAAAAAGAAATCACCTTTCATATGAAGAGGTTTATTTTGTGAACATCACAGGAAAGCCATTTCTGTTGGGGATGACAAAATAGTTCCTGTGTAGGGCATTTTGTGTGTGTGTGTGTGTGTGTGCGTGTTTGACAAATCTAGATAAATCTAGATAAATCAGAAGTGTGATTAATCAGATAGGAATAACCCATCAGGAATCTACTGTTTGAGAAACCTGTTCTAGTTGTATTATGAGAGACAGACAAGAATAGAATTTCAAGAAATGAAGAGACTTGTGGCCCTTTAGAAACTCAGTCTAGCTGAAGAAAGATTAAACTACCCTGGCAAGAAGTCAGGTCTATCCCAGACTAATCCATTGCCACTAGCATCTCTGTTAATCTCCCTTCAGTTCCAATCAGGGAGATCAGACAAGAGAAAGTGTATTTAGAGACAGATAGCCCAGCAACTCCACTCACACCTGCACCCAGAAAATTACACACAAGACTACCAGGCTCAGCAGCCGTGCACCTCTGGTGACCATCCGTTCCTGCTGTCCTTGGGGAGTGAAGAGCATAAGCAGAGCCTGTACCCCAGGAGTCTGGCAGACACAGAAAGGAAGAAGGAAGAAGGGACGGCGTGGAGAAGACAGGAGAGTTGGCAGTGGCTATGTGGTATGATTGAAGAGGTGTCCCGTGTAGTCCTCCATCTGGCTTTGTCATAGCACAGGACCTTTCTCCTACATGCTTTTTGGTTAGAAAGGTATTGGAGGCAAGTTGCTAAAATTTAAATATTTGAACCAGCTTTTCAGCTTTTAATAGAATGGTCGTATGTTAGGGTTTAGACATGATGTGTTCCCCAAAAGATCAAGTATAAGATAATGCAAGAATTTTCAGAGGTGAAATGACTAGATTATGAGAGGTGTAATCTAATCCAGTGATTAATCATGCCTTTAAGGTTTATATTTTGTCCCTGGTAAGCAAAGATCATTCTCTGCTTCCTGGTTGCCATGTCCTGGGCTGCTTTCCTCCACCATGCCCTTCTGCCATGAGGCTCCACCCCACCTTGAGCCCAGAGCTCTGAATTGTCAACCGTGGGCTGAACCACTGAAACCACAAGCCAAAATAAACTTTCCCTCTACATTGTTCTTATCAGGTCTTTTAATCACAGTGATGAAAGAGCAACTAAAACACTATACATGTCCATTTGCTTAGAACAGTTCAGGAGTCTATCTATAGCCTCCGTTTACTGTTAATAGTGTCTTCTTTCACCCTTGAAAGCATTTAGTTTAGAAGATACTTTGCATGGTCAGCCTAGTTTCTGATTCCCTGGAATAGACCTGAAAAAAAACAAGTGTAAGACAAGAACCAGTAAGTGACTGGGAAGAAGTTGGGCTGAACATCTGGCAAAAGGGTAGCTCACCTCAGCAGGTGAAGAAGCTGACAATTAAGCCTCATGAGCCGGCTTTTACCTGCTTGAGACAAACCTGAGGATGGATGAAGTCATTGTAAGTCATCCTCAGGGTTAGTGAGGTGCACTCTGATTTAGTTTTTTTCATCAGTCTTCAAAATTTGGATGTACTGGTTTTGCTTTAGAGAAGGTAAGAACTCAAGTGTCCAAAAATGAACTGTTCTTTGAGAATTTAAATTTTAAGAGTTTTACAAAAGTGCATGAAATGACAGCAGATAAAACAGTCTCAAGTGTTACAAAATCAGAATGAAGAGGAACAAGGATGTTCTCTGCAGCTGTGGTGGGAGGTGCACGCTGCCTGTGTGCCTGTGGGTGGGAGAGTGGGAAGGACCACATGGCCCTGCATCGTGGAACTCCAGGAAGCGCTAGAAGCAACAGATTCGCTGCGGGTACCTCAGTATAGCTGAATCTTAAAAACAACAGATTAGATTGTGTGTCTCGGTATAGCTCCATTTTAAAGACAGCTGAGGGAGAAAATTGAGAGCCAAATTAATCTACTTAACATCAATTTTGTATTCACACAGATTTAAGATTTATATTCATAACACATACATATTTTGAGAGAATAATGTAAAATATCGCAATGAACTCCTTTGCAATAATTTGCTGTGATAAATGGGTGGAGAGTGGGTTATGGGAATACAGATTAAAAAATGAATAAAATGTGAATCTGAAATGTGGTGAGAAGGGTGATGAAAATACAAGTAGCATCACAAGTCTACTGAATCGACCCATGGCTAAATGAGTTTGCAATCTGGAGTAGAAAAGTCATGTTAGGACCAAAGCATTAGAGCATTTTATACCTGTCTATGTATGTGTCTTCTTAATTAAATGAAAAGGAATAAACACTACTGTATGGATTGAACACAGCTAAAAAGTCTGAAACATTTCTTTATTCATTTGTTTGTTTTTTGTTTGGTTCTGGGGATTGAACCCAAGTCCTCAAGCACACAGGATAAGCACTTTACCACTGAGCTATATCTGCAGTCCTGGAACATTTCTTTTTGATTTTTCAACTCAATCGTTAAAACCGAGTTGAACTTGCAAGTCAATCTGCTACATTACACCAGGAAACATTTTTTTTTGATGCAGTTTCTAATGAGATTCTGTCTCACCTATGAAAGTTTAATACACTTTACATTTGAAACTGGAAAAAATATGTAGGTTAAGCACTGAAAGAAACTATTCACAGGAGTTAAAAGAAAGAAATATCAAACTGAATCATGAAGAAATAAAAAAATCTGACGAGACCTATAACTAAAAAGGAGATTGAGTCAGTAATTAACAAACTCGCAGCAAAGAAAAACCCAAGACTGGTTGACTGCATTGTGGAATTATACCACTTACAAAAGAATTAGCACGAGTCCTTCTCAACCTGTTCCAAAAGTTAAAGCAGAGAGGACACTCCCAAACTTACTGTAAGAGGCAAGCATGACCTTAATAACAAAGCCAAAAGATACTGTGAGAAAATAAAATGATAAATCAACATCTCTGATGAATGTTAATGCAATGAAACTCATAGCAAAGAAAATTTAAAAGATCATCATGAGCAAGTTGGATTTAATCCTGAAATGAAAGGCAATGAAAATGAACATATGGAAATCAATGCACATTCTCCATAAACAGAATTAAGGAAAAAAGTCACTTGGTCATCTCAATTGAAAGAAAGTTCATTTCATGAAATGCAAGAACCTTTCATGATAAAAAAATTTTGATAAACTTGGAGCAGAAAGAAACTATCTCAACAAAAGAAATTTCATATATAAAAAGTCCACAGCTAACAACATAATCAACGGTGAAAAACTGAATGTTTTCCCTTTAAGATTAGGGGCAATAAAAAGATAAGCATTCTTTTTTGTTTGTTTGTTTGTTTGTTTGGTCTCTGCAGGGCTTGGGATCAGACCCAAGGGCCTCAAGTGTGCTGAGCAGGTGGTCTACCACCTGAGCCCTCATCACTTCTATTGAACATCGTCCTGGGTGCTCTAGACAGAGCAGTTAGGCAAGAAAAAGGAAGAAGAGCCATCCACACTAGAAAGAAGTAAAGACATCTCCACTTACAAATGATGTGACCACAAAAGAAATAAAAAAACTGTTAGCACCAATAAACAAATTTAGTAAGGTAGCAAGATCCAAAATCAACATGTAAGAATCCTTTGTGTTTCTATACAGTATAAATGAACATTCCAAAAGGGAAATTAATAGTTCCTTAATATAGCATCAAAGAAAATAAAATATTTAGAAATAACCTAACCAAGAAGACAGATCTGAACATTGAAAACTATAAAGCACTGAAGAAATTAAAGAAACACACTCTGTGTTCAAGAATTGGAAGTTGATATTGTTAAAATGTCCATGGTACCGAAAATGATCCACAAATACAGTGCAAAACCTATTAAAATCCCAATGCTATTTTTCTTTTTGCAAAAGAGAGAAAACAACCTTAAAATTTACATTAGTCTCAAAGAGCTCCAAATGACCAAATATATCTTGAGAAAGAAAAGCAAATCTGGAGGCCTCGCACTTCTGATTTCACAACACATTACACCTCTACAGTGAAGAAGTGGACTAGCGTGTGATCAATAAATAGGCTAAGGGAACAGGTCAGAGAACTCAGCAAGAAACACACACCTATGTGATCAAATGATTCCCAGCAAGGATCCAAGACAGCACAATGGGGAAAAGAGAGTCTCTTCAACAAAATGTGCTGAGGGAAATTGCATATACGCACATGAGCAAATGAATTTGGATCCTTACCTTACTCCATACACAGAAACTAACTCAAGAGAGAATAACAAACTAAACCTAAGAGCTGAACCTATAAAACTCTCAGAAAACAATACAGGAGAAATGCTTTCTGACATTGACTTTGGCGATGATTTTTTGGATATTATTCTAAGAGTACAGACAATGTAAAAATATAAGTAAACCAATGAGACCACATCAAACTTAACCACTTCTGCATGGTAAATGAAACAAAGTGAAAATGCAGCCTACTGAATTGGAGAAAAATCTGCAAACTGTATTTCTGATAAAAATTTAATACTCAGAATATATGAAGAAAAGCTACAATTCAAAAATGGCAAGAAAAAAATATTCTGATTTTTAAATGGTCACATAACTTTTGACATTTTCCTAAGATTTTATACAAATGGTCAAAAGCATATGAACACATGCTCAACATCACTTATCATCTGAGGATGCAAATCCAAAGCACAAGGAGCTATAATCTTACAATGGGATATTATATTAAATCTAGTAGATGAATTACTCTGAACCACAATATAAAACCAGAAAATAGCAGGTGTTGTCAAGTATGTGGAGAAACTGGAATCCTTGCAAGACTGGTAGAAATATAAAATGGCAAACTGCTATGGAAAAAAGGAAAAAAAAAAAAACCAGACTTACCATGTAATCTAGCAATTCCACTTCTGCTATTATTATTTTTTCAATGAAAACAGAATCTTAAAGAGATATTTACACATTCATGTTCTTGGAGGATTATGCACCACAGCCAAGAAATGGGAGCAGTCAAGTTTTCACAGATGATGGATGGATAAACAAAATGTGCTATGTATATACAATGGAATATTATTCAGTCTTTAAAAGGAAAAAAATTCTATCCTATGCTAACCATGGATGGACACTGAGGATATTATGCTGACTGAAATTAGCCAGTCACAAGAGGACAAATACTGCTTATTCCACTTATATGAATTATGTATAGTAGCAAGCTCTTGGAAAGTAAGAATAGTAAGTAGAATGGAGGATGTCAGGGGCTGGGAGAAGGGAGAAAGGGCATTGTCCAACAGACATAATTTCAGTTTTACAAGATGATTTTACAGCAATGTGCATACAGTTGGCACTACTGTACTGTAAACTTAAAAGCAGTTAAAATGATAAATTTTATGAGATGTTTTCAACACAACTGAAAAATACACAAAGTGACTACACCAAGAATCAATGGACAGTTGAGTTTATGGAAAGGTGACGGAGCTGATACAAAAGCTGAAGGAGCGCAGCTCAGCAGGCAGCTTCTCAGGGAGGACTGTCTCATTTACAGCCCCTGCAGTTCTCCATCCCAAAGCAAATCTTTCAGCAATAATCTAGCAAATGCAGAATTGTTTTAACAACACTCCCCAAATAATCATGCCTATTTAAATGTATAGAAATAACATCTAACAGGAAATGGTACCAAGAATTAGGAAGGGAAGGGAAGATACAACACAGGGAATAGAGGCATGGAGGGACTTTGTAGTGCCACCAAGTGTAATGTTTCAAATTCTAGCCCTAAACCTTGTTAAAATGAAACAAGTTTGGTCTAAATTGGCCTCCATCCTTGCATGATGAAGTTTGGCTGAAAGTGGCCTCCCTACATCGTGAATTGTGCCTTGCTTAATGCATACACAAATTCTGTGAGATAACCTTTGTGGATACCATTGTAACCATGTAACTGAGTCTCAGCAAATCACAACAGTTAAGCTTCAGCCAATCACCAGCTGCCAATGGATTGAAGCGTGTCCATATAAGGCCAATGGCCTCATCCCCCCGCAACACAAATGAAGACTTCAGCCAATTAAGCTGTCTCTGTACGTCATTTCCTTTTCTCTGTCTATAAATATAACTTTAAAGGTGTGGAGTGCAGTATTCTAAATCATTTGGAATGCTGTTTGGCTCTAGAATCTTTTTCTTGCTTACATAAACTTTTTCAGTTAAATAAAACTGGTCTCAGTTCTTCTTTTACAACCTACATAGGAAAGAGGCGGACTCAGGAAAGAACACGTCAACAGCTTAGAGACCAAAGTCAGAAAGACCCCAAAGGGGACCACACGATGAGGCATCCCATCAGCATATACCAAAATGAAACTCAATCATCATCTCAGTGGAATTTTCAGGTAGAGGATTCAATGAACAAGACATGAAACAGTGACATTCAATTTTACATATGCAACATCATAATTTTCAGCTGTGCAGAATGCTAATGATAGCTTCTTTACTTAGCATGTGACTAGTATTTTAATGAACATAAAACTATTTTTAAAGGTGTTAGAAATATCTGTCATACACATGGTCCCCCAAATACCACTTTCCCACTAAAGATATAAGGACTTCAGCCTCAAGTTTTCTGCCAAAGCATTTTCTGGAGTATAACTCTTACAAATGGAGAAGAAATGTTCTGTGACTCCTATTAATAATGACAATGGGTGATCAGAACATCTGCCCCCAACACACATGAATGCTTGCCCCACTTCAAACACATAAAAATACACCCCAACCCCACCGCATAAGCACTGACACAAGGCACACATGCACAATCATATCCAGACTATTTTAAGGGAGAAGAAATTGTACACTAAATTTAAGAAACATTTCCATAAAACTTTGATAATACTTTTAGGATCACAGAGGGTACATAATTGCATATTCAATAGAATATTCACCCATTCAGAATGATCCATTCCACAGCCTTCCTAGTCACAAGTTTCACAGATTCTGAACGCCTACTTTTTTGTAAGTAACCATTTTATTGCATAGAAAACAGTATTCCACAGGAATCAGACTGTACCAGGCCCTTCCATGAATGCTCCCTATTTAATCACAGGAAATCTTATAAGATAGAGCACCTCAGATTTATGGAAGTTAAACTAAGACTTAGGGGAGTTAAAAATTGAGCCTTTACTGGCAGCTCCAGAGGAATTTCCCTATGGGATAGCCTCAGGGCAGTGATCTGGTTGAAGGAGAGGCTGAGGATTTACAGGAAGATGTATTTACACAGCAGACAGATGCTTTCTGTAGTTCACTGGAGAGTTTGCTGGAGTACTAGGGCTAAGGTAGAAATTCAAGACTCTCCCAGAGTCCCCTGGTCCCCGCCACTGCTTGAAATTGGCTCAGCCTCTCTGGGATTAAAATCCACGTCTTCCTGAATTCAAAATCAATGCATTTTTTTAATGCAGAAATCTGCTTTAAGAACCAGAAGAAGAAAAAAAGAGTCATGAACAGAAGAATCATTTCACACTGTTATGTAAAACCTCATCTGCAGATTTTTTAATCACTCTCTTAAAAATTGGGATGATAGAAGGCACTTACAACTGACTCTAATTTCTAAGTCCCATCCCTGGAGGGCAGCATGAACCTGAGATGGCAGGTGTCAGAAGTTCACAGCCAATTGCATCATTTCTTCAGTGACCCTCCTCAGATACCCTCAAGAAAAGGGGCTCAGTCTCCTGTTACTGGGGCCGTACATCTTCAGATTTCCATTCCACTTACTCACCAAATTTAGACTCTCATAGTCAAGGTCACTGCCTTGATTAATGATTCAAAGGTTAAAATGAAAGTTGCAGACAAGAGAAAGAAGCAGTGGGGTGCACAGAGAGGCGGGCAGCACAGAAGCCCTCACGAAGGGTAATACACTGGCCTGATGAAGATCAATGATGCGGGGCTCCTGGCCATTAGTGTTCGCTGGTAGTTCTTCCTGAATGTAGAGATAGATAGCATCGGCTATTTATCTGAGGAAAGTTACACAGCTTGACATCTTCTCTGTTTCTCTTTTCCTCCAGAGACTCTCCAACACCACAATTAGGGGAAATTACTGTGTTAAAGGCAAACAGTACCAAAGTCCAGTTTTCTTCCATCCATTGGCAATTGCCTTTTCTTTACCATCATTTGTTTTACCTGTATTCTAGGAACAAAGAGCTAATTTTCTAACAAAACTCCCTTGACAGTTCATTTGATAGCAAAGGCTGTATCGAGGCAGCCTCAGCAGAGTGAGGCTGGTTCAGCTGCTGTGCTCAACGTGTTTAAAAGACCTAAAACAATGCACCTGCTGTGAAAGACGGATACAGTTCAGCCCAAATGCAGCCAAGTGCTCGGTGCAGTCTTTCAGTTCAGAAGGTCTTCTTGGCTTTTTGATAGAGACTGAAAATGTTTATTATCCCTGTTGTCACTCTCACATGTTGAAATGTTATGATAGCCACATTGACTAAAAATTAAGTCAAAGTGATTCGGTGACTTTAATTGGTTTGAATATTGTGTTCAGACAGATTTATCAGAATGTGAAACAGCAAGTCTTAGGGTTAGCAGCCATTAAATTAAAGAGAAAAGTGAAGATTAAAAGAGAAACTGTCAAGAGCACCAAAGGACAGTAAAAAGGCAAAGCATGGAAGCAAATGGAGGGAAGGCAGGATGGGCCTCCAATCTGTGGGACACAGTGCAAAGCATGAATGCATAGCCTCTTGTTCAAAGGTTTAAGAATTTCAAGGTGGGACAGTAGGGCATTAAGCACAGGGCTCTTCTAGTGTAGGACGCATAAAACTTCAAAGATGGCATGCCCACGAAGCCAGCTCTTCAGGAAGGGATAATCACCAAAAAAGCACAAACCACCACACACCCAAAAATATCTGTGCATCAAAAGACAAGCAACAGCAAAAAGACAGAATGGGAGAAAGTATTTGAAAATTGTATGTCTAATAAGAGGTTAATATCCAAAATACATAGAGTCCCTACAACAATTAAACAAATAACTTGATTAAAAACTAAAAGCCTTGAACAAAGAGCTTTTCACAGATGATATAAAAATGGCCAAGCATATAAGAAGATACACATCACTACTAATAATTAGGAAAATACAAATCAAAATCACGAGGAAATAGGGGAGGGAGGGAGGGAGGGAGGAACACTGGGAAGTGATATGGGGCAAATTAGATTGCTAGGTTGTGTGCATGCAAAAACTCAAAGCAACTAATCATGTTTAACCATAAAACACCAATTTTTAAAAAGTGGAAAAATTAAATCAAAACCCATGTTGCTTTCCTTGTTTAAAATGCATAGTCATGCTCTGACCCAGCACACCTGGGGTCAAACTTCGGGTTGTTTTAGTTGACTCTAGAGGGACCTCATTTCCTGGAATGAAGTTCCTAAATTCAGAGGTTGATCATTTCACTCTCATGACTTCCCAAGTTTTTTATTCAACTCCTTAATCCTAAAATGGTAAAAGAAAGTGGATGGAGATGGTTAGTCTGTAAAAATCTGCCATGGAAAGGTGTAAAATGAAGAAGTGAGCCAATCATATTGGCTTAAACTATAAATGTACATCCTGTCTGTCCACACAGTGAGCTCTATCCAGTTTTGAGAGCAATTTTTACCGAGGAGAAGAGCATGGTTTCAGCTGTGATCACTTTGAGTAAATAGAACCCATTCTTGCTGTTGTAATGCAGTGTCCATTCTGCTGGGGTTGATCTCATGGCTCCATTGTTTCCACCTTGAACTTGAGTGTCCTCTCACACTCCCTCCTCCCCTAAAACACACACTGTGCTTTCTCAGTTTTTATAATTGGATTACCTTTAGTTCCAAATAAGGGTCTCTTAGAGCCATGCCCTCCCATGACCCTAACTCACTTGTCTAGGGCAGACTGTGCAAAATTATCGATTGAGAAGCAGGAAGAAAATACACCTTCTATTTATAATTATCTTTTAGTTTCATCTTTTTAAAATTGTTCTTGTTAAATGAGGTACTTTTATGCTGCTTTATTTTGAGACGTGATGGAAAATTTATGCCGCTTATATTAAAATAAATGCATATATATTGAGGACAGTGCTAATGCTTTATTCTTATTTGTAGGTAGTGACTCACAGTTAAAATATTTCAGAACAACTAAGGTGCCAGGTCCTTACCACGTCTTTGGAGCTCAGGCTTGACTCCTGGTGATCCCAGGGTTTCTGAAGTCCTGTATTAAATCAAACAGACTACCCAGAAACATGACTACTAAATGTCAAAAGACTCTGCTGTTCTGTCCAGTCCTCATGTAGGACACAGTGAGATGGTAAAATCAGTCCAACTAATACCAAGGTTTCTATGTCCCTCTGCATCGCATCCCTCACTCTCAACACTGAGTAGAAGAACAAACAGTCCAGTGGAAGTTAGATCTCCTGGCTAACTCCCCTGCTAATCCAGAGCCCCTAGTATAGTTTGTCAAGTCCTTTGTGAAGTGTGACAGTTCCGTATCTTGCAGGCTGCTGAATGTGGATGTGTGTAGAGGGAGAAGGAAGACATACAGTGAGGTACAGTGAAGTAGGAAGCAAGAAAATGGATGTGGGGTTGTGGCCGTAGTAGAAGCCACACTTTACCTAGTTTTGCTACTTTGCCATTTTCTGAGAGGTTCCCACATATTTTCCCTTATGCACCCTTCAACATTTGTACCCCTGAAACACATTGTTTATTCTCCCTTGCCACTAGAGCATCACAGCTGGTCAAATACATGTGATGGTCAAGATGTCAAAAGCTCCACTACTAAGCCACCTGACAACAGCCTGACAAATAACCCTGTCACCAACCATTTCAGATTAGCACCCACTCTTGAAACTGGTCAGAAGTCTACTTTACTCACTTATGTGTTTGTATGAGAAATGCTCTAAAAATGAATACTCATGGTGTTGCCCATAAATATAACATGCATGTCTACTATGACACAATACATCCTGCAGGATTGTTTAATGCCCTCCCATTCATTTTCAAGCCATCAGATCTACAGGAAATCATCATAAATAGCAACAAGTTAATCATTCTTGAATCTGCACCAAGATGTGGGCGATTTTTGCTTGACTTTTAGGGAAATCCATGAAATAATTTTTCATGTTCAATCAGCTATTAGGACCGGATTCAAGTAAGTGGAAGAGCTTCTGGGCATCAAAGATATCAAGAACAGGCTGAAAGGGAATGTGGTAATGTCTCTGGCCTATTCATGTGATCGTGGGATCATAAGGGTTTGAATATCTAAAAAGAATCTGACACTAGAGAGAAGAGCGGACACCTCTCTATTTCCTGGATTTCATTTCCATCAGTCCCAGCTTGCTCCTCAGGGGATCCTTTCCAACATGACAGCAGCTTTTGATTGCCTTGGAAGAATGACTAGGATAAATGAAAAATTACAAATGATTTGAAAAGGCTGTTTTTAGACTAGAATGCAAACAGCCCTAGTAGGATTTCAATTTGTTTCAAATTTCAATTTGTTTCCATAGCAGGACTTGAAGGGTTGACTCACAGCAGGAGGGAACATAAATACCGTGGATACTACCAAATCCAGTTGGGATGTGCCATCAGACTGGGCCTGGGCACTGTGCCTTGCAGGGTTACTACAGCTGCTCTCTGAAATAATTCTGCTAGCCCTACAAGTGGAGTATTATTAGTCTTCTTCTTACAAGGGGAAGATGAGGCACAAACGTTTAAGAAACTTGCCCAAGGTCAATAGCTAGGAAGTTGTGAGGATTTAAGTCTGTCACCTCAAAACCTTTGCTACTTAATGGATTCCAGTATGTGTACAAAACAAAATCTGGGAGGAACTCCCCCAATAATCAACAAGCTGACACACTGAGATGGCAGCAGGCTTACCTCAGCCACGGGATATGCTGGAAGAGTTCTTCCCCTTTTGAGGTAAGAAAGGAATAGGTCTTTAAAAGTTCCAAAATGCATGCTGTTGTTACTGGCTTCTGATTAAAGTACCAAATGAACCAAGATGAAAGAATGGGACATACCAGGAACACAGAGAGGGCTGAGTAGGCTCCATGATGAAAACTGATTCCAACACCGTTTAGGATTAAATATTTTATCTTATTACCTAATAAAAGTAAAACACTACTCCAAAGAAAAGTTAATTCCAGGTAAAACTACTTGAAGTTGTAAACAGGATTTTTATAGCATCTGCACTATATTATGTTCGTTTGAAATGCATACATATGCTACTGGCAGAGCATGAAAATGAATCAGTGCAAAAATAGTGCTGACTTCCTTGTTTCTGGAACTTGCTAGTGTGCTCGTGATGGGTATGAAGTACCTGTTGTAAACTGTTGGAGGGCACTCACATTACAGCATTTCCAGAATGGAGCGGACCATAAATATTCAGTAACAGGCCCTCGTGTTTAATAGCCCTAGCTCAAGCCTGCCAAGTGTCCTATGTTTTTGGCAAGAATTTGCCCTAGATTTAACATCTACTTGTGAACATTACTATTTCTCACTATTTTATTGGTTTCGAGAAAACAGAGGTTTCTCCTTCTGTGCATTCAGACAGAACAGACTTAGCCCGTTTGTTCCTAAGGACTGTGCTGAAAATATGAGGCTCTTTTTCAATTCCATGAAACCAAGTCACACACAGAGAATGCAGGATCCCTCCCCACCTGCTTGCTTAGCCTAGCCACAGTTTACTCACCAACTTACTTGGTATGGTAAGTAGTACCAACCCCCTTGGTACAATACTTTGTCACTCCTGGAATCTTTTGTCTTAACAAGCTGAGCCACTCTGGGGTCTCCATAGAGCACATGTACATCGGAGTCCCCTTCCTTCTCCAGGGAACACCTTCCCAGACCTCTCCATGTGGGGCTCATTCTCCCATTCATCCCACCCAGGGCCACACCCTGCACAGAGACTTTCCTCCTTATGCACACTTCATTTGGAAGGAATTTCCTCAGGATTTCTCTTTCCCTTCTTGTCCATATAATACTCTCTTGTTATCTGAAATTTGGAAACAATATAGACAAACAAAAAATGAAGACAAAGAAAAAAAGAGGGGAAGGAAAAGGAGCAGAAGAAAAACAGAGGAAAAGGAAATAAGTAGCAAAAGAAGAAAAGGAAAAATGCCATCATAAAATACATATTTGGGTAGATTATTTTCCTTACTTGTTAGATTTACATTTGAATATAATTCTGATTGCTAAACATGCACTTTTCTCCTCTGCCACCCCACACAAAAACATAATGTGACGGCATGAAACTGTCTCAAAGATCCCTTTTTGTAATATAATACTTAATGGCTTCAAAATTTTGACCATTGAACAATATCATGATTTACATACTCACTTCCCCTTTTGTGGAATACATATAGTTTCCAATTTGTAGTTTTTGTAAATTACTTTGCTTGAAGTTCTCTTATGGCAATGTGAAGTAGGATAAAGAGTTTGGAACGTGAGTTCTCAGTTCATTTGTGAATCTGCCACGTAGTGGTTACATTACTTTGGATAAACCACTTACCTCTCTCAGCCTACATTAATTTGTCTGCAAAATGAGAATTGTAATTAATATTTTCTCCAGATACATTTGATCATATCTGTGATCCCCAGCCTCCTAAATCCTACTGTCAATGCAAAACCAATTTACTAGTCAATGCATTCTAGGAGTTGTGATTGTGCCTGTCCGATCTCAGAAACAAGTGAGGAAACCTATGTAATGCTGTATATCATCAAAGCACAGCATTACTTATGCTTTTGATTTATATTCCCTTATAGATTATCATCCCCAGGTCCCTATGTTTTCATTATACCCTGCCTTGGGGGGAAGGTCTATAAAGACACATTGAACAAGTTAATAGAGTGAATCATTTGGAAATAATATTGAACCAAGAGAAATAGTTGCTAGTAAAAAAGAAAGAACAAATGGAATGACTGTGCTATACTCCAATCTGTGCTCTGCAAAAAAAGAAAAAGCGTGATCATTGTCTATGTATAATTCAATGCCTCCCTTAGCTGCCTTCGCATTGTCCTTCATATGGAAAAGTCATATCCCCACACAGATCCCAACTCACAAGTTCAGGACGATGGTACTTTTTTGAATAACTTTTTTTATTACATATTCTCCAATTGAAAAAAAGACTGGTGACATGCTCTCGAGTCTCTGCCTCTTGGCCTTTGAATTTTTAGAAGGTGTGAAGAAAATCTGAGGCTTTTCTGTATTTTATAAGAAGCCTGTGGCTCTTGAAGGAAGCTCCCCTCCTCTGCTAATCTGTTCCTGATGAGCCCTATTGGGTGGCCGCGTCCCTGATGATCTGCGGCTCCTCTTTTCCTGCTTTTCTTCTTTTCCCTGGACCCAGAGAGTCCAGAGATGAACCACGGTGTCACTGCTGCCCAACAATGGGCAATTGTGGAGTGACTATAGTTTACAACAACTGATTATATATTTTATAAAGAGCTAGAAGGGAAGGGTTCTTGATTCCAAATACAAAGAAACAATAATGTTAAAGGAGACGGAAATGCTAATTACCCTGATCTGATCATTACACATTGTATATGTGTATCCAATTATCACACTGTACCCTACAAACACGTAGAATTATGATGTGTCAATTAAAAATGAATTAAAAACAGTGAGTGATTCAGGCTTCGACGAGGCCCCATCCTTTAAAATGATGCTTTGTGCACAAGAAATAAAAGCACGAATCAATGATTGGGATAGAGTCAAACTAAAAAGCTT
>JAJEJO010053617.1:42806-80690 GCA_020662805.1 Glaucomys volans
CAGGTAGATCAATGGTACAGAATAGAGGACACAGAGACAAACCCAAATAAGTACAGGTATCTCATACTTGACAAAGGAGGCAAAAACATGCAATGGAGAAAAGACAGCCTCTTCAACAAATGGTGCTGGGAAAACTGGAAATCCATATGCAGCAAAATGAAACTAAACCCATATCTCTCACCCTGTACAAAACTCAACTCAAAGTGGATCAAGGACCTAGAAATCAGACCAGAGACTCTGCACCTAATAGAAGAGAAAATAGGTCCAAATCTTCATCATGTTGGCCTAGGACCAGATTTCCTTAACATGACTCCCAAAGCGCAAGAAATAAAAGCACGAATCAATGATTGGGATAGAGTGAAACTAAAAAGCTTCTTCTCAGCAAAGGAAACAATCAGCAATGTGAAGAGAGAGCCTTCAGAGTGGGAGAAAATCTTTGCCACACACACTTCGCACAGAGCACTAATCTCCAGAATCTACCAAGTACTCAAAAATCTTTACACCACGAACACCAATAACCCAATCAATAAATGGGCCAAGGAAATGAACAGACACTTTACAGAGGAAGATCTACAAGCAATCAACAGATTTATGAAAAAATGTTCAACATCACTCGTTATAAGAGAAATGCAAATCAAAACCACCTTAAGATTTCATCTTACCCCAATTAGAATGTCTTTTATCAAGAACACAGGCAACAACAGGTGTTGGCGAGGATGTGGGGAAAAGGGTACACTCATACATTGCTGGTGGGAGTGCAAGTTGGTGCAGCCACTCTGGAAAGCAGTGTGGAGATTCCTTAGAAAACTTGGAATGGATCCACCATTTGACCCTGCTATCCCACTCCTTGGCTTATACCCAAAGGACTTAAAATCAGATTGCCTCAGTGATGCAGCCACATCAATGTTCATAGCTGCTCAATTCACAATAGCTAGATTATGGAATCAACCTAGATGCCCTTCAGTAGATGAATGGATAAAGAAACTGTGGTATATATACACAATGGAATATTACTCAGCCATAAAGAAGAATAAAATTATGGTATTTGTAGGTAAATGGATGATGTTGGAAACTCTTATGCTAAGTGAGATCAGCCAATCCCAAAAATCCAAAAGCCGAAGGGTCTCTCTGATATATGAATGATGATGCAGAATGTGGGGGGGAAAGATGGCAAGAATGGAGGAAAGATAGCTAGCATAGAGGGAAGGGAGGGGTGTGGGCGGGGTGGGGGTAAAATTAATAACAGAGTGTATGACAGATACCATTGCCCTGTGTAAATGCATGAACACACAGATGGTGTGACTCTACTTTGTGTACAACCAGTGAAACAATAGCTGTACTCCATTTGTGTTCAATTAAAAAAAAAAATGATGCTTTGTGGGATGGGCGGATCCTTATTGTCTGTGACTACTACATGCTACCCACACTTCCCTCTGGTGATGCCAAAATGTGGGGCACAGATGGAGGGAGCAGCCTATTTAAAATGGAGAGACTGGAACTGACAGTAGCAACAGATTAAAATTCAAAGAATTACAGAAACATGGAGAGATTGGGAGAAATCACATTTAGAGGAATCATCATTAAAATTCAAATGATAGCTAATGCTTGCAAGAGGAGACAAGAAAGCTTTACAGAGCATCAAATGCAAATATACTCCAGATTGACATCCCCTCCTCCCATGGAACACCTGATCAGAGAGGCAGGTCACAGAGAAGGAGCCAAGCTAGAGAGATGGATATGATCGTTCTCAGGGTCAGAAAGGCCAGATCCACCCCTTTCCTGCCTAACACAGAGTGTTGATTGCCAGGTAAAGGCTGATATAAAAACTATTTTTGAACACAGACTTCCATCTGTGCAATCTTATTCTAATAGAAAAACTAATAAGGAATATGAAATCTACTAGACGTGAACTATAAGCTCACCAAATTGCTCTCCCAGGGATGCTCCACCAAAATGCCACAGACTGTGTGCCTCATACAACAGAAATCAGAGGTCTGGCTACTGGAGTTCAAGATCAGGGAGTCAGCAGGGTTGGTTTTTCCACCTTTCAGGCTGGTGGACAGCCACCTTCTCCGTGTGCGCTCAGCTCGCCTCTTCTCTAAGCACACAGGGAAAAGGGCAAGCTCTCTGGTGTCTTTTCCTGCTCATGTGAGGATTAGGGTTCTATCCTTATGACTGCATTTATCTTTAATTTCCCCTCTAATGACCCGATTTCCAAATGCCGCCACTGACTAGGGGTTAGAGCTTCAACAGACACATGTGTAGTGGAATATAGCTCAGCCCATCACACTCACAGAGTCTCCTATGTCGACCATTTGGAAAATTCACTTCAATCTAGAAAAACAGTCCACTTTTAGTTCTGTAATTGTCCAGTCTCTGAAGGGCCGACTGTCATGGATCTCTAAACTGGACTGTGAACTCCAGCACTTCCTTCAGTGTCCTCAGTCCTAGAAACCTAGGAACTCAGGGGACTCTGATGCTGACTGCACATTGCTGTCAATGACGACTGTGTGCAGCCCTTACCATGTGTGGCTGCAAAGAGTCACTTGAATTTTGGTTCTTAGACTAAACTCTCACAATATAACAGTGGATTAGATTATTGACGATCTACTTAATAATCTCTTCTCCTCGTGATTCCTGATAAGTCGCTTAGCGAGTTTGTAGGGGTGACTTTGGGCCATCACAACAACTGAGAAACACCGTGGAATTCAGTGATTGAGATCCAGGTGTGCTGGAATAAATAAAGAACAGTCTTGAACAATAAAGAGCAGTCCCATGGAGTGAAAAATTATATTGCATCTTGCCCAACTTTCAAATATTCTAAGGAAAACTCATATAAGTAAAAAATAACTATTTATATGAGCTAGAACCTAACCCTGTTTTAATGTATAAATCATAAAAATTTTGCATATTTTTATTTTCAATTGAATTTTCCAGGAATGCAATGCAATATAAGTTGAACAATATTTGTATTTTCTCCATTTTTATTCAGGACTTTCAAAAAGGTGTTCTATTTTGAAGGATTATATCCCCAAGAATTTTGGTACTATGTATTTGAAACTTTCTTAATCATTTGCTTATATGTGTAGATATAAGACTAACTAATTTTGTCATCTAATATGATTTTTCTAAGCACTTATATACTGATACATCATAATTATGATCATTCTGTTCTTCTCTTTCCCTTACATTTTATAGTAAAGGGATTTAATTTTTTAAAATTAGGTATTCATTACATTGTTTATCTATGATCTTCATTTCAAAATAGTAAAGGGAATGTTCAAAATTACAGGCATCTTTCATTTTGTGTCATTTCTCCATGCCTGAAGGTCAAACATTATTTGCAAAAATATGAACCGGCAACATTTCTTCATTATTTTAAATGGGAAAAATTGCAGTATGTTATGTGTTAAGCCTAAATCTCTAACCAATTTCCAAAAATATAATGAAAACACAGTAAAATATTTTGCAAAAAATAGCAAACTATAGTGTTACATTTCTTACAACAATGCTTCTTTTTTTTTTGCAAAATAATTAGTACTGCTAAAAATAAATAACTGTGACTGAAGAGGTGCCAAGCAGTCAAGAAGGGCACTACCTTGCACTCCCTGAAACCCAGGGCACCAGAAGAGCCCTGTTCTAAGGGGTCACAGCAGGATCTGAGCCACTGCTGCTTCCAACCCCATCTGCTTAATGACCTTCCAGACTGCAGAGCCACCCTCCACCCGAGGATGCCTAGCAAGGGCCACCTTAGAGTGCCCCAGCTGCACTTGCCATGGCCGCCTGGACAGCATCTACATGGCTGTCCTGGCTAGTACTGCCTTGGAACCCAGTCATGGAGCATTGGAGAGAGCAGCAGCAATTCTGCAGAGCATCCTGGGACCTCCCAGCCTCTCATAGACACTTCCAGTATGACCTCACAGATCTTGCTATGCCAGAAA
Organism: Glaucomys volans; assembly: GCA_020662805.1. Taxonomy (NCBI): domain Eukaryota; kingdom Metazoa; phylum Chordata; class Mammalia; order Rodentia; family Sciuridae; genus Glaucomys; species Glaucomys volans. The sequence goes on from JAJEJO010053617.1 coordinate 46,748, forward strand.
ATCATGCATGAGTGGATGCAGGAGTAGGGGTTCAAGAAGCAGCAGCAAAAGCTACAGGTGATCCAATTCCTTCAGCAGAAAAAGCCCAGGAGCCAGACACCATCCATAAAAATCCCTCCTCCACTCAGGTGCACATGGAAATCCTTAAGGTACAAGCCACTCTTGTGGGGCTCCTGGCTGTGAAGGTCACCTTGCCACTGGGAACTGTATCTAGGGAGGAATTGAACTTAGCATGGTGGTCTTGCTCTGGGTCAGAAGCATTATCACGGCCTTCCTTGTGGTTTTTGCTGGAGGAATGCTGATGGTGTGTATAGTGATTGATGCTCCAAAGCTAAGGGTCAGCACAGACAACATCATCGTGCCCATCAACCACTCTGGGAAACCTCATCACACTTTCCATTCTGCCTTTGGTTAGCAACTTCCTCTATAGACACAAAATTCTGAAAGCTCTGGGACCATCAGCTCCAAGTTCCTGTCAAATGTCCTTCACTTCAACCCAAAGGACTCCTCTCACACAGGGCACATCTAGTGGTGACCAAATCCATGACTCCGCTTTATCTGGTACTGTGGTTTAAATGTGTGTGTCCCTTCAAAATTCCTGTTGAAATTTCAACCCCAATGCAACAGTATTGAGAGTCCAGGGACCTTCAGGATAGAGTTAGGCCATGAGGTTCCAACCTCACAAATGGGATATGGGCCTTAGGAAAAGAGCACTTGTCTATAATGTGCAAGGTCCTGCTTCAACCCCCAGGACTGCAAAACACAGAAGTACATTTAGCAAGCTGAGCACACTGGCATGCACCTTTATTCCCAGCTCCTTAGGACACTGAGGTAGGAGCATCATACACTTGTTTGAGTCCATTCCGAGCAACTTAGTGAGATCCTATGTAAAAAAAAAAGACTGGACACATGGTAGAGCACTTGCCTAGCATGTGTTGGGGCCCTGGGGTTTAATTGCCAGCACCATAAAGAAAGAAATTGGCTTGCGACAGTGAATTTAGCCCTTCCATTCCTTCTGCCATGTTAGGACACAGCCACAAGGTACCGCGTTAGGACACAGCCCTCTCCAAAGACTGAATCACCTGTCACTCAACCAGGCTCCAGAAATGTGAGAAGTCAATTCCTATTGTTAATAAATCACCCAGGCTAAGGTATTTTGTTACAGCAGCATGAAGGGACTTGGGCATCTGATAATGCGTCCATTCTCCCTCCTATGGGAAAGACAATTTTGCTGGCTGACTGGTTTTGTCCTTCATCACTTTGAATATATCAACATACTTCCTTCTGGGTTTCAGGATTTCTGATGAGAAATCTGAAGAGGACCTTCTGGGGAAATTAAGATGAGAGTTCTCCTGCTCTGAGCCCCATAGGTGTTGGTTACATACCTTGCAGTGTCTTAGAGAACAAAGCATTTTGTTGGAGTCATGATGTGAGTGAAGTGCAGCCATCCTTTGACACCAATCATTCTGAGTTGAAAGGAAAGGGAATTGAAAACCTTGAGAGCAGATACGATGAGGTCTTTAAAGTCAAACTTTATCATAGAATTTTCAGACTCAAATTGAAAAGGCCATTGAGCCTCCTGTATTTTAATTTCTAAATGAGTAAATACCAGTCTCCACAGTTCACTGAAGCAAAACCTCCTGGACTCCTTTTTTATTCTTATTAATAAGGTGGAAAAAGTCCTGGAGACCAAAAAGTGAGGCAAACCTGGGCTTTATGCCTAGGCTTATGACAGGGCTATTTCCTGCTCTGACTTCACAAGGAGCCAGTGTGAGGGAGTCGCAATAACTACCTCCTCAGGCCCTGGCTGTGGCTGTTTTTCCATCCATAAGCGCAGGGAGCTCTAGGTTGGTGACGGTTGGACTCACACAGTTAGCTCATTTGGTGGTTTGTGTCTTTTGACCTTGTAATTTCTATTTTGGTGTTTATTGTGGTTTTATTTTGTTATCTTGTGCTTTAATTTTGTTTTGTTGATCTTTTTAATTAGCTGGCATCCTACATTGATATAATTGCTTAGCATGTGTATAGTGAGAGCAGTCAGAGTTGTAAATAGTTACTGGAGTGTGGCAGGGTTGCTCCACCATCCCCTCCTTCAAGGACACCCTCATGTGCAGCCATAGTGCCCTAAGGGACCTCAGGTAGAGCAGCTCTGTCCAGGTAAAAATGACCCAACATACTCCTTTGGGAAGAGAGGTGGCTGTGAAGGTCCTGCCAAAGGTGGAGCAGAACTTGCCCTTTATTATGTCTTACATATATGTAATGAAGCTGTGGAAAACACCCAGGTGTGATCATATTTTCTCACATTGGTGAAACCACTGAAAATGTGAACACCATGATGGAGAATGTGAGTGGGGGACAGCTGTTGTATCACATCATGGAGGCTGATGGCTTGCAAGAGGAAGAGGCCCAGAGAGTGTTCAGGCAGCTCATGTGCCCCATGCCCTGCCATTAGAAGGGCATTGCACACAGAGATCTAAAGGCAGAGAACACCCTGGTGGATGGCAGCGGAAACATCAAACTCTGTGACATTGGCCTGGGCTGCAGGTTCACCATGGGGCAGAGGATGGACTAATTCTGTGGTACTCCTCAGTACTGTGCCCCTCCCCAGTGCTGTGCCCCTCCCCAGTGCTGTGCCCCAGAACACTACTTGGTAGGAAAAATACAATGGCCCAGCAGTGGACATCTGGAGCCCAGTGTCCTTCTCTACTTGTGGTCACAGGTGGCTCCCATGGTGAGGAATATTCAACTCGTCCTAGCAAGCCACGCCCCAACTAGCCAGGCCCCACAATATGTGGATCATGTTTGACATAAATTATGACCCATATGATTCTGTCTGTATTTAGGAAAGAAAAAATTCAATGAGGTTAGGGTTACATATCAGATACTCCAGCACCAGACAACCCAAGGAGCAAGTTGCACAATCCAAGTTCAGCCTGCATAGCTGGAGGATGGGCCTTTACCCATCCCCCTGAAATCCTTCCAGCTTTATTCTGGTACCGAAGAGAAGTCCCAGGGAGCACACGATATGGATCAAATAAATGGTAGTTGATTCTATTAGGTAAAGGAAGTGTCAACTAAAAGAGGATGACTACTGGAGACTCTGAGGTCCCCTCTCTAACATCTACTCTTCCACCCCAACTACCATGAGAGCCCTTGCATTTTGCTGGGAAGACATTGCAGTACACCTAGGAATCTAACAGGGGCTACATGCATCCAGTGCCTTTCTCCAGAGGGTCCTTTCTTTTAATTTTACTTGTCTTTTTTTTTTCTTGGGAGTTTAATCTTCATGGAACTTTTCCTGGGAGTTACTCTATCCACACACTCACCTAACATCATTTGGAGTTGCTCTGTGTCTCTGGGATCTTGCATCAGGCCTCCTGTGTACTGAGTGTGCACTGAATATGTGAAGTAGTCCCATGAGGTTTGTTTATTCAGGGTCCATGAATATAAGGATCTGAAAACTAGTTTGAGAGTATCTGTTGACGAACAAACATCATATATCAATTTTGTGTGGATGCTTCCATGTAAATTTCTGATAAGAATTTTTGATTATCAAAGGAGCCTCAATTTTAAAGGTTAAAAAAAAAAGAGCAGGCCATCTAGTAAATTTTGAATGCAACAATTACCGGGGGAGTGGAAAGCATTAAGGTAAGTTTGGATAATTTGATGAATGGAATGGTAAAGTAGCTGTGGGACATTTACCTGCACCTTGAGTCACTTTGAAGTCAAACAGTGGCTGCTGCCGCTGTATAAATTTTCAGGCAATTTGAATTTATTGTGAGCCTGACCCATGGAGGGTGATTTACATATGTCAGTTCTCTAGTCATCAAGGTTGGGATGCCAGGGGTGGTGGCCTGGATGGCCTCAGGAGTGCCTCTTTACTTTCTCCTCTCCTGCCACATCACTCTTCTGCAGACAGGGGCAGAGCGGGGAGTCAGGAGAGCCACTGGGGGCTGTCTGCCTTCACAGGGCAGGAGAGCTCCTGTTCAACCTGGGTATCCGTGGAGAAGGCTGAGGAGGAAGAGCATAGCATGTCTGCTCGATGCCTGCTCCAGGCTGGGCACTATGAAAGTATGCAAATGCAGTCATTTTGTCATACCAACTAAAATAGAGCACAGAGACCACAGGGAAAATGCTCTGGCTGCAAGCCAGCTCCAGGGACAGTCTGCTGAGGCCACTCCCTCTACACAGCTGGTGATGAGGAGTCTGACCTGGCAGCCCTGAGTCGGCAGGAGAGGCATAAGCCTGGCTGGGCTCTGCTCAATAGCACCTCCACCGGCCAATCACAGCAACGCCAGTGCCAACAAGCTTCCCTTCAAAACAACTTGCCTGGTTTTTCTCTTTGCCAATAAGCTCCTGGCCTTTCATTGTTTATCCAGCAAACCAGAGGCTTTCCTGGTCTGTGGATATGAACCCGTATTGCAATTTTTATGTTTCCTAAATAAAACCTTTTATATTTGAGATTCTTCTCCATATTTTTTTTAAAAATATTTTTTAGTTGTCAATTGTTCTTTTATTTTATTTATTTGTATGTGGTGCTGAGTATTGAACCCTGGGCCTCACACATGCCAGGCAAGTGTGCTCTACCACTGAACCACAACCCGGCCCCTGTCTCGGTATTTTTTATTGAACTTCAGTAACACCAATGATACAGCAAACACTAAGCGATTTTTATGAACTCTGAACCGCCTGATGTCAGGCATTATAGGTAACACAGAGATAAACAAGAAATGCACTGGTCAAGGACTGCAACTTCTTGCCAGGGTGCCAATACCCAAATGTGGACCTTGACACCCCATGAAAACCATCACATCTTCAGGAACTGTGGCCACACTAGGCACTGAGCTTGATGCTTTGAGCTCCTATCTAATTTAATCTGCACAACAGCTCTGTGAGATACTTACTCCATCCCACAGACAATGAGACAGATGCACAGAGAAATTATGAAACCTGTCTGAGAATGCACATAAATGTTGTCAAAGATGTCACCTGCCAGCAACTTGGTTCAGCAGCTCATCAGTTCACATTGAGTTTTGCAAAGGATTGAAATCAGAAACCTGTGAGATTCAAATGAGAATGATACAGCCTAGATCCCATAGGATAGTGTCTGATATTTACACTACGCTGTTGTCTAATACTGTGTGGAGAGGGTGAGGGCAGCAGGAAAAGCAAAAGGACCTCTAGCAGGATTTCTTGAGCCTTCTTACCTGATATGCCAAATGCTCTGAGTTAGAATTTGCAGTTGGCAGATTACCCAGAGGCAGGACATCATAGCACAAACATCAAATCTGCGATTGCAAGTGACATTGACTGCCAAGAACAGATGACCACACGGATTGTTAGAAGCCGTGCTAATTATTAGCAGCCACCTACATTGACTGTGAGGGCTCCCAGGATGCTTAGCTTTCATTTGGCAATATAATAATTTGAGGAACATAAATTGAACCTCTGTACTTTCAGGCATCTCGATATTAGTCCCAGAGTGTACTTATGAAACTGTTTTCAGCTGCTAAATGGTGTTGTGATAATCAAAAGTGTTTTAAACAAAATGAAATATTTAATTTTGAACAGAGCTGTAAAGAACAGATTAATAGAACATGGAGGATGTAAGGAACCAATATTGTCAAATGTAAATCAATCCTCTGAAACGAGGAAAAACCCAGAACTATCTAGGTGGTAAGTTTTTCCTAATGAAACAAGAGTGAATGTTGGGTAAACAAACAGGAGATGAAGAATTAGATGCAGCCCATGAGAAAAGGGCAGCATTTAACCCAAAAGGACTGAGCACGAGGTTTTCAAAGCAGCAGGTTGCAGAGTATTTTATGGTTAAGTAAATCTGTACCTTCAAAACACAAGCATCTAGCTTTGCCTTTGTAGTAAGGAACTGGCATTCTTAATCCAATAACTTTGAATTTTTCTTTAGAATTTTTATTTATGCAGAGTTCAGAGACTTTACTAAAGTTAAAAAATAAAAATCTACTGGACATTCCAGTCCACTTATGAAAATCTAAATACATCACTAACTTAGTGATAGGCCCAATGCCCCAGTCTTAATTAGAAATTTGTTCTCCAAAAGTCCAGTCAAAGCATACAGAAGTAAAGAGGAAAATGGAATTTCAGTCTTTAACTCTCATCTTTGGGAGAAAAAAGTTAAATGAATTTAATTTAATACCCTCTTCCACTAACCCTTCTCCTATCTTCTTTTCTCTTCACCCAATTCTTTTCCTCACTTCTGCCCTCACTTTTTCTCCCTCACTTCCATGCTGATGAACCCAGAGCCTCATGGCTGCTAGGCAAGCACTCTACCACTGACCTACATTCCCAGCGCCCTCCTGACCTAATTCTCTTGTATTCCATGTGGGGTCTCTGGATTGCCAAAACTACATCTCCAACAGATGTATCATTGGCTTCTCCTAACCCTTTCCTTCTTCCCAACTCTTTTCCACAAAGAATACTTTGAGCTCCAGGGCTGTGTTCTCTCCATTCCTTCCGACAATCTGTTCAGGACCCTCCCTGCTGATTCTTGAGTTCTGTGGAAAATCCTAGGACAAGGGCTGGGGTTGTGGCTCAGTGGAAGGGCACTTGCCTAGGCCCTGGGTTTGATCCTAAGCACCACGTGAAAAAATAAATAAACAAATAAAATAAAGGTACGGAGTCCATCTATAACTAAGAATTATTTTTTTATATCCCTAGGGCAAGACTGGCAAACAGCAAGACTCTCCAGGAGGTGGTGTGACGGGATGGATGGCAGGCAGGAGGGGGAGCAAAGTAAGTGGACAGAGACTAGAGCACACACTGGAGGAGGGAGGGATGTTACAGGTTGAAGGTGCTGCATTAAGGATATTGTTGAAAATAACAGAGGAAATCTAAATGAGATCTGCAGATTGTTCATATTGTGCTAATGTCAATTCGGAGTTTTGATCAACACACCATGACTGTTTAAAATGTTAACATTAAGGGAAACTGAGTGAAGAGTAGACTGGGCTTCTCTTACTATCTTACAACTCTTCTCTAAGTCAAACAATATTTAATATCAAGTACCTGAAGAAATGTACATAGTATTTTGCTTTTTATTTTTGTTCCTCTAAATATAGATTTTATGTTTTCATGTAATAGCGTAAGACATATACCAGTTATTTACCTATGTAAAATTTTCTAAGATTTTTTTCTTTGAACTCTCCTCTCCTCTTTGTGAGTTATCATCTGAATTATTTTTTCTTTGTCCATGTTACAAGCATTTAAAATTGTAACAATCTTTATAAGTAGAATTAAATTCAAAACTCATGAAGTTACTTCAGAAAGATAACTAAAACATATTTATCATTTTTCAAACGTGCTTAAGCAGAAAAACAATTTATAGAATGATCTTCAGGTTTTCAAAGTAGAAAGGGAATTTTCTTAAAATTTTCCTCTGAAAAAAATTTGAATTGACTAGTAGATAATGCTTAACTCTAATAATGATACACAGAACACTTTCTTTTTTTCCTCATTTTTTTTATTGCATTACAATTGTACACATTGATGGGATTTGTAGAACACATTTTCTTATTTCCATCTGTGTAACTTTTTCTTTTCCTTCTCCAACTTGACATCCCTTCACTCAGACAAGGAGAGAGATGAATAAGTTCTTGGCTTGGTCAGTATGTTGTCAATGACTTTCAACAGCCTGATTAGATCTCTTCACAAAATCAGTGTGAATGGATTATAATAATCACACTAACTCAAAATGGTTTGTCAGCTGATCCAAGAGAAAAGAGCCTTAGGCTCCAGGTTTAACTATTGTATTCAGAAGCCATTTGACACACGGGAAAGAGCAGGAGTGAGGATCTGGGACATGCCACATGGATCTGACTTGCCTTCTAGGCAGCTTTCCCTTGGTGTTAGTGGCAATGGCAGAGCGGAACCCCTTATTTCCCTGGATCTGTGTCCACTTGGATGTAATCCACCCAGTTTAGCTTTCTAGCTCTTTCTGCATTGGTCATCAATTCTCTTCATCAGAAAGGGGGTGATATTTCTAACTGGTGACTGAAAAAGGAATAATGGTTGTGGCAGTGTCCTGTGGATTCTCTTGCTTAGTTACCTCTATGCAAAGAAATGTCCTTTGGGCCTGATTTCGACCAAGAGACCAGGCTTCATCACTTGTGACTGAGTAGGTTAACTTAGGTCTGACATAAACATTAGGAAGCCTCTGGTTATCACACACAAAGCCACGTATTCCAGACTGGGTTCTATTAGTAATAAAGCTAATATTTCAAATTCTGTTTAATCACATATCTGAAAATTTAGATATCCAATTTTTCAGTTAGTTTTCATCTCAAGAAATTCAGAAAAAAAGTTTTCTATATTGACTTCCCCATCTTAATTTTAACTGATATTTATTTACAAACTTGTATATAATATATATATGCATACATTTTTAAAATTGATAAGAATCCTATTCTTTGAGTTCCATATCATCCTTTAAATGAAATTGCAATATTCTTAAATTTACAGAAAAATTGCAAGGGCGGTAGAGACAGTTCCTAGATATCTTACACCCAATTCCCTCAATTACTAGCTTTTACATTCTTGTGGAGCATTTGCCACAGATAATGAGCCAAAGTCAATAATATTATCAACAAAGTCAATAATATACTCATGTCCTCATTGTACACCCTGTCCCTTTTCTGTCCCTGGATCCCATCCGGGACACCACGTGATATGTAGTCATCATGTCCCTGCAGGCTCCTCATGGCTCTGACGGAGTCTTAGACGTGCCTCTAGGATCTTGAGAGCTGTGGGGAGCACTGGTTAAGCATTTTGCAGATCAACCATCAAGAGGGAAGCGTCTGATGTTTTTCTCATTGCTAGACTGGGTCGTCCATCTTTGGTGGGGAGGACCACAGAGCTAAAGGGCCATTTTCATGTCACCCAGTCAGCGTACCTTGTCATTAATGATGCTTGCCATGCTTGTCTACTGTAAAGTTGCTTCTTTTCCCTCTGTGCCCCTTTAAGTCACTTAAATTACTTTCAATTCTGTAGGTCAGATTTATATGTTCTCCCCCTGTATTTACTCAATCATTTATAACAATACAAACTTAAAGGTGTTTATTTTATACTTCTTTAATAGCATTAGAGTTCACTGTTTGTTACTCAAATTATTCACCTTTGGCCATTGAGAATCTTTCAGTTGGATTCAGTGTCCTTTGAAATACTCTCATCATTGTGTGATCATATGTGGGTGCACATCTCTAGGTTTGGATACAAGATTCTTGTTTTGTGTACTCCTGCTCAGTATTAGAATCAGTCATTTTTGGAAGGAGCTCCAGTTCCTTTCATTAGAAAGTGATATCAGAAACCAGAGGTGTGCTTGGAGTAACATGGGAGGGTGTGCTTGTTGCTACTGAGGCATTTTTGCAAGTCTAGAAATAAATGTGTGTGCACTAATACATGTCTATACTTTTGTATTTTTATTTATATGTATATTAAGCTAAACATGGATTCATACTCCTCCAACTCTGCTCCAGTATCACGTGTTCCACTAGCTTATCTGTAATATACCCCCGAACAGTAGGAAATCTGGCTCTCGCCGTCCTCCTCCATTGACTTATTGGTTCAGTTGCAGTGCTTTGTAAAGTGGTTGCAGAATTGTGATCCCATAACTCCTGAGGAAACAGTTATGTCACATCAAGTACAGAGCTTGTCTACAGTTTCTTTTGCTTTTTTCCTTTTTTAAATTTTATTTGTTCTAATTAGTTGTACATGACGGTAGAGTGCATTTATACATCTTGAAATCTACAGTTTCCACTTAATTCAAACTTTTCCAAGGCAAGTTTTCTATGCCTCCTTCAGTGAAGATAAGGCATACACTTATAATATGATTATATTCTAGTATCATGGTCTGCATACCAACGAGGTATTGTCATTTTTTAATTTGAATGAATTAAGTTTCACTCTTTTTGTTGTCATCTTCCTCAATCCATCATCTTCCTCCTACCCCTGGAAACCATTAATCTGTTTTTTATCTCTATAGTTCTTCTGTTTGCAAAATGTCACATAATAGAACCATATGAGATGTAGCCTTTTCAGGCTGGCTTCTTTCACTTAGCAAAGTACATTTATGACCTACCCACATCTTTACAACGCTGATAGTTCACTCCTTTTCTATTGCTGACTAGTATTCCAAAGTCTTCATATTTATGAAATGTTTTTCATGCACTTACTGAAAGACATTGTCTTATGTTTGTGCTGCTATAACAAAATACCATGGACTGGGTAATTCATAAAGAGCAGAAGTTTATTTTTCACATTAGTGGAGCTAGGGAAGTCTAAGACGAAGGCACTAGCAGGTTCAGTTGTCTTGTAAGGGCTGCTCTAAGTCCAAACATGACATTTTGTTGCAACTTCCTCCAGAGGAGAGGAATACTGTGTCCTCACATGAGGGAAGGCAGAATGCTGTGGGAAACCTTTTTAAAGGCCTAATCCCATTCATCAGAGAAGATGCCTCATGGCCTTTTCAGCTCTTTAAGACCCCACCTCTTAATACTCTCGCAGGAGAAACAGCTGAGTTTCAGAGGTGGCACATTCCAGGCAAGCAGCCATCTTTGTGGCATCCACTTTGGAGTGACTATGAACAAACTGCCGTGAACGTTGAAGTACAATGTTTAGATAAGTTGGATAAAACACTTAGGGAGCATCACTAAGGTCATCATGGAGGATGAAGTTCTGCTTCATATGTACGCAGTGGAGTTCTACTCAGCCATAAAGAAGAATGAAGTCAGGGCTTTTGCTGGCAAATGGATGGAACTGGAGAACGTCATGCGAAGTGAAATAAGCCAGACTCAGAAAATCAGGAGTTGAATGTTTTCTCTCATAGAGAGAAGCTAAAGCTAAAGGAGAGGAGAGGATATCACACAGATATAGGGGATATCAGAGGAGTAGAAGTAGGAGAACGAGAGGGAGGGAGGGAAGCAGAAGAAAAACGGAATGAATTTACGTGCATATACAAATCATGTTACGTGCATATACAAATGTACCACAGGGAATTTCACCTTTATGTAGATGTATGAGTAAAAAATAAAGAAAGAAACAAAAGGAAGATCAGGAGAGTAGAGGAAGGAGAATAGGGGGAGGGAGAAGGGGAAGAAAAGGGGGCTATGGGAATCGAAATCAAATTCCTTGCAAGTATGATTCTGTCTAAAAGAACCCAACTATTATGTATATTTTTAAAGCTCTAATAAAAAGAAAAGAAACTGCCAATTGGCCTTCCAATGCGAGTCACCCTTTTGCACCCCACAAGCAGTGAATGTGACTTCCTGCTGCCCTGCATCCTGGATAGCAATAGGTGTTTCCAGCTTGGGACCTCAGCCATTCAGGTAGGAGTGTGGTGATATTTCATTGTCCTTTTAGTGCTGTTTCTCTGAAGGACCCAACCTGGTCCTGATATTTGCTTTGTCTCTTCATATTGTCTTTGATATGCCTTGTAATTTTTCTTTCTTTCTTCCTATTTTTTTTTTTTGCAGTGCTGGGGCTTGATCCCAGGGCCTTGGGCTTGCGAGGCCAGCACTCTACCAACTTAGCTATACCCCAGCCCTGCCTCATAATTTTTAAAATTGAATTCCAGACATACTGTTATAGGAACTAAGTTAAACAGGTTTTTAATATGAGTATTTACATTAAGCTGGTAGGTGCTGGACTGTGTTTAATATTTGTTGAAACTACAGATACTAGGAGTTTAAATTACTCAAATGTCCTCATTTTGGGCTCCTGTTTTCAACTTGCAACTTCCTTTCTACTGTTTCTCTTCAGGCAACTTAGTCCATAGTCTTAGTCCACTGCTAGAGTCCATCCTGGAGGCTGGTTGGCTTAGAGGCAGTGGGAGGGGAATGGATCCTCTGTGTCAGGGGTGTGGGTGTGCCTGGCACTCCTCTGGGGGTGTAGCTCTCCCTTCCTCTCAGGCTACAACATTTCCAACCTATTTCTTGCAAACCATTTACACCATTGACTATGTTTTCCCCCTTGGATGAGACTGGCAGGAGTGATGGTACTTCTTCCCTCAGCTGAGTTTAGGTTTCGGAATTGCTTTCTGGTGGCTTCCTCTCCCATAGAGTTTGTGACTTTGTTAGGAACAACAGTCCAGCAGAGTTTCAGGATGGCTGTTCTTCTCTGGCCACTCTGCAGGTCCCCAGGAGATCTCACTCAGACTCTCACTAGGAGAACCTGGTGGGAATTCTAAAGAGAAAGTGCACAAAAGAGAAGAAGGGCCCCATGTCTATACTCTTACTTAAGAGTTTTTCATCTGACTGGTTCACAACTAGCCTCCAACAATTGGTCAAAGTTAACAATAAAGTAGTTTTAATGGTTTATAGAGCCTGATTGCTTCTGCTCTAGGGAAGAAAATCCTGGGTGCTCTACTTCTCTCAATGAACCTATCACTCTAGATTTCAAGGTGACATTTACTTTATTTCTCTGTTGATTGTGAGTCTGTCCAGCTTATTCTGGTTGTAAGGACAGAAGTTAATGACTTCCAAGTCCTTTACCTTTTGGAACTAAAACAGAAGTTTCCTTATATATTAATTTTACTGTTCCCATTTTATAGATGAGGGAATTAAAGTTGTATTTTAGATAATGTAGGAGTAGTAGATCATGAACTCAGCCCCAGGTCTTCTGATGCGACATCCAGTAAGCATCCAACTCACTGCTTTAATTTCAAATGCCAGTTGGGTTTCTATTTCACCTGAATTCCTCCTAACTCTGAAATTAAAAAAGAAAAATTACTGAACATTTGCTGCATGCAAATCATAGTCCATATGACTTATGAGGATACTAAAGAAGAAATAAAAGGCAAAGTTATGGTTTTAATAATCATACTGTAATTGAGAGTATACAATATGCATGAGGCTATACCAAATATACATGAGGCTATACCAAAACACGTGCATAGCCACCTACTTACTGGGCTAAAGTCATTTGAAATTCTGGGTCATGTCCACAGACCCTATAGTACTTGCTAGCATGTTGTCAGACTCCACAAATGAGTGATGATACTTCTCAATTAAGTACACTTATTTTGTGATAATAGTCCAGAAAAGGCATTGGCATGAAATTTTAGTCCCAGTGTTTTCACTTGATTTGTTTCTACAAATGTGCTGGAGCCCAGTAATCACCTAGAGTGATAATGTCTAATTTCTAAGATGTCGAGCCATCTGTCTGCCCTAGAGTTGTCATGTGGTAATGCCAAGATGACACAATCACCCTTTATTTGTCATTATGCTCTTGGACCTATTTTTTACCAGATCTAAAGATAACAGAAAATCCACAATGGAAAGACACTTTCCCATAATGACTTCTTATCCCTTAAATTACATAGTGAATTGCAATGTTGGTTTGGCACCATGGAAATCACACAATGTCAGAGAAATATATTACTGTACTAACTAAAGGCTAATGAGAAAAGCACTGATGAACCTGATAAGTAAATAATGCATTCTGTCAAAGTGAAAGACAATGGCTTAACAGTGCACTCTACAAATGAAAACTGCAGCCCTTTGAATAGGAAATGTGGCAAGAGAAAGAAGTCTCGCCACCCCTTACTGCAGTATAGATACCTCAGCTAATGAAAGCACAAACCATAGCAATCAGTAATATATTCAATTTGCAGACCAACATATTGTCCTGTTCAAATTCACTTGAAATCAAAAAAGCAGCAAATAGACAAAAATACTTTTCGTTGTGTGCTTTCTTTACCAGAATTCTATCTAAGGTATGCAGTGGGCATGGTATTATGCCCAGGTCCCCTGAGTTTCTTTTCAGTGTCTCAGTCCATCTCTTCCCCTAGCTTCTGTGTATTCTGCTATTTAGGATTGACATGTACAACTCTCTAGTGGGTCTGCTCTTGGGTTACTGGAGCCACTTTGTCCACACCCACAGGAGACATAAATGCCTAGGATCATACGGGCCTTTGACATTCTTATGCCATGTGTAAGCAGTTCCAAAAGAATGAAAGCCCAGCTCCCTGGCCTCCACTCTGTGCACACTCTGAGACACCATTGCATGTCAGAGCTCCCTGTTGGATCAAGCACAGGCTGCAAGTTCTGAGGTCAGACCTTTGTTTCCCAACCCTGCTTCTACCACTCTATTCCAGTTTCTCCTGAGAACAGCACTTTTGTGGGAATCTTCATCTAAAACACCTAGGGGCCCAAGCTAAGAAAAGATGCATGATTGGAATGATTGGGCTTTCACAGTAAAGAATCTTTGCAAGTACATTTAGCAAACTCATTGTTAAAAAGAAAGAAAAATGAAAATGGTAATAATCAGAATTCAAAGGAATCATTTTCACAATCAAAACTAAAATAAAATCAAGTCATCAGGAATGAAAATGAGGAAAATAATTTTTCTACTCAAAGCCAGCATCACCCATTTCATCTCAAGAAAAAGAATCTCACATGAAATCACGGTTGTTAATTTGAATCACATTTATTTTTTAAGGTTTTTTCTTTTTAAATTTGTTTTCGTTCCATACTTTTATGAATGCCATGAGTACAAAAGCTATTTCAACCTTTGTTTCTGAAAGTTTAAATGTATATTAAGTGAAAAACATTTGAAGAATGTTATAAGGGGTCTCTCAGAACAGCTTTAACCGTAAAGTGGGGGGTCTTCAAACTTTCCGTCTGGAGGTTCAGAGAGTGAATACTGGATTTTGCAGTCTCTGTTAAAACGTTCAACTTCACTTTGCAGCATGAAAAAGCCATAGACAATGAATAAGTAAACAAGCATGGCCATTCCAATAAAAAAATGTATTGAGCAGACAGCAGGCTTCGTGTGTTCCACAGGATATAGCTGTCAGCTCCGTCTTTAAAAGTAAACTAAGCACCTCTTCTTGATAAAAGCAAAGAAAAAAATAAATCATTATGGAAGTAACATCAGCAAAATGACAGAGTAGCTGCTTCAGGTTCCTGTCCCCCTCACGAAAACATCAAAAATCAGGCAGAAAACGTCAACACCAACACGGTCAGAACTCTGTCAAAGTTCCTACCAACCCAGAGAATGCTGCACCAGGAAACAGAAAAGTAGCTTGAAAGCTTTGCAGCCTTTCCCTTCCCCTTTCCCTCCCCAAATCAATACCATGACAAAGATGGCAGCCTCTGAGCCTCGTATGGATCCCTGGCACCAGGTTAGAAGGATGCAGGGCAGACCCAACTTTTTTAGGACCTGTCCGTTTTAGGACGTTGGAAGGACTGAAGCATGACACTCATCTGTGTCACATCTAACGTGGAACCCACTCAGGGTAGAAATGTGACAGGCAACCCACAAAACACTGTGAGGCTAGCCAACCACCCACAGTGACCTTGGGCACGATGTTAGGCTTAAAAGGTATGATAGACTGGCTGGGCGCGGTGGCACACGCCTGTAATCCCAGCACTTGGGAGGCTGAGGCAGGAGGATCGTGAGTTCAAAGCCAGCCTCAGCAACTTAGCGAGGCCCTAAGCAACTCAGTGAGACCCTGTCTCTAAATAAAATACAAAATAGGGCTGGGGATGTGGCTCAGTGATGGCGTGCCCCTGGGTTCAATCCCCAGGTCCAATACCGCGACCACCGAAATGATATGATAGACTGCCTAAGGCCTCAAAGCAAAAGCTAGAGAGATTCTTGGATGAATTAAGGATTAAAAAACATCTATAGATAGAGGGGAATTTAGAGAATCTCACACATGCTCATAGCAAGGTGCTCAAAAATGACCCAATTTCCTAAACTCTAACCTCTCTAATGGCAGTGCATTGTCAATAATATTATCAATCAGTTTATCTACAGAAATGATGGTGTCCATAAGGCAAGGGGAATTGTTTAAAGAGCTAAAAGAAATATTAGATATGAAGAGAAATACAAGACACAAAAATTCGAAAGGAAGAAGTGTATCTACCTATTTGCAGGTGATATGATCTTATGTGTGGAAAATCTGGAATGAATGCATACCCCCCAAAATAATAGAGTTATAGATGAACTCTTTAAAGTTACAGAACAGAGAAACAGGACACAGAAATCAGTTGGTTTTTAATACAACAAGGATTAATCTTAGTTTCAATAGAATCCCAAAGAATAAAATATCTAAGAATAAATTTAACTGAAAAATTCAAAAACTTATGCAGTGAAAACTATAAAGTGCTCCTGAAAGGAATTAGAGAAGATCCAAAAACATGGGAAGACATACTGTGCTCAGGGCTTGGAAGATTTAATATTGTTGGCATGTCAATCTATCCAAAAGTGGTCTACAGATTCAATGAAATCCCTATCAAAATTCCAACCACTTTGTTTTCTACACAAATAAAAGGCTGATTCTCAAATTCATATATGATTAAAATGGCCCAAAACAAACATACAAAAAACCTTGGGGGAAAAAAAATCAACATTTTAAGACCCACATGTCCTGATTTCAAATATAGTACAGGGGCTGGGGTTGTGGCTCAGTGGTAGAGTACTTGCCTTGCATGTGTGAGGCACTGGATTCCATTCTCAGCACCACACATAAATAAATGAATAAAATAGAGGTCATCAACAACTAAAACAATTTAAAAAAATAGTACAAGGGTATAATAATTAAACAATTGTGGCAATGGCATAACTAAAAACATATAATCCAATGAAACAGAATAAAGAGCTCAGAAATAAATCCATATATATCAATTTTCAACAAATAGTTCTGGAACAACAGGATTTTCACATGCAAGATAAGTGAGGTTGAACCCTTAATTCACAACATACACAAAAATTAGTTCAAAATGTATTTAAAGGTCTAAATAAAAGAGCAAAAATCAGCTGGACATGGTGGCAAAAACCTGTAACTCCAGCGACGTGGTAGGAGGATCTCAGGTTCCAGGCCAACCTGGGCAACATAGAGAGACCCTGTCTCAAAAAACAACAAAAAGAGTCAAAATCATAAAACGCTTATACAAAATAGGGGGGAAGTCTTCATGACCTTGGATTTGGCAATACAGTCCTAACTATGATCCCAAAACACAAGCAACAACAAAACAAAACAGATAAATTAGACGTCATTGAAATTAAAAAGTTTTTTCCCCTAAGGAGATTATTAAGGAAGGGAAAAGTCAAGCTATGGAATGGGGGAAAACACAGCAACGTGCAGTGGATAAGAGTTTAATATAATGAACTCCTACAACGCAACTACCAAGCAACCCAATTAGAAACAAGTCAAAGGACTTCCATAGACACTCATAAGTCTAGAATCTTTTGTTGATGTTATAAATGAAATATTTTTCAAAATATTTACTAAGTGGTTGGCATATAGGAAAGTAATCATGTGTTGCTGTTTAATTAGTTATAATTATTTTCCTTATTCCTTTTACCTTTTAAAGGTGAAAAATCACATGATCAGAAAATAATGATAATTTGTCTTTTATTTCCCAATATTCATGCCTATTTTTACACTGAATTAGTTATAACCTAAAGGAAAATATTAAATAAGAGTCATAAAGTATACCTATATATGCAATATTATTTGGCCATAAAAAGTGATAGAGTAGTGAAATATTCTTCAACGTGTATGAACCTTGAAAACATTATGCTAACAAAGGAGACAGTCACAAAAGACCAAATATTGTACTCTTACATTCATATGGAAGTCAGAATAAGGAAATCTATGAAGACAGAAAATAGATTAATAGCTGTTTGGGAGTGGGGAGAAAGAGGGGAATTTTGATGTAGGTGGGTGATAGCTAAAGGGTACAGGTTTTCTTTGTCAGGTAATGGAAAATGTCTTAAAGTGTGGTGTTGGCTGCACATTATCTGTGAGTATGATAAAAATGACTGAATTGTGTACTTTTAATGAATCATGTGGTATGTGAATTAGATCTCAATAAATCTTAAAAAAAACTTACAAGCACATGAAACAATGCTCAGTATCATTAGTCAGCAGTGAAGTGCAGATCAAACCCACACTGAGAAACTCTTCCACACCTATGAGCATGACTATAATTTTTTTAAGAAGGGAAAGTAAGTGTTGGTGAGAACATGGAAGCACTGGAACCCTCAGACATGCTGGAGGAGATGCAAAATACTACAGCTGCTACGGAGAACAGCGTGGTAGGTAGTTCATCAAGAAGTTAAGTACATAATTACCACTGACCCAGGAATCTAGTGCTAGATGTACCTGCTCTAAAGAAACAAAAATATGGACCTGAACAAATATTTGTACTTCAATGTTCATAACAGTATTTTTCACAATTGCAGAAAGAGAGAAGCAAAGTCCATCGCCTGCTAAGTGAATAAACATAATATAGATGTACCTACAATGGAAATTTATTCACCCGTTAAAGGACTAAAGTTCTAATACACTCCACAGTATGGAAAACCTTGAAAATGATCTAGCCAGGCACAGTGCTACACGACCGTAATCCCAGCGATTGTGAGGCTGAGACAGTAGGATTGCAAGTTCAAGTTCAAGGCCGGCCTCGGCAACTTAGGCCCAAAGCAACTTAGTGAAACCCTGTCTCAAAACAAAAACAAAAAGGGCAGTGGTTACGCATCGCTCTGTTAAATCTCCAGTACCAAAAATGAAGAAAAAGAAAAAGAAAGGAAGGAAGGAAGGAAGGAAGGAAGGAAGGAAGGAAGGAAGGAAGGAAGGAGGGAGGGAGGGAGGGAGGGAGGGAGGGAGGGAGGGAGGGAGGGAAGGAAGGAAGGAAGGAAGGAAGGAAGGAAGGAAGGAAGGAAGGAAAACTATCTAAGTGAAATAATCCAAACGTACAAGAGGAAATATTATATGGTTCTACTTGTGTGAAATGTTTAGATTAAGCTAATTCATAGAAATCGCAGTTTACCAGGAGTTTAATGGAAGGAGGAATGGGAAATTCTAGCTTAATGGTTACAGAGCTTCTGTTTGGAGTTATGGAAATGTTCAGAAATAGCAGTAGTGGTGATCATTGCACAAAATTGTGAATATAATTAATTTTCTTTGAATTATACATTTAAATAGCTTAAATAATAAATTTTATGATATATATGTACGTGTATATTTATTTTACCTCAATACAAATAATAATCATTTTTTTAAATCATTCAAGTTTGAAAATTTCATTTCATTTCATGCTGAACCTATAGAATGGTTTCTAAAACTGCTTTCCTTTATATTTTTGACCTGTACTCTAAGAGCACAAAACTGAAATCCACGGTTAGTAAATATTATTCTACTTTGGATCATAAAATCAGTTTTTGCCTTTGGGAACAGAATTGTATTTTTCAGGCTCTGGAAAAGATCATATAATCTAGAATTTAACCTTAAATTGTACCTTACCTAGTTCCAAACTCTACACTAACATACAGGAGAAAAATAGTGAATTTTCTGTTCTCTATTTTCATGGTGCAAACAATATCCCATTGTAGTTTTGATCTGCACTTCACTGATGACTAATGCTCAATGATACTGAGCATTTTTTTCATGTGCTTAGGAGCTATGTGTATATCTTCTTTGGAGAAATGTCTAGGGAAGTCCTTGCCATTTTTTTCTTAATTGGGTTGCTTGGCTTTTAGTAGTTGAGTTGTAGGAATTCTTTATATGTTCTGTTTATTAAATACTTATTAAGTACATGTTACAATATTTTGTCCTATTCTTATATTAACACAGTATCTGCAATCTGTGTACAACTTTCCACTATCGTTCAACCTGCTATATAAATCAAGAACCCAAAACCACTCCCTTCCTAATACTAGATGATTCCTGGATCTAGGGGTATCCACCTGGTCCAATGGGCACATCCATTTCACTTATGAGCCAAAAGGCTGTGTACACCTGCTATTAAAGTTTGGAATTAAAAGACTGGGTAGACCCAAGAGTGGAGGGTTTAGGTTGAACCACACATCGCTGTCAGCACGCAGCTGTGCTAAAGGTAGAAAGGAGGGAACAGGCAGTCTGCAGAGATGGAGCAGCCACATCTCTCCTGACAGCCCTCCACAAGTGCAGCACTCTGCCCTAACTATCCTTGGATTCTATGACATGGGTGCACTTGAAAGAAGCTGCCTCTTCATACTGAAATTTGCTTTAGTAAGTTTCTGCTCTTTGCTGAACAGAACATTTTGAAATACACACAAATATATTTCTGTTTAAATTATAAATTATGCATGACCTTTTACAACTTCAAAGACATTTTGTTTTTGTGCAGAGCAATTTCACATTACCTGCCTCTATCACCTTCAGAATGAATATTCAATCTCCTCTGCCATGCTGGGTTTTGGTGAAATTACATCAGAAACCCTGAAAGCTGACCAGTCACATGGTGCCAATGTCTCCTCCACAAAGTCCCTAGCAAATAATCGCACAGCTTCCACATGAATCTACCCAGTGACATGTGGCACCCCACATGCTGACAGTGGCGTTGCACATTCTTTGCCCCCAAGGAAGCACTGTCTTCTGTCTTGATGGTGGCAATCTCAGATAGAGTGAAAGTAAGTCAGCCTTTCACAGGGGGAGCTGGCTTTTTGTCTCTGGACTGGTTTGCTTTAAACTGCGAGCATCATATGCCTGACAGCTTGAAACTTCCAAACAGATAAATAAACAGATTTCTGCTTTGAAGCCCCTTTGAAAATCGCATGCAGTTTAGAGAGTATGGTGTCAGGATAATTGTGAAAACTTCCCATAAGATGAGCTGGGTTTGTTACCTCACCCTTATTTCCTGCTGACCTGGAAGGATATTTAGCAAAGCTTGAAAGTTGTAACCCACCAGACTTAAGCAAGATTCGTCACTGCTACACAACAGGAAGCATAAATCATTAACCGTGTCGTGCATACAGGAGTAGAGCTACATTCCCCCGCCACGGGGTGAGAGCTATAAAGGGAGGAAACTCAGAACAGGTTGAAATATGCAATTAGCCTAGGGTTCCTTTTTTCCTTTGAAGAAGAAATTCAATCACCTATTTCTAAGCATCAAGGATGTCGCCACTCAACCCACACAACTGACGGAGCTGGCTTGTTTTATTTTTTTTTCCACACTTTGTAGTTATGCTATTTCAAAAAGGAGGACTGACCTAGAGCATCACATTGTGGATTACCAGATTCTTCACGGTAATTTTCATGGAGAAGTGGGCCATGGGAGATGCCTTGGTTGAGAATGGCCAAGAATGGCGGTGTCATGATCCCCTGTGCCCCAGACATCTGAGCTGGCTGCAGTCCTGGTGTTGGAATTGATCGATCTTATTTTGGTTGGCAAGCCTGATGCTGCTTATTAATTCCTCCTAAAAGAAAAGCAGATTCTGTAGAGGCACTGGTTTCTCTTCTAATGAGGCATAATATCAACTTTCTCTTATGGAGGCATTTGCCTAAGTCACAAAATTGTTTTTTGTTCTCATATAATTACATTCAAGAAAAAAAAGCTTCCAGATTTGTGGTGGCAGATAAAGCTTTATTTTACTTCTTGGGAAACATAAAATTCTTGTCTTACTTCTCCTGTGTCAGTGGTGACACAGAGGGTCCTGGTGCTGACCGCTGGCATAAAGATCACCTCCTACTAATGGTGGTCAGGGTTCCAGAAAGTGAGAGATCCCCTAGGTGCTTCCTGGACTGCACGGGGGCCATCTGGTTACTCTCTGGAAACTCTCTCTACCACTGCACCTCACTCTCCAAGTTCTACTGCTTGGAAAGATGTGCCAAGCTGGAAAATCATAGTTGTCTTGTATTATCATCAGTAGTCAGAAGGAGGGATGACAGTTCATTTTACTGCCATAAGTCCTATAAGGGAAAAATAAGATAAAAATTACCTTCTACCTAGAATTCTTTCTTCAGGCAGATGGGAGTGGTAGGACAGGAATAGAAATAAAAAGGGAGAAAACTATGGGAATTAAATAAAAGAATAGTTTATCTTAGCAAAGCCCTCACCCAACAGCACCCAATGGATTGCAGATTTGACCTTCATGGGTCCCATCTCCCTACTCTCAGCTCTTCACCATGGAAATCATTACAATCCCTCCCACAAATCAGAACACTTGTAGTTAATTATTCAAGAATGCTGCATATAGAATTCTGGACAGAAAGGAAATTCATGAATGAACTGTTCTTTAAAAAGTTATAAAAAGGATCTGTTCTATAAATTATAAATGTGGGATTTATTTGTAACCAGAAGGTCAACCCACTTTAAAATGCAAAACCTCACATCACTTTTGTGTAGTTCATGGAAGAATTCTTTTTATTCTCATAAGAGGAAATATAGATAGGGCCTTTGCCTAGGCCCAGATAAACCACGGAAAAATCCCAGCTCATCACAGTCACTTGAAGGTATCTGAACCTGCAGCATCATGCAGATGAGCCTTCTGATGTACTCTCCCACCCACGTCTTTTGATTCTTTGTTGATCCAGCCTTAGGGACTTCTAAATGCCTCCTCACACTGTCTTCTGCCACACTGAAATTATTTACTAGCAATAAAATCAGTCCCTGCCATTTACTCAGGCTACTCTTTACCTGATGTTTACCACGTATTTCTTCAAAGACACATACCACCCAAGATAGATCTGCCCTCATTATAAAGAGAAGTCAGAGGGATAAATAAAGGACTTGGCCCCAAGTCACACATCCTGGAATGGCAGAGCCCAGGCCTCATCCCAACCCCCACTCCCTGCTCAATCCTTTCCCTAAACCCTTACAATCAGAGAATTTGCTCAGGAAAAAAAAAAAAAAAAAAAAAAAAAATACTGATTAAGAAACTATTCAATTTGAAATGGTGGAAATTAATTTTACTTCAGAGACATATTTTTGTTGGCTTATAGAAGCAACCATCATGAATGTGGATGTTTTAAAGCTAGGCACTCACTCTATTGGACAGGAGTACAGAGTGCAGACACTTATTTTTATTGGAGTTTGACGTCACCACTTACATATGATACCCAGGCTACCAACTAAATTTTATAAACTTCAGCTTTCTCATGAGTGACATGGCCACCTCATTGAGTTGAGGGTGAGTGAATACATGTAAAGTTGTTTTGCACATAGTAGGCAGCCATTAAATATTATCATTGCTCAAGGTGAATCTTAGAGTAGTTGTTGTTTGGGATTTCTGCTGTCAATGTGTGGGAAAGTCTGGAAGAGATTGTATTCTACCTTTATATACATTTAACTCATTTGGGTAACCCTACTGAGTTGGTGCCCAGTTGGATTTTGAATGAACACTAAGCTTATTCATTCTGCATTCATTAGGAGTGTACTGGGGTTGGCTTAGTCATCACCTTCTCTAACTACACATAATGCTAAGGGGATTTGCCTCTTCCCAGGCCCTACCACCTCAGGGACCACATTATGTATATGGTGACCCAGAATCTACAGACAAAGCTGATTGGATCAACAATGTCCCTTAATGAAAGGGAAGAGAATCCATCCAAATATGGCTCGTCTCCTAACTGGGGCTGACTCTCCAGTTACACATTCTTAAAGAAGGTGAAAATCAACATGATGGAAATTGTAACATTGTACAGCACCTCAAGTACCCCTTGCCCACTGGACAATGTATCTCCATTCACACCTTAGTTCCTTCATCTGGGCAGAGGTCTGCCTTTGTCAAAATAGCCCCTTTATCCCTTTGTGATTAAAAAAAAAATCAAGAAAATGGGCAAGGAATAAAAAGAAAAAGAATTTACACAGATAGATTTGTGAACAAAGTCAGAGGACACAGGAGAACTCAGAAAACAGCGGGCTGTTCCAGGGAAGTGACCTCTTGTGAGACGGACAGAATGGATGGGATTAAGAATGGGAGTGAGATGCTCTGTTCTTTGTGGAGGAAAAGGAGAGCTTCCTCCAAGGTGCAGAAGGTCAGTAATAGGAGGCAGAATCTTTGAATAATCATTGCTAACAATCTGCTAGTCTGTTTTGAATGTCTGAGCCTCTTTGAGTGTGCCTTAACAGGGTGTGAACTGACAAGTTGGTTCCCACTCCAGGAGCAGGTATGACCTCAGGATGTGTGTAAAGACCCAGGAAGAAAGTCACACATGGCAATAGCAGCTGATGTAGAAAGGAACAGAGATGCCAAGGGTGCTGTCATGGGTTCACATGCCACAGGAAGATGCAGAGGGACAGCTACAAGTATTCAGCCAAAGAGGGGAATTGTGAGAGGGAAACAGAGGGAGAGAGAGAAAGAGAGAGAGAGAGAGAGAGAACAAAGAAGATGGCCAAAGAAAGTCTTTCAGTGGAGGTACCCAGTTGGGAATGCCTTAAGATGAACCCCTGTTTTGTGGAGGTAATGTGGAAAGTCTTTGTATTTTGGTATCCACAAAAGACTGAACGAGAGGATGAACAGCTGTAAGGTGTTATAGGGCTGGTCCTTGCTCTCAGAGAGCTTCTATCCTGGAGCACATAGCTTTACAATAGCTCACAACAAGCATAGTCAGCACTTTTAAGAGCCCGTGATGATCCCCACCACCTTTGTGTGACTCCCTTTCCTTGAGCATGGGGTGGACCTGACAACTTATTTCCAACAAGAAGAATATGGCAAAAGTATAGAAATTTGTCACAGAGGTTAAGTTACAGAAAGATATGACTTCCATCTTCAGTGGTCTCTCCTGTTCTCTCCCTCACTCTCAGGTATGCCAGTGGCCATGTTGTAAGCTACCTTCCAGAAAATCCGTATGTCAAGGAAGTGATGCTCCTGCCAACAGATAGTATCTGCCAAGGCCTGCCCACCACCATGAGAGTGAGCCTGGAAATGATCAAGCCCCGTGGAGCTCTGAGATCACTGTATCCCCTGCAGATACCTCGAGCCCCTTGTGGGAGACCCTAAGTTAAGCACCTGGTTCTTGGCATACAGAATCTGTGAAGATAATAAATAGTTGTTGTTTAAGCCATTAAGTTATGAGGAAAACTTTATTCAGCAAGAGCTAATAGCACAGCAGGATTCATTGCTAATGGGGTATAAATCTGGTGAAGGAAGAAAAATTAACTGAAAAGGGAGAAAAGATTTGTTGACTTTTTTCAGAATAAGAACCAGCCTAAAATGAAAGACAGATGATTCAGAAAAGAGGCATCAGTGTGACTTTGATCCTATACTTGGTGGTGTCTATGGAATAGTTACTCCAATCTCGGACTCTAGACCCTTTAAACCTCATGGTGGTCCTTTGAAGGGTGTACTTTCAGCTTCATAGGAACACTTACATGGAGCATTTATCCTTATTCCCTGCACTGGAAAAAAATAACACAGTTGTTTACCAGCCTCCACCCTAGTTTTGTTTCTGCCTGAGATGGCTACTTTCCTTTTTCTCCCTACTTCAAATTTCTTTTGCTTCAGTTTCATCTGAGGAAACTACCCTGTAATGGTGGGGGCTTTGATTTGAAATCAATTTTGAATCTTATTTGGGATGTTAGTCAGCTTTCCTTTACTATGACAAAATACCTGAGAAAAACAACTAAAAGGAGGAGAGATCTACTTGGACTCATGATTTCAGAGATTTCAGTCCACAGTTGCTTGGCCACCATACCAGTGGGCTTGTGGCCAGGCAGAACATCATGGTAGGAGCACATGGTGGAGCAGAGCTATTCGCTTTATGATGTCCAGGAAGCAGAGAGAAAGAGAGGAAGGGTCTGGAGACAAAATATGCTTTTCAAAGGCTCACCTTAAGTGACCTGTTTCTTCAACCAGGCCCGCTTCCTAAAGGTTGCAACACAAACAAATCACCAAGACACACATGGCCTTTGGCAGACATTTCACGTCCAAACTATAACATCTATTTAATCAAGTTCTTACCTGAAATCTTTCCTTGTAACAATGGAAAATAGGGACACCTAGTTTTCAAGAAACAAAAAGTAGGAAAATGCAAGACCCAAGAATGAAACAGAAGGGAGACCAATAAAGTGGAAGAAAGGTCAAGAGGGAAAGACAATGAGAAGTACTGGGGATTGAAATTCTCCAAATTTTTTATGTGCATGGACAAATATGTCACAATGACTCCCCCTATTATGTATAATTAAAATGCACCAATTAAGAAAAGATAGAAAAATGATGAGAACCAAGGAACAGAGAGGAAGATGCCAAAATAAAATTAAAATGCTGAAAACATATTGAAAACTCTGAACACAGAACTTAAGCACCCCAGGGCAATTGTGTGACTTGCAAAAATATCAATCAACTTCCTAGACATTTGGGGTCTTTTGTTAGATTTTTCTCTGTTAGCCCAAATGCAAAGTTTTATTTAATAAAAGAAATCAGTGTGCCTCACCTCGACATCAGTCAGTCTGAGCAACAGAGCACTGACTTAGAGAAAGCCAACAATTATCAACCCCTGACAAGATTTCTATTTATTCTTTCTCCTCCCTCTCCTTTTGATTAAGCATTTTTTGAATTTTGAAAAGAGCTTCATGAATCATTCTGTGGCTGCTTAATATTAATAGTAATGGGATTTATTCTATTGAAATGGGCTCATTATCATGCCAGCTGCTAGCCTTGTGCTCCAAACAGGCTTCTGGAAATAGACTCGTCTAAATACCTTCCTTACAAGGGAAGTGCAGACTAAAATAGGAAGATATACAAACACAGCAAAGTTCCCACTAAGGTCAACATGAGGGAATGCGTCAAGCTTACCCCATCACTCCAAGCAATGTCCCTTAGGCTCCATCTATGAATTTCTTTCAGCCTTCTCAATGTCCCAGTCTTAGTTCTTCATCTTACTGCCTCTGCATTCTTGCTCATTTTCTCCAGTTAGAAATAATTTCTCCCTAATTCATGCACTTATGGTGCATCCACATCTGTCCTTTCTAGAACATTCTAAGCTCCTTGAAGATGAATTCTGTCCATGCTACAGCATTTCACATAGCACCTGGGGTGGAGGCATAATTCAAAACACTATATTGAGCTCCATGACCATCCATGGAGTTTCCTGCCTTCACAGGCCATTCAAGGCATGGAGTGCAGGGAAGATTCTAGAACATGCTTTCTAGGCATATTTTTTCAAATTGAGTTAATTAGAATTAAATATCATAGACCAAAAATAAATTAATAGTTCAGAGATATCATTTTTATTATATAACATTTTATTTTTTTTAAAAAAATCTTTTCATGGAATACATTTTCCTATTACCAATTCCCACAGTGGGAAAATAACTTATTATTTTTAGCTTTATATTTGTGGACAGATTATTTCAGGACAAGTAAAACACATTTGAGGATTAAATCTGTTTAGAATTTGTAATATTCTGATATGTCTACAAGGAAGACATCTTCTCTAACTGCAGCATCTCTAAATTCAGAAGTTCTCCAATCTTTCCTTCCTAGGATTCAGAGATCTGTAATCTGAGATTTTAGCATATCCTAATTTTAAAGTTTCCCTAGGACA
This sequence comes from Glaucomys volans, assembly GCA_020662805.1. Lineage (NCBI taxonomy): Eukaryota > Metazoa > Chordata > Mammalia > Rodentia > Sciuridae > Glaucomys > Glaucomys volans. The sequence continues at coordinate 74,034 of JAJEJO010053617.1, forward strand.
TAAAACCATCAGTAGCAGTAGTTGGTATCAACTGAACAGATAGGGAAGTTTCCAAAATTAAACACTATCTAATTTTTTGCAAAATCTTTGTGCATGAATTAAGTCTTTCCCTTTGTACATTATTTCCTAGACAAACGCAGAAATATGATTATATATTGATAATAATAAAGTTGAATTCTCTTTAAGAGACTGACAAAAGGTAAAAGTTCATATGTGAAATTTAGTCATACTGTGAGTCTCATGAGCTTGAAGACAACCCACGAACATGAGAATGCAGAACTGGGTCTCAAATTTCTTGGAAAGATTTCCTCTCAAAACTTTTCCTCAGCAATTAAATTCTGAAATAACCATGTGATTAGGAGTCCTATCTACCAATGAACTTATCTGTTATTTTCTCCTTATTGTGAGTTGAATAGCATGACACAGCAGAGGCAAATAGGCATACAATCAGTTCTTAAGATAATAAGTCAAAAAGGTCAGAGCTTGCCCAGCATGGCAACAACTTTGCAGATGCCCAGGTCTTGATAGTTGAAATGACAAAGCCCAGCAAAGGTTAAAGCTGAGAGTGCCCAAAGGCCTGCCTTGGCAGCTTTCTGTGATGCATCCCCATGAACATTGTCAGTAACAACTTGTCCAAGGTCCCCAGTGACTATGGACAGTGAGAACTGCAGCCAAGGAGTAGTCCATTGCAGAGCAAGGATTCAAATATACAGCTGGAAACAGGCCCAGAAACAAAACACTGACAACCTTCTCACTGATACAATAAAGAGATGCATCCATGGAACCACCTATTTGGCAACAGGTGAATGTGCTGTGTTCCACTCCAAACTGGAGTAGGTTGGTTCTGCAGATATGCTGAGACATGAGCAGGTCTGACCATTGGGGTTCAGAAGAACAGAGCTCGCCCTCCTTGAGCACCTCAGAGGATACCCAGCCTCAAGAGAACCACCATCTTGCTTTTGAGGACTCCCAGAGATATCATGGAGTCCATCAAGTGGGTTCCAAAAAACCTTCCAAAAGGGAAGGTCACAAAAGGAAAAATGAGTCAATTTGCAAGTTAGAAAACAAGGTAAAGCATCTTTCTCTACCTTGAACATCATAGGATTTACTGCTTGATTATGTGCATGGCCATTTCCAGGTTTAAAGTTTCCCAAGGTGAGCATCATGCTTCAAATTTTGGTGTCAATCAAGTAATACCTACCAGAGAACTGGACTTATAGGAGGTTATCAATGACTATTTTTTCATAAGTTGATAATGAACAGAAAAAAGAAAGGAAGAGAAACAGGAAATGCAAAGCCTTGACAAAATCAGGTTTAAACATATCATCTTTCCTTAGATGTTCCTTCCTTCAAGCAACTGTTTCTTTAACAAGCTGCAGACTTACTTCTATGTTCATATGTGTGCATGTATGTGTTTGTGTGTGTGTTTGTGCTAATTCAATTGCATTTAAAATATATGCGAAGAACTGAGTTTTTATAGGAATTCTTATCCTTTGTGCAAATCTGAACTTTCCTGTGGCAATCTGGCTTCTTGTGAATCATTCCTACATCCACTGCCATTTTTAGCTGCTGTTTCATAGGAAGGGGAAAACGGTTTGCACTTTAGTGAGAAGCATTTGCCTTTCTTAGCTTAACCCATATTTAGAGAGGCTACACGACAGGGAGAATGTCAGATGGCAGCTATAATGCTATATTTCAAAGGGCAAGTGTTGGGAATTTGCCATATTCAGTAATAAAACATGTAGAACAGAGCCCCTGCAGCTGATCTGGCCCAGGCAATGGCTGGGTAGGCCAGGTTGGTGTGTGGGACCCTCTTTCTCTAAGGAAGCAAAACTCTGTCATCATCTGCTGCCAGAATCCAAACTCCCGCTCCTTCCATTAGTCTTATTTTCTAGGGAAGAAGTTCTTCTATTTCAAATACTATCTTCTGGGTTTGGCTTGGTTTTGGTTTTTGGTTTTTAACAACCTCTACTTGGTATCTTCTCAGCATTGACATGTTCTAGTAGTCTCCAGAAAATCACACACTTGCTCTCTTAGCTCCTCAATATCTCTCCCTTCTGTTCTTACTTCTTCCTACTTGACAAGTGTCAAGAAGTACATTCAAAAAGAAATGATCTGGGTCCAGAGCACATAAAGTGGAGTTAGGAGACAGACTTCAGATTGGATCTCAGATGCGCCTTCACCTGAACTTTGGATCCTGTGCCTACACATTTGCCCCAGGATGTAAGCTGACTTCTTGCAACTAACTGCCACTCTGGGGACCATTTTCTTCTGGTTTTTGCAAAGTTATTGAACTGAAACATTCTCCTCCCTTCAGAAGAAACTGCCCAGAGACCGTTAATAGTCATCTAGTCCTGAATGACTTGTCTTTTGCCAGCACCAATCCAAAATTCCAACAAGCAGCTAATGTGATTCTCCTCCTTTTGGGGATTTTTAAGCTTTCAATATGGCCTCCATTTTCTTAAAAGTCAGAGCACAGTCCCAAGACTGCTTAAATGTGTGTTCATCGGTTGCAATCCTTATGAGCCCAGAATAAGTGTCTTTTTTCTTTGTTCCCAACCAGGCTGGATTTATTAAAGGGGTCAACAGATTTCAGGATGTTGGTATTCTTTAAATATTATCCCCTCTTTTTGATCCCCTCTTCTCCATTTCTCTCTGGTAATGAAATAAAAGAGTGATAAAAGAAGAAGAAATGTAAAGGAAGGAAACAGAGAAGAGAAGACCTTCCCAAAGAGCAGGTAGGAAGATTGGAAGGGAAGTGAGGATGAGTTGGTGGAAAATCTTGCAATGACTTTTGCTTGGGTTTTCTTTGTACTGTAAATCCTATAACATTCATTTTTCTCAGTATTATGTCTCTTGTTTGTTTTTTTTTAATGTTCTCATTAAATACATTTCTACAGGACTAAAAACATTATTTGTATTGAATTCTCCCTTTTGAATTTAATATTACATATTTAATGTTCAAACAACTGCATAAATATAATATGTATCATATGGTATGATAAGCAGAGGAGAAGACAGAATACCTTGCTGAGCACTTTCTTTGTGTTGGTTCCTTACCTGATCAACCAGAGCCACCCTGTGAGAGCAGCACTGTGGTCATCCACATTCACAAGAGTGAGACAGGAGGTGCTGACAGTAGGTAGTCCACTCCAGAGGAGGATTGAGGGACTGGGAATGCTGAATCAGGAAAGGGACTCCTAAAAGAGTTCTTCTAAGCTTTCCTGGGAGGCTGAAAAACACTGCCAAAGGCCTGCCAGGCACTTCCTGTAGGCAGATGCCTCCCCTGCCCAGGCCTACGCCAGTTCTGCATGAGAGAGCTAGGAAAGCCGGCATTGTCTGGAGAACGCTCTTCTCTGATCAAAGCAGCAAACTTGACTGACTGTGAAGATGACTGTATTTGATGACTTGATCTCACCTGGCACAGGGAACATGGATAAAGAGAAACAGAAGATCAAGAGTGAAGAGAGGATCAGAAAATAAAAATGCAGTCAATACTTTTTGTGCATACTCCTAAATGGTCCAAATATGCATCTGTTTTTTCTGCAAAATCTAAAATAAATTTTCATTTTAGGGTTATTATACACTACATGGTTACATGTTCATGTCTGCTGACTTTTAAGCAATAAAGTCCTATTGTGGCTGGTTAGACAACAGAAGAGGGGGTCAGTGTTTCAAAGGAACTTAATGAGTTGGTGACTTCAAAGCTGCTAATGATGATGAGAAATTCAGCAACAATGAATAAATACCTGAAAAGCCCTAAGAAACTCAGGCTGAAATGCCCATGAGGGACTCAGTGCAGATTGTGAGTCACAGCAATAAGCAGCTTCTCCTCTGGGCACAGTGACATGCACCTCTCGTCCCTGTTACTCAGGAGGCTAAAACAGAGGATCACTGAGTCCTTCCTAAATATCCCAATAAATATCTCCACCCCTAGAATTTCATCTGTCCTAAAACAACCTTATTGTCCTTCCTTGTTATGGTTTTGAGGTGTCCCCCAAAAGCTCATGTGTGAGGCAATGCAAGAAGGTTTCAGAGGAACTGATTGGGTTGTGAGATTCTTAATCCAATCCATCAGGTATAAGCAAACTCAAATAAGTTGCTCAGACAGCATTGTAAACCCCCAATTCCAGCTTCAAGAGATGAAACTATCATTTGCTTACACCTTCAAATGCTCAAAGGAATAATTTAGAAGGCATAGGGAGCTGAAATGCCAACTTCTTAGTAAGAAAAAAGAGGCCTCTTCCTGATTGCTTTGAGCATATAACAAGAAGAAACAGCAAAAAGAGATGAAAATAGGAAGAGTACGTGTGGGTAGACATATTTAAGTCACTTTCCCTGTACATGACTTCTTGGGAGGACTGACCATCCTTAATGTCTCTTCTTGTGACAAGAAGGAGAATTCAAGCAAAGAGTCACTGTCCCATTAGGCAGGAACTGGCCAGGGATGACAAACTCATGGTTCTACAGGGCTACCAGAAGACAAAGATTTATTTAAAGACACACATAAAATAAAATTTTAAAGTAGTTATTAAAGAAATCTAATAACAAATCAGACTATAGTCAATGTGCCCTACATGCAAGGGACATCTTGGCCATTATGCCGGATTTCAATATGGCCACTACACATGAGTAAGCCCATTTTTTGCAGCACCTCTAAACAAGGAGCTCTGTAGAAGTATGTCAGCAAAATGTTCACTTCTCACCAAACAGATTCTGAGCTTGGGTAATATTTCTCCTTTATGAATTATGTATATGAGATTTTTAATACCATAGAGGCCTTGAAAGCTCTATCAATTGCTTATTGTTACTCAAGTTTCTCAGCAAATCCATTTGATTGATTCTTTTTATTCAATATTTGTACCAATTCAAGAATATTATCACCCTGATACTTGAATAAATCTCCTTGGATAACAGCGTGGTCACACAGACAGGAAATAACTGCATGCTGATGGAGGGAAAATCAACTTTATCAATATGCAATGGCTCACGTAGAAATCAAACTGAATAAGAAACTGACCCATATTTCAGGTTTGTGGTTGTCCAAGAATTTTGTGAGATTTCTGACTAACCCTAAAGCAGATATGAAATATACTGCCCTAGGGGAAGGTCCTTACACTAATAATGGCCAGACCTCAGTTTGAGTAACATTCTGCAGCACCCTTCCACACATGACCGAGAATATTAAAAATGTAGTGTGGTCATGTTATTACTTGGATATTGAATGTCCCCTGAAATCCCATGTGTTAAACTTGGCCCCCTGTGTGGCACTGTTGGGTGGTGGTGGAACCTTTGGAAAGTAGGGTCTAGTGGGGTTCCATGGGTCATTGGAGGTGATGACCTTGGAAGGTAGTCCTTGTGAGAAGATTGTTATAAAACATCGAGTTTGGCCTCTCTCTCTCTTTTCTTCCCCTGAGGAACCTCCTCCTGGTTTGAGATGCACTTGCTGGGTCCTGAGTGCTCTGTCACCAGTGCCACAATGCAGCCAAGGGTGGCCACTGAGTCTGCATGATGTTATTTGGACGTTCAGCCTCCAAAACTGTGAGCTATTTTTTTTTTAAATACGGTTAGCTCCTCTATTTCATCATAGTGACGTGAAGCCAACTAACACAGTTCATGATCTTTTATCTTAGCCAGCTAACTGGGCCCTGACCTGCCACTCTACAGCTTCACTCTGCATGGAGCTGCCGTTCCTCCAGCCATGGCCCTGATACAAGGGTTGGACCTGCCTCACTCACTAACAGCCTTTCTCCTTCACTACTGCTCATGAGTTCTTCTTCCAGACCTTTCATTCCTGGATAGCCCAGTTCTTTCCTCTTCTGAGCTGAGTTCAGCCCAATGCTGCCTCAGCCCTTTCCTCCATGTCTTTCAGCACCTGCCCAAATGAGGTTTCCTTCCTACAACAATATATCTTTGTCAATCTACAGCTATATTCTCCTGTGGTTCTTTTTTTTCTTTTTGATTTTAATTGTTTCTGATATGCTAGCTATTTCTTTCTGTCTATATCTCCCAGCTTACTCTGAACACTGCCCATATTTATTGAATTTCTGGTTTCTTTAAAGATTCCAAGGACCTCTTGAGCTTACCTTCTTAGGGTTGGAGCCTTAAATCTTTCCCCATGGAGGAATCTTCACCTCTGTCCTTCCTGTTCGCTGTTTTCACCAGAGACAAGAATCCTCATGTCTCTGGATCTTCTGAGTTTCTTTCATGAAATCAGTTGTGAAGAAATTCTATCTGCAACAGGTTTTAATTTTTAAAACTATTCAGTCTCAAGGTGTCTTTTAATCATAATGTTTTAGATACTTAGGAGTTTTCTGGAGATGGCAATGGGGAAGGAACAATGAACCAAGACATCCAGTACTGCAGATATGGTACTGGTTCAGCATTCAAATTCCAATTCAGTCTAGTTATCCATGAGAAATGTGGCTAAAACAGGAATACATCAGAGGCACTGGTGTCTTAGACCTCAAATGATGAATCTCTTCTGTGATAGAATAAAATCAGTTTTTAAATAAATATTGAAATATGTGTGTATTTTCCATATATGTTTATATATGTGTGTATGTGTGTGTGTGTGTGTGTGTGTGTAAAGAGAGCAAGTGAGAAAGATGGAGAAGTATGCAAATCATGTATGCAGCTCAGTGAATTATCACAATG